>QANY01007347.1:279356-535474 GCA_003255025.1 Datisca glomerata
CCCCCCCCCCCCCCGCACGCACACACACACAAAGAGACACAGACACACACACAACACACACATAGTGTTATTTAAATTATTGTAGCACGTGAAACATGTTTTTCCATGTTATATGTATTGAAATTTAATTATAGTATAGCATTTTGTTTTGGTATTAACATGTCTTTAATTATCTAAAGAAAGTAATAATTTTAGGATTTTTCCCTTTTTATCTCTATTGGTCGGCCATCTCCCCTTACAGGAGATGGGGAGTATAGCATTTTGTTTTGTTTTGGTATTAATATATTCCTTTATGTTCGAATAAGGTGTATTTTACCCTAGCTAAGAGTAATTTTTTGATTGGGCTCTTTTTTTTTTTAACTTCCTTGTTGGCCAAAAATCTCCATCTAGTCAAGAAGAAGAGTTGTGATAGTTTTATCTTCTTCATCTTTGATTGTCAAATTTCAATTTTATTTCAAAATTTCAATTTTATTTTATGAGATATTCTGGGATACATCTTATCTTATTTAAACCTAGCTTGATCCATGGTAGATATAAGGTAATTGTGTTTTTCTTTGCCCTAGTTTGATCTCTCTCTCCCTTGAGGCAGCATCGTTATTCTTCCCTCTCTTCCTACACGAAATTTACCTCTCCCTCATCTCTATAGAAACCTAGTTACTAAGCAGGGAGAAGCTATGATCGACCGTAGTTTTGGAAAAAGTTGTAGGCGTGTTTATTTGGATAGCGCTTTCGGTAAACTCACGTTGATCTCTTTTCCTTCAACATAAATTATATGGTTTTGTTTGAAACATTTTTTATGTATAGTTCTGAATAATATTTTGATTTAAAACCCATATTATGATTATTTATGTTCCATGAATCATTTTCGAATAAGAAAAGTGTTTACATTAAAATTCTGACTTTTTCATAAAAACTGGAATTTTAGGAGTTTCTGTCTACAATGAAAATGAATTGATGTTTTGGAACCCAAACGAAGGAGGATGAACGTGAAATTTTTAGATTAGATTTAACATACTGAAACACGATCTATAGAAGAATTAGGTTAAAATTCGATCTCTTCAATTTTCTACAATTTTCTACAATTTCTGTTTCGTACAGGAGAAAACAGTTTTTTTTTATATCTAAATTTAAGGTTGTTACTCTATTGAGATCAACTCGGTTTGATCTAAAACTTTTACGGTATTAGTTTAAGAGTAGGTTTAGTAATTATGTAAAGTTTCAGAATTTTTCAACAAGGTTTTCTTACTAAAACATATTTTTTAAGCGATACTACTGTACTTGAAAAAACAGTTTTATGTGATGAACTAGTTTTCACGTTTTGACAACCCAATCCCCTTCAGAATATTATGAAATTAATTATGAGAAGCTAGGGTATATTTGAGGTTAGCTAGTAATAAATTTATAATTTTTAAGGAAACCCTAGTTTGTGTTGTGTTGGTTTTTACTGAGTCAATGCTTAGAGTTGTTTCTATTTTTGCATATTGTATTGTACTAAGTAGTATAGTGCTACTTGTTTCAGGAGTTTCTCTTTCGTAATTTCTTCAATGGGAGATTAGGTAAGTGAAATCTTACATATGTAATTGCGTGCTTGCTTTGCTGTGTCTGAAAATCATAGAATAAAGTTTTGATTTCTTTTCCCTGTTTGGTTATTATTTTGTGATGTATTCATGGTGCTGATATATAAGATATGAAAGTCTATCATATGATCATGTGACATAAAAAAAACTATGTGCAGTTAGAGTCATGTACCCACCAACTCTGTTATTAGTTTCCTTGTCCTTCGGAAAATATCTATATGTTATCTCGTCCTTCGGGTAAGGGTCTCTGAATAAGTTTTGGTTAGTTTTGTGGGAAGACAATTATTATAACCGGTTCCACCTCTTTGAAGATGAAGAGTGTTACTTGTTAGAAAGGCCACCTGTACGTACCTTACAAATTAACAAATCTTACCGACATGTAATTATGTTCTGATCTGGTGGGTGTGGTGGCGAGCTCTAACGGAAGTTGGCCAGCGTCTCTATAAGGAAAGTTATTAACGATCTGAATGAATGATAAGTTGTGTAAGAATATATCTGTAAGATAAAATGATATGCATTGTATATGATTGCTTTTGTGTGATGTTATGTATGTACGATTTTACTTACTGAGTATAATTTTATACACACTCTGTTTTATCTTAAAAAAATTCAGATGAGGAAGATGGTTTCGTCAAAGCTGAAGTGTAGAGTCTCTGGCATGGAACTAAGTTAAAATCGTTTTGGAAACATTAGAAGTTTTATTATATTTCATAAAAGTTTAACTACTTTTATTTATTTTCTTTCGTTTGACAATTATGACGTAGAAAAAATTGGGATCGAAGTTATTATTAACAGAAGGAAACAAAACAAATTTTTAGACTTTCATTCAAAGAATCATTAGTAATTTGGTATTAACACATTAATCTTGAAAATTCCCATGAAGCACTGGCAGCTCGATGACATCACAATTATCTAGGTTATGTTCTAAATCTCTGCACTTCAACTTAATGATTTTCCAAGATTGCGACTAATTAAAGCTGGGCTATTTAATTCAAGGTCATACTGTTTTACCATGGCTGGTTTCTTGAATGAAATTTCCCCATTAGCAACAAATGCGGTGTTCATAATCTCAAATGATTGAAATGAGCATTGCAATGCTTTTTTTTTCACCTCAACATATGGCCTGGTAGCCAGCTTGGATACCAGCAAGTTTTCTTGCCCACATATACATATAAGTTTATGATCCACTATAAGTTTCAAATTCTGATGCACTACCCCAGAAGAGTGAATCCATGGTCGACCCAAAACAAATCCGTATGTTAAAGTTATGTCCATCACTTGAAAAACAATATCGAGTAGACATGGTTAGATTGGAATCAATATCTTTGTCTTCGATTACTTCACTTTGAGTACCGTCGAATACTCTTACTATCATCATGTTTGGCTGCATATGTGTAGCATCCACAAGGATCTTTGCCCTTTTCTTTATCTTTGAAACTCGTCCTCCTTATTCACTTGTAAAACATCTCACATGTCGCATCTGCCACTCCTCGTCCTTCCATCTATTCCTGAAATATTATTTATAGGGAAATCGACTTCTTTTGGGTTTAGCATTTAAGTTTTTTTTTAACTTGCAATAACCTTATATGCTTAATTCCTTGGGATTGCCCTTGAATCCTTATAAACAAATATGCCCGGTATTTGGATTGTGATGGGCCTCAAATCATAAGATGATGTAGGGCGAGTTGAATTCTCCTCATAATGTATTGTTAGAGGTTTTGGGACATAGGATACTACTTCAACATTTTCTTCAGATGATTCTCTAGTTATCATGAGGACTGAAGAGTTATTTATTTGGTACTCATTTTCCCCTATATGACTCATAGTAAGTATTTTTGCATCAGACAAATTTTGTACTTCCATTTTAAAATCAACACATTCTTCAATTGTATTCCCACTCACATTCTCATGAAACAAATACTATAGTCATGCACATGTTTCCTGAAAATTCTTTAGCCTCTAAGCGTTTTGGGTAAGTGTATCCCATTTCCATTTTAGAAAAAAGATAGAAATGTACTTCCATTTATATGCTCACATCTACCACATTCTCCTTATCATATGAATATGATTCCTCAATTGCGTTTATAGAAGAATTCCTAAGATTTGGTAGAGGGTAATAATTGATATTTAGGTTCCCATTTGCCTTTTTGAAATTCAAACATCCAGCTTTGATCAACGCTTGTACAATACCATTTATTGCTGTGCAATTTTCAACCGAATGTCCCACTATCCCAGTATTATAATCACATCAAGCAGATGGATCATACCACCTTGGATATGGTGGTTGGAGAGGCTTATAGGGAATTGGTACCAGCTGGTTATTCTGTATTATTTGTTGTAAGAGCTTCATGTAAGGCATAGGAATAAGATCATACTGGATGAAACATAGGTTATTCTTACTTCCTCTTTGGGTTTGATCAGCTGGACAAACATTTTGATGCCAAATTCGTGGTCTCAAACTAGACTTTGGGCTATTTTGGAAAGTAAATTGTAGGGAATGATAACCGTAGGACACTTATGAGGTGTTTGCTATACATATAGTGTTGCAAGTATAGGCCCTTCATTGTATTTCGAAAAGCTTGGCACGAGGCTGCCAGCTTGTTATGAGTATCCAAAATTGACTACCTATATATCTCCTTCTTTATGTTTCATATATGGGACTCTTTTATTGTGGAGGATGCTTCAAGTATAAGTTCTGAAATTCTACCATTTTTACCCCTTATTTTATTCTCTCGCCAATTGCTACAATATCATAAAGTTGTTTGAAGTATTTTCTAATAATCCTATCATAAAATGGAGAACTTAATGTATTACGAAATTGCAGACATTTTCTTTTTCTAATAGAGAAGGTTGTACTTGGGCAGCTAACTCCCTCCACCTCTGCGCATACTTATTTAGGCTTTTAGTAGATTTTTTCTCCATTTTTTATAGATCGAAACGATCAGGAGCCATGTGAATGTTATACTAGTATTGTCTTAGGAAAGCATCAGTGAAGTCTTTCCAGCTTCGAATGTGCTAGCTATCCAACTGAATGTACCAACGAGATGCATCCCTACTAGGCTATCTTAGAAAAAATGAATCAGCACCTTATCATCATGCGCACAAGTAACCATTTTTCTACAATACATAATAACATGACTCCTCGGAATGTGCTTACACCATATTTTTCAGACTCAAATAATTTAAATTTATGGGGGATGGTTATATCAGGGACCAAACACAACTATGTAGTGTCGATGGTACCGTAAACATTTGCTCTTTCAATAAACGCAATCTTTCTTCTGAAAAATCAAACTTATCCATGACAATGGATTTTTGCTTGGTTTGGTAATAGGTCTTTGTGTTTTTGGGTCATCGATATCAGGCATGATGATTGGCTCATTAGAAAACTCACCATGCGGAGTGAAAGCTTGATTAAGTCCTAGTGCATGTATAAGGATATTGTACCCAGTTTTCCTTGAATGCAACATCTCATGGACATTTGGAAATGAGTAAGGCTGGAAATTTTTCGGTAATGATGGAGCGTGATGAAATTATTCTGGCTGATGATGCTGACATGTTGGGGTGAACCCAGGAGGATAATGTAGTGTATCCTTAGGGAGATGGTCTTACGATGATTGAACTCTGTGTGGACTCTAAGCACTGTTCTTTCCATTGCTAGTAGTGAGAAGTTCTTGGACACGAGCCATTTGTTCTTTCAGCTCCTTAATTTCATGTTTCATTTTCTCTCATGATTGCTTTCTATCTTTCTGATTCATGATCGTTAACTTGTGCTTGCGTTTGATAGGGATGACGGAGTTGACGTGCTATTTTTGAAAAGTTTCTTAAAATAAATAAAATAAGAGCAACGAGATTGTAGATTTTCCTAATGAAAAGAAAAATAATAAAAAATATAAAATAAATGAAAGCAGATTTAATAATTTATGCATGAGAATGATTCTACACAAAGTGAAATTCCAGAAGCACTCAATTTCATTCAATTAGTGGAGCCATCCACTATATTTGAGTGTGTAGAAGTCAGTTACATAACTCTGCGATATAAGTTTACATAAAACGACAAAAATGACCCAGATTCTTGTTGATCTCATCTAAAAACTTAGACAAGTTCTCGCCATTAGGATGTATGGGAAAAACACTTCTCTTAAAAAATGATGCTTGTTCTGCCACATTACTTGCTCTCACAACCACGCCTTTTAGCCATTCCACGGCTTACTTAGATCGTTTTTGAATCAAATCATATTCTTGTTACAACAATTGGTAATCATGTCTCACAGTGCATCAACATTAGCTTATGATGACTTTCAAATTATTGTTTCTTGTCAATTTCCTTTGCCACGCTCCAATATGTTCTGACTTGGTGCTCGAGGCTTGCGATGACTTTCAATAGTTCTTCACTATTATTTGTTAACTCGATCTTCTGAACTTTTTTATCCTCCTAATAAACTTGTAAACTATCAATGATTTATGCATTTTTGTTATCAACTGCCACCTTCACCTCTTCTAAAACCTCTCATATAGCCTTATTTTTCATTTCAACTCCATGATTTGTTCCTCCTGTCATAGATTGTCCCTCACAAGTTCTCATTGTCTTCCGATCTTGTTATTTATTCGGCATGTGTTACTTCTCAACTCTTAGTTCTTCCGATTCAAATATTCTTGATCCTCAACCATGTTTCTCAAATCTCTAAGTTGTTTTTCAGCCTCGATCATGTGTTTGTCAAACAAATTTGCCTCAACTCTTAGTCGCTTGTTTTCTTCCAAGAGAGCTAAATTATTTTAACCATCTTCACGTAACTCTTCCCACTCTTCTTTTGTTAGCAATCTCCTAATGGCCTTCAGGTAATTTTGATAATAAATTTTTCATTGGTTCCTTCGGCAGAATACCTACCATTGGTGAAACCTGAACAATAATCAAAAGTGTTAGAGATTGAGGTAGAACATTTCATCTACATGTTAATAAAATAAAGAAAGAGAAAGAAAGAAAAAGAAGTTCTTTTTACACATATAGGTGAACGTGGCAGGGTACTTTCCCTGTGTGGCTCAAATGACTCCTTATTAGGTTCCTCGATGAGTTTCTAAATAGATATTCCTCTCGTTACCGCCCTAAGATGATTGCATGTGGATTTCCTTTGAGTGGACTTAATCATAGGGCCAACAACTAAGCTGTCAAGGGAATCAATACGAAGAACGACGAGTTTGTTCATGACAGGATCAAAATCAGCTAGCTGCCTATCTTCAACACCCATTCCCCCTTGGGACAAGAGCCCAACTCTCTCAGGAGCAGAGGTCTCCGCCTCCTCCTTAGAAGTATTTAGCGCTAACGCCTCAACATCTAGATCCTTGGGGGAATGCGTTTTTCGTTTTTCGTTGGACTTACTAGGAATCCCTTAGACCTCCCTTTAATCAGATTGAGGCTTATAGTCCAAGAGTAAGATCCCTTCTGTCAATCTTTTCTTCGGGTAAATCAGGAGGAGGGGACTTGATTATTCCTGCCACTTACTAGCCAAGTTGCACCAGTACTTCTTCATCCCCTTGGATATACAAGGCTGATGCGTTGATTGTTGAACAAGGAAATCCTTAGGGATGTTGTTGTACATATGCACTTCGAAAGTTTCCTTGTTATCGAGAAAATCCCACATTCAAAATGCAATGCTTTCATCGAAGCCAAATTAATTAGGCACCCTAGTGCATTGATAGTGAGTACTCGTAATGGGGTTGGTGCATGTCACCTTCGCAATCAGCTACCATCGGAAGTGTAGAGGTTGTGAGAATGATTTGTTCAATAGGGGAGATGAAAACAACATTGTCTCCTTAACTCAAATCGATGTCTTTGCCCAAGGGGGGCCACAACTTATTCTTAGTGTAACCTTTGGGTTTGAGAGTGTAGGGGTGGGGCTTGAAATACCCAAGGATGTCCATGTTATTGGGGAAGCTTGGCCGCTTTAGGGTTTTATTCCAAGACCATGTCCACGCCTGACACGGATCAACGCAACCCTTGTGGTGGGAACTTAAGATGGGGTACACATAGAGAAACTCTATTGGATGAACATATGTAGAAAGCCACAATCAATGTAAATGGTGATCTTGTATCGCCCCAGGAACTTCTTCAAATCTTTATGGATCTGATCCAGCAAAAAGTATAAGTTGTAATTAAATATGGGGACCAGAGCGAATTTGAGGCCCTTCGCTAATCTTATGGCCATCACGAGTGTTTGAGAGTTGATCATATCTTTAGGCCGCCCTCCAATAGAAAAATGGAATAAAATAGGAGATAAAGGCATAATATGCACATAATATGGAGAGAAATAAAATGGAAGACCAGAGGCGACAACTAACTATAAAGGAGACAAGGAGAAAGTATGGCTAAAGGTGGAACAACATAGTATCCAAATAAAAAAAATTAATAATATATATGTTTGTTACCTTGAAGGATGTAGCGAGTACCACATGGCTATGAAGGAGGAATGCTCACCGTGCTTGTTACTGAACTGACCACCTTTCTTGGCTACCCACCTCGGTGCGGTCTTCTTAGTGGGGGCGTCGACACCTTTTAAAAGTTGGCACAACCACCTAGAGAAATTAGCCCTCTTACTTGGGACTCTAGAGGCGTTCAACTTGTAGGTCTTTGCCATACGCTCAATCAGCAACTTAAAAATCTTCTTCTCCTTGGGGTTGGCAGAGTTCTCAATGGCGTCGTGATCACCAAAGAAAGAAAAGCACATAAGCATGAAGTCCTCCAATGAAGGCGTGAATTCTCCCCATGTATCAATATGTAAAGCCCTATAAGGGACGTTTTCAAAGTATATGAAGGCGGCGAACCCATAATGTTTTTCCTTTATGGTTATTATAATCTCCTCCGTCATGGATGCCCCTAAGCCTATAAAGATGACGGACCAAATGCTATACTTGTTATATTTTATCACCACCCGCCATCGAGCTTAGTGACAAAGGCTCATGAGTTATCCTTTGCCTAGGAACAATCTAGAAATTGTGGGTTGATAATATTTTGACAAGGTTATACTATATACTAAAAGAAAGAAGCTCCTTGATCAATACGGCCACCTTAGAAGCCTTGGTTGCGCCTCCTTCTACTAAGAAGGAACTAAGGCGTGTAGAGTTTCCTTTAGTAATAGAACACTCAAAATGTTGGCTTGGTATACACAATGGCAGAGTAGAGGCATTTCCTTTATCTATGGCCATTGCGTGCGTAGGGTCACACTTGAAACAACGGCATAGGCGAGACGCCCTCTCTAGACACCCTTGTGAAATTGGTTAGGTTCTCTATGAAACTAGTGACTACTCGATGTCACATAGGCATAACTAGTTGGAGGTTGTTATGTTTAATGTGTAAACCTAATCGCCAAAAGGGCTAACGATGTCTTGATGGTCCCATCTATGAAAGGGGGCATTTACCATCATTTAGGGGGTCATCACTATGACACCTCCCTTGGTCAATAGAGAGAATATTCAGAGCATTGAAGTTCTCACCAAACCTTAGAGAAATGGAATTTTATCACATTCTTCAGGTGGACCTAAGTGCTAGTTCTTCACCCTCCAGCCACATAACCTCCACATTCTCAAGCTTAGTTGGTTATAGGCTAGGTCTCTCCATCACATAACCTGCACAGGCATCTAGTGGCTTACGAAAGCACATCCATGTATATCTGGAGATGTAAGGAGATTTTGTTTAGGGGGCTGCCATTGCATTTCCAAAATCACACTGAGGGCAAGAGGTACCATTTTATAGGTACACATCAATCAAGACACGTAAGGTGCATTGCCACATGTCATTTTTCCTTGTCTTTCAAGTTTGAGTTATTAGAAGTATTGATAACATAATCCTCCCCTTATTCTCCCATTTTCTCTTGTTACCCTTTTTAGAAAGGTTTGATACAAAAATAGTGGAAGACAAGTTATTTGGAACCCTACTAAGGAAGACACAAGAGATAGAAGAAAACATCTACAGCAACTATTGTGTCAAAAATCTTCAAAGAGTGAAGGGATTTTCCAAGATACACCCCAAGACTAGAAGCAGCATCTGCCACCAGCTCAAGTAAGCAAATTAAGAATTGCTAATAGC
The DNA here is from genome assembly GCA_003255025.1 of Datisca glomerata. Taxonomy (NCBI): domain Eukaryota; kingdom Viridiplantae; phylum Streptophyta; class Magnoliopsida; order Cucurbitales; family Datiscaceae; genus Datisca; species Datisca glomerata. The sequence goes on from QANY01007347.1 coordinate 289,014, forward strand.
CCATTGTCTTGCAACATATCAAATCCTTTAACCCGAAAGAAACATCATCATGGGAATATTCATGAATTGCTATCGACAACATAAAAGATTCCTAAATACTTTTTTCGGGAGAAAATGATTCAAAAGTTGGTTGATTAGGGAGTTCTGGGTTTCCAAGAGAAGACTACCACCAATCCTAGTCGGCTTCCAAAAAGTAGAGGAACCCATGTACAAGTACATTGGAGAATACCATGAATTCATAGATTCTGAAAATCAAGAGTAAATGAAAGAAAAGTGGGACAAGACAATAACGCTCAAGGTAGCGTAATAACTCCAAAGGAAAGTAAGAAAAAGAAGAATAGGTGTTTTGGCCGCTTGATTAGAACTTCATGATTTGGTCCATCCTAAAGATTTATCATGCTTTTGTATTTCAACATTCATTTGTATCATGAGCACTAGATTCTAAGAAATATGATCAATATGAATTTGTCCCAATTTACCTACAAAAACTAAAAAAAAAGGTTTTGATAGTTGGTCTTGTTAGATCCTTAATCCAACGTTGGACTTATATGTGAATAAATATGTGTTAGAGACTGTCAAATAAGATTAAGCGTAATGTAAGTTATCTACTAAGGTTTGGGTAATTTAGGCTTTAATATATATGATAGGGTGAGGGCCTTTGATGTGTAGAGAAATTTTATGATGGGCTAAAATAGAAATACTAAAAAGATAACAAGGATGTAATCTATATATAGTGATTATGGTCTACAAATCACACAATTAAGGAAAATATTTTATTCTCTCCAATAGCCAATCATTGGGGGAAAAATAAAGAGACTTAATGATGTAGAGGCAACCATAACAAGACCCTAGTAACACCAAAGGCTATTGAATCACGCACGATTATCGGTGATTGATCTTTCAAAACTTGTTGAATCATAAAATTATCAAGATTTAGGTAACAGTTATTTGATTCACAAAGAATACCAAAAATTGGAATAAAAAGAGAATGATTTTCTCATAAAAATATCAAAACTATCTAAACAATCTCCAACCTCAAACTCCACATGTCTGCATTTCTAATTAGTATCCTATTTATACCGTGCGTATGCTGAATGTAAATTATCATGAACTTCCCTGTGAACATCTTTCAATCCAGTTATGAAATCTACTGCTTTGCTATGGACCTTCAACTTACTTGATAAACCAATCAAATCGAGTGGTCCCCTCGGCTGGATCGAATAAACTACCTGAAAATGACTAAATCATGTACTGTGACTGACTGCATGGTTATGAGCCGAACACAATTTTTTATCCCAACTCTTGACATGTTCACCAACCAAACAACGTAAAAGATTACCTAGAGACCTATTGACAACCTTAGTATGTCCATCTGTTTGAGGATGATATGCAATACTAAAACAAGTTGCACCAGAAAAGGATAAGAAACCTGGTATTTCTATCAGAAACAATTGAAATAAGAAGCCCACGTAGCCGATATATCTCACAAAAAAATAATTGTGCCACATTAATAGCATCGGTAGTTTTCTTGTAGTGAATAAAATGAACCGTCTTAGAGAATCAATCTATAACAACATAGATGGAGTCATTACCTCCCTGTGTACAAGACATCCCCAACACACAATCCATACTAATATCCACCCAAGGCTGAGAAGGAACTGGCAAAGGCATCTATAACCCTGCATTAGTCGCAGAATCCTTAGACACTTGCAAATCCTGCACCTTTGCACATATTTCTCTATCTCCTTGCCCGAGCCATAAATATGATGACTGCACCAGTTAGAATGTTCTATCCCTACTGACATGACCCTCACCATGATGTTCTCTGATAATCAGTATTTGCAAGCTACAATCTAGGATACAAGGTTGATTTCCCTTAAACAGAATTCCATCATGTATCAAGAAATCTATTTTCTTTCCAGTCTGTACATGTTGGAGAAACGCAGAGAAATAAGGATCAGTAGCAAGAAAATCACAAACAGAGTCAAAATCAGGTACCTCAACCCTTATAGTAACCAGAAAGCATTTCCTGCAACTCAATGCATCTGCGACTCGGTTGGTTATCCTAGACTTGTGTTTGATCACAAAAGTGAATTTCTCTAAATACGCAACCTATCTCACATGTATAGGGGACACCTTATCATGTCTATGCACGATCTTCAAAGAGTCAAGATTAGTATACAATATGAATTCCCTATGAAACAGGTAATGTCACCAATGTTTACCGCATGTACTACTGCATAAAACACAACGCCATATGTACTGTATCTGATTTTGGCGCTAGATAGCTTCTCACTGAACTAGGCCGCCGGTCTACAATTCTGACTCAGTACTACTCCAATCCCAACCTTAGAAGCATCGGTGTGTAACTCAAATGGTTGAGCAAAATCTGGCAACACTAAAATCGGTGAAGTGGTAAGGCATTCCTTAATCGATCGAAATGATGATTCTGCCTCATCAGTCCATGTAAACTTACTCCCTTTCATGCAACCAGTAATTAGTGCCATAATACTACTAAAATAAGGAATAAAAGGCCTATAAAAAGACACAAGGCCATGAAAACTCATGACTTCAGTAATTTGTTTTGGTCTTGGCCACTGTTTCACTACCTTACCTTTGCCTCATCTACCTACATACCCCAAAAATAGCACATGTAGGGTCAGAAACACTCACTTCTTCTTTACTGCATAAAACTGTTCCTTGCGGAGCACAACTAAAACTTCTCTCACATGCTGCAGATGTTCTTTAGAGTTACTTCTATAAACCAGAATATCATAAAAATATACTACCATGAATCTTCCAATAAAATACCTCAACAACTGATTCATCACGGGCATAATTGTACTAGGGGCATTGGACAGCCCAAAGGGCATCACGAACCACTCATACAACCCCTCGCGAGTTTTAAAAGTTGTTTTCCACTCATCCTTAGGCCTAACCTGAATATGGTAGTAAGCACTCTTTAAATCAAGTTTGGTGAACACAATAGCTCCACAAATCTGTTCAAATAATTCATCTAAGCGAGGAATAGGAAACTGATACTTGACAATAATTTTGTTCATGTCCCTACTATCCACACACATTCACCAAGAACCATCCTTCTTGGACGTCAATAAGGCTGGTACAACACATGGGCTCATACTCTCTCGCCCGAGTGGCTAACAAGTCATTGACCTGTCTACGCAACTCCTCATGCTCACTAGGACTCATCCTGTAGTGCAACCTAGTAGGCAAAGCTGCACCGGGAACCAGATCTATGTGGTGCTGTAAGTAACATAGTGGAGGCAATCCATCTAGAAACACATTGGAAAATTTTACCAACGAAGGTGCCACCGCATCTGGAACTGTTACAGACCCTGCAACCTCCTTTCTAAAAAACATAAATACTTCCTCTGAATCCTGCAACTCCTCATCATATTGAACCAAAGATAATAAATTTATGTTAGTCCCTGCAGCTAGGGATTTAAGTATTAGTTTATTGGGCACCAACACAATTTTAACCCCTTCAAACATAAAGTTGTAAGTATTAGCTCACCCGTCATGGGCCACATCTCGATCATACTCCTAAGGTCGACCCAGTAACAAATGACAAGCATCCATTGTCACAACATCACACCAAACATCATCTCTATATTTTACTTTAATAGAAAATGTAATAAGAGCACGTTTGTCCTTTTTGTCCCGTCCTGATCATGACGGGACACGTTTCAATCTTAATTTTCAGCTTCGATACTACCCTCAATGCATGTGTTGACATTTTGAGATGAAATTTAATGATGATTACATTTCTCTTATAATTGTTCTTTTTAATTATTGTTGAATAATTTTTATAAATATCTGAAAATTCTATATTCATTAATGAGAGTATGATCTTGTATTAGTATGAGAGGATTAAGGTCATAGATAATGAATAAAACTGTCAGCAACATATTAAAGTATGGAATCTTTAATGAATGATTGATAGTACGATTTACTAAGCATTATGAATGCGTGTGATCTAGATCAAGATCACTGATATGGATAGATATCTTAGTGAATGTACTTTGTATAATGAGATTATATATGACTGGACCGATGTGAAATAATATCTTTATCAACATGCCGTTTATCATAAATATTTAATACACATCAATTCGATAATCATATGTAGATCAGTTTGAATCCTGAGTAGTCATGAACTCCTATACATGTCTAATGGATCTTTTGATTCACTCATTAAGGTTTGTTTGTAAAACTGGCTAGTGACTTTTATTTTGGCGATTCAATGATATAGATGGCTGGGAACATGATCTTACAAGATTTGAAATCCAAGCTTTCCTAATTAATCATATATTGGTTTCATTAAGTGTCAATTCTAGAACTGAATGGTTATTGTGCACAAATTTATAATAAGATTATAAATTGGTCATTCACTAGTGGGTTAATGGTACTTAAGGATCAAAAGGTAATTAGAAGGATAAAATGATAATTTTGACAAGTTCTAGTTTACGAACCAATAATTGAAGGACAGAACTACGTGAAATGATTATATAAGTAGACTACATGAGAATACTTTGTAAATATAATCCATAATCTCTAAGAGTGCAATTTCAAATTTATAGTGGAGTAATAATGGAGTTAATAAATAATATTATTTAATTAAAGAGTTTGGAGCTTAGGATTATTGGTCCATGGTCTCCAAGTCACCTATGTACTACGCAGTTTATGATGTGAATATTTCAGGACATGAGAAAATGACTAACATGTAAATGATTTTGTATTCGGGAGCAAGTACATAATAATGAGATAATTAGGTGTGATTAATTAATTAATAATTAATTAATTAAGAATTATTTAATTGAATTATTTATATATAAATAAANATCAAATATGTTAATTTTGAATTAACTGATATCTAGATATTTTATATAATTAAAATAAATATTTAATTTACAGTAATTGTCATGTGTCAATCACTGGTTGAGTATGAGAGATTGACATCGACTATTGTAGTGCCATATGACACTTCAGTAGTGGGGATGCAACATTGTGCTGCTTCACGAGTCGTACGCATTTAATTGAAAATTTAATTTTTATTAAGAATTTAATTTTTTAAATTGGCCACGCGTCACACGCTTTTACCATGCACGTGCCTACCCTTGGAAGGGGAATAACAGTTGGAAACTGCTACTAATACCCCATCGACTGTGGAGCAAAAGGAGGAATCCACTCGAGGAAGGGCTCACGTCTGATTAGCTAGTTGGTAGAAGGCCTACGAGTCGTGAACATCTTTTCCCGGTGAAGAAGCAATAACGGGTCGGGGAATAAGAATCGGCTAACTCTATGCTAGCAGCTGCAGTAATATAGAGGATGCAAGCGTTATCCGGAATGATTGGGCGTAAGCGTTATCCGCTTTGATGACCAATAAGTGATACTAGAGAGGTCTTTATATATTCATATGTTAAATGGTTTGTGGGTTTTCTTGCATCATTCATATAATATTAGCTCACCCGTCATGGGCCACATCTCGATCATACTTCAAAAATTGGATTTTCGGCGTTGGCGTTGGCGATAATGTATTACCAGCAATGTCGTGCGGAATTTACTGTTCCGGCAATATCGCTGGAAAATTGGCGGTGGCAGGCAGCTGACGGCCAGTGGTGGCCAGCGATAGCAGACGGCAGTGATGGTGGTCGGTGGCAAATGTTATTTCATATAGGGAAGTTTCGAACAAACTAAGATATGCCAACCAACCCTATCACTGTAGCCTTTTAGGATAACCCTAAATCTATCAATTATACTTTTAATTTTTGAAATTAATGTAATTTTGAAATTAATTCTTAATTTTTAATTTTATGAAAATTAGAAATTCATAGGTTGATTGGGTTTGACCCAAGTTTAGTCAAAGTTAACTATTATAAATGGATAATTATACAAATTAATTTTAATTAAGAAAAATAGTTTTCTTAATTAAATAGAATTTTGTTCAAAACTTGAAGATTATTAAGATGGACTTAAGGAGGAAAAGACAATATTTGAGAATTATGTATTCTTGAAGCCCGCTTTGTAATTTTATTTCTTTATTTCAATGGTTGTAATTTAGAAATACCCAACAGTCACTCGGTCCATTTTTATTTTACTTAATTGTTAAATAATTATTTAATTGTTATGTTTGATAACATGTCCATGCATTAGTCGATCACATGTCATACATGAAAATTCCACACAGTGTCATTTGATCATTCGTCTCATCAATAGAAACATGATTTATTAGGATTGTCCTAATATGTTTATGTATATTATTTTATGAAATCAATTGCCTGTAAACCACTAGGGTTTAATTAGTTAAAACTTGGTAATCACACCACACTAAGGCTATAGTAACATTTAGGATAATATACTTTAGTAAAAAAGTTTTATTAAAGTTTGATAAATATAATTAATTTGTTAATCTAAGTTCACCTAATTTTGACTTAGTCGCTTTAGAAGGTTAAATGAACTTAGACCAATGAGATTGTCATAATTGATTATTAAATATTCAGAGGATTATTATTTTAACTAGTAATTAATTTGGATTTAATTAATTAGTTAAAACGGAAACACATAATCCTAAAACAGTGAGTGAGAAGGTTGACATGTCAATGTAACATATGGTCTCCATCATTAGTACAACACCATGAGGTACACTGAGGTGTTCGAGATGACTTTATTTTCATCCCCCTAAGGAAGGTTTCGAGCTGTACCAATACCAATATTGGACTTCTTATGAAGATATGAGAAATTGATGTAGTTTAGTTTTGACCGACTTTAAGGAGCTATATTCTAAATAAAGTCATGGAATCTGAAATGATGGGTTACAATCAAAGAGTCACAATTAATTTTTCATATGGATAGTTGTGGCTTGACCAAACAAGCGATACCTTATTATTAAAAGAAAAAATATGAGATATTTTATGTTATAATTAATAAGGATGAGAATATCTCATAGATAGTCTGAAGTTAATCTGATTGACCCTAAGGCAGCAAATTAATAGTTGGATTATTTTATTGGAATTAGTAAATGTTAAATTTGTGTGTTTATTATGTTGCCTTCATAAATCACGTTTGCCTTTTGAATTCTAGATATTTATCAATTATATTGAATCTTCTATGCTTAAAATTTAGTTATCATTATTATGTCTACCATGGGCAACTCTGTTACTGCTTTACTCGCGGTTGAGAAATTGAATGGTAATAATTTCATACTTTGGAAATCAAATATAAATTAAAAGTTAATTTGTGAGAACCATAAGTTCGTTCTTACTAAGGAATGTGCTGAGGAGCCCGCTGCTAATGCTCCTAAGAATGTTAGGGACAAATAGGATGCTTGGATAATATCAAAGAACAAGGCAAAGTGCTACATGCATGTGATCATGAATGATGTACTAAGAACCAAGCATGAAAGCATGGAGTCCTATGAGATTATGGAATCTCTACAGGCGATGTTTGCACAGCAGCCTGATCAAAGTCATCATGAGGCCACAAGGAGCTATATGACAACTAAGATGAGAAATGATACTTCTGTGCGAGAACATATTTTGAAAATGATCAACATAATGCATGACGAAGAAGTACATGGGGTGACCATTAATGAGCGGACACAAGTTAGAATTACTTTGGCTCACATAAGTTTTTTCTACGTTTGTGACCAACTATGTTATGAACTAGTTGCAATTCAACATGACCCAATTGTTAAATGAACTGCAGACTTTTAAGTCACTCAACCTTAGAATGACCAAAGAGGGTAAGGCAAACATTACCGAGAAAATCCTTCTTCCACTACTAAAAGTAACAAAAGGAAGAAGATCAATGGTAAGGGCAACAGTAAGAAAAAGAAAGGGAAGAAATCCTAGACATCACCAAAAGCCAAGAAGAACAAAAATGACAGTAAGCCCAAAGGAAAATGTTTCCACTGCGGGGTTGAAAGTCACTAGAAGAGAAACTTTAGCAAGTATCTCTCCGAGTTGAAAAAGAAAGGTAAATATGATTTACTTGTACCTGAAGCTTGTTTAGTGGACTATGATTTGTTATTCTGGATACTTGATTCAGGGGCCACTAACCATGTATATTCTTCTTTGTAGATGCTTGATTCGTTAAGAGAGTTGGCTGATAGCGAGGTCATTTTGAGAGTTGACAGTGGTGCGCTCGTGTCAGCTAAAGCATTAGGGATACTCCGTTTACCTTTTGGATATAATTATTTAGTTTTGAACGATGTTCATTATATTCCTGGATTTTTTGAGAAATTTGATTTCTCTTTCACTGTTACAAGAATAGTTATTCGGAGTTTCTTATATTGATAAAGAGTTTATTATCTCTAAAAATGGATTCGATATCTATCATGCTAAATTTATAAATGGACTGTATATGCTTAAACTGATTGAGCACGCGTTAAATAAAACTGAATTTTTTAAAGTAGCAAAACTTAAAAGTAACAAACGACAAAGAGTTTCTCATGATGATGATAATACATAACTTTGGCATCTTAGGTTGGGACATATTAATCTAGATAGGTAAAATAGGTTAATAAAACATGGTGCTTTGAGAGATCTAAAAGTTGGAACTCTTCCTGTTTGTGAGTCATGTCTAAAGGGTAAAATGATCAAGAGACCTTTCGCAGAAAAAAGGCCAAAGAGCCAAGGAACCACTTGACCTAGTACATAGTGAAGTCTGTGAATCGATCAATATACAAGCTAGAGGTGAGTATGAATATTTCATCACTTTTATTGACGATTACTCAATATATGGTTATACTCACCTAATGTAAAGAAAGTCTGAAAATTTTAGAAAGTTCAAAGACTTCAAAGCTGGAGTTGAAAAGCAATTAGCTAAATCATTGAAAACCAGTTAATCTGATCGAGGTGGTGATTACTTGGATTTAGAATTTAATTATCATTTGGTGGAGTATGGAATCCTATCCCAGCTCACAGCAGCTGGAACACCACAAAAAATGGTGTTGTAGAGAGGAGAAATCGAATCTCATTAGATATGGTACGGGAAAAGGTAACTTTTCCCGTATGTGATGTTGTGTACGAGACTAGACATCTGTTATGCAATGGGAATTGTCAATTGTTATCAATCGAATGTAGGTTTGGAACACTGGATTGTAGTAAAGCACATTCTCAAGAATCTTAGGAGAACGTGGAATTATATGCTTGTTTGTTTAGGTGGAGACCTGAACCCGACTGGATATACTGATTCTAATTTTCAATTAGATAGAGACAGTCGAAAGTCGACATTTGGAGATTAAGTGATATAAATAGCTGAGAACATGATCTTATCAGATTTAGAATCCAAGCTTTCTTAACAGACCGTATATTGGTGCCCTTAAATGTTAATTCTGGAATTGAATGATTATTGAGCTCAAATTTATAATAAGATTATAAATTAGTCATTCACTAGTGGATAAATGGTACTTAAGAATCAAGTGATAATTAGAGGGATAAAACAATAATTTTGACCACTTCTAATTTATGAACAAATAATTGGAGGAAGAACTATGGGAAATAATTATATTAGTGGACGACATGAGAATACTCTGTAAATCTAATCTATAATCTCTAAAAATACAATTTCATATTTATAGTGGAGTAATAATGATTATTGTAACCTTTAGGATAACCGACTTTAGTAAAAGAGTTTTATTAAAGTTTGATGAATACAATTAATTTGTTAATCTAAGTTCACCTAATTTTGACTTAGTCACTTTAGAAGGTAAAATGAACTTAGTCTAATGAGATTGGCATAACTGATTATTAAATATTCATAGGGTTATTATTTTAACTAGTGATTAATTTGAATTTAATTAATTAGTTAAAATGAAAACACATAATCATAAAATAGTGAGTGGGAGAAGGGAGGCATGTCAATGTAACATATGGTCTCTATCATTAGTACAACACCGCGAGGTGCAATAAGGCCCTCAAGATGGCCTTTTTTTCATCCCCTTATGGAAGGTTTCGAACTGTACAAATACCAAGGTTGAACTTTTAAAGAAGATAGGAGGAAGTGATGTAGTTTAGTTTTGACCGACCCTAAGGAGACATATTCTAAATGAAGTCATGGAATCTGAAATGATGGGGTACAGTCACAGAGTCACAATTAAGCTTTCATGTGGATAGTTGTGGCTTGACTGAACAAGCGATACCTTATTGTTAAAAGAAAAAATATGAGATTTTTTAGTTTTATTTAATAAGGATAAGAATGTCTCATAGACAGTTTGAGGTTAATCTGACTGACCCTAAGATAGCACATTAATGGTTGGATTGTTTTATCGTGATTAGTAATTGTTAAGTTTTTGTGTTTATTATGTTGTATTCATGCATCACGTTTACTTTTTGAATTCTAGATATTTATCAATTTTATTGAATTTTGTATGTTTTAAATTTCAATTATCATTATTACGTCTATCATTAGCAACCATATTACTATTTTACTCGCGGTTGAGAAATTGAATGGTAATAATTCCGTACGTTGAAGATCAAATATAAATTTAATGCTAATTTTTTAGAACCATAAGTTTATTCTTACTGAGTAATGTCCTGAGGAGCCTGTTGCTAATACCCCTAAGAATGTTAGGGACAAATATGATGCTTAGATCATATCAAACAATAAGCCAAAGTGTTACATGCCTGTGAGCATGAATGATGTTCTAAGAACCAAACATGAAAAGCATGGAGGCTGCCTATGAGATTATGATATCTTTACAGATGATGTTTGGGTAGTAGTCTGATCAAAGTCATCATGAGTATGGGCTATATGACAACGAAGATGAGAAAGGGAACTTCTGTGCGAGAACATGTTTTGAACATGATCAACAGAATTTACGAGGTAGAAGTACATGGGGTGACCATTGATGAACGAACTCAAATAAGCATTATACTTGAGTCACTCACACCATTTTTTCTGCATTCACGACCAATTATGTTATGAATAAGTTACAATTCAACATGACCTAATGTTGAATGAACAACACACTTTTCAGTCACTTAATCTTAGAATGACTAAAGAGGATGAGTCAAAGGATGCCGAGCAGGCCTTCTTCCACTTATAAAAGTAACAAGATGAAGAGATCAATGGTACGGGAAAAGGTAAGAACAAGAAAGGGAAGAAAGTCAAGACATAGCCAAAAGCCAAGAAGAACAAAAATGATAGCAAGTCCAAGGGAAAATGTTTCCACTATGAGGTTGAAAGTCATTAGAAGAGGAACTGTAAGAAGTATCTCTCCAAGCTGAAAAAGAAAGCTAAATATGATTTACTTGTACTTGAATCTTGATTAGTGGAATATGATTTGTCATCCTGGATACTTGATTAAGGGGTCACTAACCATGTATATTCTTCTTTGTAGATGTTTGATTGGTCAAGGGAGCTGGCTAATGGAGAGGTCATTTTGAGAGTTGGCAGTGGTGCACTCGTGTCAGCTAAATCATTAGAGATAGTCCGTTTACTTTTTAGATATAAATATTTAATTTTGAATGATGTTTATTATATTCTTGGATTTTTGAGAAATTTGATTTCTCTTTCACTTTTACAAGAACCGTTATTTAAAGTCTTTTTTTTATTGATATAGAGTTTATTATTTCTAAGAATTCATTTCATATATGTCATGCTAAAGTTATAAACTGACTGTATATGCTTAAGCCGATTGAACACCCATTATATAATTTTGAATTATTTGAAGTAGAAAAACCTAAAAGTAACAAATGACAAAGAGTTTCTCATGGTAATGATAATACATATCTTTGGCATCTTAGGTTGGGATCTCTCAAACCATAGTGCTTTGAGAGATCTAAAAGTTGGAACTCTTCCTATTTGTGAATCCTTCCTAAAGGGTAAAATGGCCAAGAGACATTTCACAGCAAAGGCTCAAAGAGCAAACGAATCACTTATGCTAGTACATAGCGATGTCTGAGGATCGATCAATGTACAAGCTAGTGGTGGGTATGAGTATTTCGTCACATTTATTAATGATTACTCAAGATATGGGTATACGTACATAATGTAAAGAAATTCTGAAACTTTTAGAAAGTTTAAAGACTTCAAAGCTGAAGTTGAAAAGCAATTAGGTAAATCATTAAAAACCCTTCGATTCGATCGAGGTGGTGAATATTTGGATTTAGAATTGAATGATTATTTGCTGGAGTGTGGAATCCTATTCCAACTCACATCACATGGAACACCACAACAAGATGGTGTTGCAGAGAGGAGAAATCAAACCTTATTGTATATGGTTAGGTCAATGTTAAGCTACTCAACCATGTCACTTACTTTTTGGGGATTTGTACTACACACAGTAACTTACAGTTTGAATGTAGTGCCCTTTAAGTCTGTAAGTAAGACGCCTTAAGAGTTATAGAATTGCTCCAAACCTAGTTTGCCTCATTTTCGTATATGGGGGTGTCCAGCTCACGTTCTTTGACCAAAGACCAGAATGTTAGACTCAAGGTCTGAGGTATGCATATTCGTAGGCTATGCTCTAGAGACTAGAGGTGGGTACTTTTATAGTCACAAGGATCAAAAAGTGCTTGTGTCGGCAAGTGCAACCTTCCTTGAACACGACTATATGGAAAACTACAAACCTCGTAGCAAAGTAGTTCTCGAGAAATTAGTGGCTCATGAGATCATACCGCTTTCAATTTCTACAGATAAACGACAAACCAGATAAATAAAAGTTCATTCAAAGAAACCCCGGTGCAACGTCATAGTGGGAGGGTTGTGAGACAACTAATATGCTACGAACTAGAGGCACATGTCTGAGTGTCAGACACTGATAAGGACGATCCATTATCGTATGAACAAGTAATGAATGATTTTGAAAAGGAGAAATGGAAAGAAGCCATGAACCATAAATTGAATCTATGTATTCCAATTCTGTCTAGGAACTTATAGATCCACCTGAAGACGTCAGGCTCACTTCATGTAAATGGATACTCAAGAAGAAAAGAGGTGCAAATGGTAAAATAGAAAATTTCAAGGCATGGTTAGTAGGCAATGGCTATACACAAAGGTGGGAGTTAATTATGAAGAGACATTCTCCCATATGGCCATGCTAAAATCCATTCACATCATTTTGTCTATAGCCGCTAGCTTTGACTATGAGATATGGCAAATCGACGTCAAGAAAATTTTTCTGAATGACTCTCTTGAAGAAAGCATCTATATGATACAACTAGAATGGTTCATACAAAATGGGCAAGATCAGAAAGTATGCAAGTTGCCTAAATCCATTTATGGATTAAAGCAAGCATCTAGATCTTGGAATCTTACCTTTGATAAGGTTATAAAGTTTTATGGCTTCGAACAAAATGTTGACGAAGCCTGTGTTTATAAATACATCAAAGATAAGATAGTGGTTTTCTTAGTTCTTTATATTGACGATATTCTACTCATTGAGAATGATGTAAAAACTCTGTCAAAGGTAAAGAAGTGGTTAGCTGAGAAATTCTAAATGAAAGATTTGGGAGAAACGAGCTATGTTTTGGGCATCCAAATCCTATAGGATAGAAATAACAAGCTCTTCGCACTTTATCAAGCATCTTATATTGATAAGGTGCTGGAGAGATTCTCTATGAAGAATTCTGAGAAAGGTCAACTACCAACCAGACATGAAATTTTACTCTCCATGGAACAATGTCGTAAGACATTACATGAGGAAAAGGATATGAGAAAGGTTCCCTATGCTTTCACAATTGGTAGCCTCATGTATGTCATGTTGTGTACGAGACCGAACATCGATTATGCTGTGGGAATTGTCAGTCGTTATCAATCGAATCCATATTTAAAACACTGGATTGCAGTAAAACACATTCTAAAGTATCTTAGGAGAATGAGAAACTATATGCATGTTTATTCAAGTGGAGACCTGAACCCCACTGGATATATTGATCCCTATTTTCAGTCAGACAGAGACAGTCGAAAATTGACATCTGGATCAATATTCAACCTAGGTGGATGAGCTATAGTCTGGAGAAGTATTAAATAATCCAACATTGTAGATTCCACTGATGGAAGTAGTTCTAGATACGGACAAGCCACTAATCATGTACTGTGACAACGATGGTGCGGTCGTGAATTTCAAGGAACTGAGGAGTCATAAGAGGGGAAAACACATAGTGAGGAAATATCATCTTATAACAGAGATTATGCATCGATGGGATATGACTGTTATGAAGATAGCATCGAAACAGAATCTGGCTGATCCTTTAACAAAGACACTTCTTAAGAAGTCATTTGGGGGTCACGTGCGTACCATGAGATTGAGAGAAATGTCACATTTGTTTTAGGAAAAGTGAGAGATTGTTGGGTGTTTATGCCCTCAAAGCTTGAGTATTGACATTTTGATAGGAAATTTAATGACATCACATTTTTCTTTGTTCTTTTAAATTATTGTTGAATAATTCATATAAATATAAAAAAATTCCATATTTATTAATGACACTATGATCTTGTATTAGTACGAGAAGATTAAGATCATAGGTAATGAATAAAACTATCAGCAACATATTAAAGTATGTAATCTTTAATGAATGGTTGCTAGTACGATTCAATAAGCATTATGAATGCGTGTGATTTAGATCCAGATCATTGATGTGGATAGACATCTTAGTGAATATACTTTATATAATGATATTATATATGACTAGACTGATGTGAATTAATATCTTTATCAACATGTCGTTTATCATAAAGATATAACACACAGCAATTCGATGATCATATGTTAATCAATCTGAATCATGAGTAGTCATGAACTCCTATACATGTCTACTGGATTTTTTTTAAAGTTTGTTTATAAAACAAGATAGTGACTTTTGTTTTGAAGATTCAATGATATGGATAGCTGGGAACATGATCTTACCAGATTTTTAATCCAAGCTTTCCTAATAGATCGTATATTGGTTTCCTTAAGTGTTAAATCCGGAACTGAATGATTATTGAGCTCAAATTTTAATAAGATTATAAATTAGCCATTTACTAGTGGACTAATGGTACTTAAGGATCAAGAGATAATTAGAAGGGTAAAATAGTAATGTTTACTAGTTCTAATTTACGAACCAATAATTGAAAGATAGAACTACGTGAAATGATTATATCAATGGACTACATGAAAATACTCTTTAAATATAATATATAGCTTATAATAATGAAATTAATAAATAAGGTTATTTAATTAAAGAGTTTAGTTAATAATCTAGTTTATTGGAGCTTAGGATTATATGTATATAGTCTTCAAGTCACCTTAATACTACGCCGTCTAGGGTGTGAATATTTCAAGACATGAGAAAATGACTGACTTGTAAAAGAATTTTTATTCTAGGGCAAGATAATTTTGTGTCATTAATCAATTAAATTATATATATATATAATTGTCGATTATTTTTCAATTATTGATAAATGAGACAGAATATCTAATTTGTGAAATTAGATATTTAAATTATTATTAGATAATAATTTAGATCAACGAAGTCTGTTATTTATGAAATAACAGATAATTTAGTTGATATGAGTAATTAGATATGATCATTTTGAATTAACTAATATCTAGATATTTATATAATTAAAATAAATATATGATTTGCAGTAATTAGCACGTGTTAATCACTAATTGGGTATCAAAAATTGACATCGACTACTGTAATGCCACGTGACACTACAGTAGCAGGGGTGCAACACTATAGTATCACATGACACTACAATTGTTTCGTGAGGCACTGTGCAGCCTCACAACACATTGTAGTGCCATGCGGCACTGCAGTTGTACACCATTTTACAATAGGTCCCACTATATTGGATAATTTAAAATTAAATATTTTTTTCAATATTTATCAACCCTAAATATCTGATATGCCATTATCAAGAAAGATATACATATATTTTTCCAATGGCATCAATCAGATCAACCAGTTCAATCAGAGAATCAGTTCATCAATAAGAGAATTGAGTTGAGAACACAATCGCTCAAAGTGATTTTTCTCTACGATTAAGAGTTAATCAAATCTCTAAAAGAATCATCCTCACGTTCTTTTAGAGTATCATCTCAAAAGTCATTTTTAATAAAATCTCTAGATTTTATGTGTTGAGCACATCCAGAGACAGGAAAATATCTTCGTTATATTCTATGTGCCCACACACGTCCTATTGTGTTGAGGATTGACCTAAAAGATCTTAGTGTGGATTTCAGAGTCTACTGATCGTTGAAACGATTTAGTGGGAATGGTGAATCGATCAGTTTCTTGATGACGCTTGATTTAGACTACAAGAGATATATGATTCCTAACCTTATATGTTGTAGATTTAATGTATAAATATATAATGGATCCTGATTGATTGAAAAATAGTTTTCAATAAAAAAACTTTTTTTGTTATTGTGGCGTTGCATAATTTTATTTTATTAAAATATTTAATTTTTATTAAAAAATTTAATTTTTAAAATGACCACGCGCCACACATTTCCGTTGCACATGCCTCACGACGACCAACACACAACTGTCAGGGTCCATAATGAAACGACACACCTAGCCCGAGATGGTACAAGTAGACTGGAAAATATTACTCCTCAATGAGTCGTCCTCAAATATTGTTTTAGGCGTCAAGTACGAGCTCCTGACAACCAGTGCAATCCCCACATCACCTGTAACAACCTCCTTGTCATGTGGCTGTTCCTCATCAAAACTTGGATGTTTAGCAATTAATGCATCCTCATCATCACCTTCATCCGTTTCTGTAGACAGTGCCCTCTTACCAACCTTTTTACAATCAAACTGCCAATGCCCAGGTTCACCATAAGCGAAACACTTCATGGTGCTACTGCCCACACCTTTTTTAAATTGACTTCTAATAGCCTTACTACCAGTGAAACTTGTATTAGCATTACTGGTGCCACCAAATCCACTACCACCCTTAGCACGACGTGACTGGTTCTCCACCATCAAGGCTTTGTAATGTGCCTTTGACACAGATACAAGATCGAACATGTTAAGGGTATCTTGAATCTAAACCCTCAACCCCACAACATATCGTGCCGCCAATTGCTCCTTTATTTCCTAGATCTCGTTTCTGGCCATTAATTGGTAAAACTCAGTAGTATAATCATCAACCGATCTCGAACCTGCTTCAAATTCTACAACCTTTAATACAAAATTCGTTGATAATTATAAGGAAAAAACGCAACTCGCATTTGTTTCTTCATTTTTTCTCAAGAAGAAATTTTGGACTTACCCAACTACTACGAGATAGCTTCAATTGTTGCCACCATGCCGTAGCCCTCCCACGCAATCTAGTCACCATTAAAGGTACTCGTTTGTTCTCTGTCACCCCTTTGAACTCTAAAATCTCCTCAACAGATGACAACGAATCAAGGAACTCTTCAGCCAGAAGACTGCCATGATCCTTAGTCCTGACTGGCCACACAAAATCTCCAACCTCAAACTCCACATGTTTGCATTTCTGATCATGTATGTACGAGAGAAAGAAAGGAAATGTAGTTTTCTTAGTTCTTTATACAAATGACCTTGTCCTCATGGGAAACGATGTAGGATTATGTTAAACGTAAAGTTGTGGTTGTCCAACAAGTTTGATATGAATGATCTAGGAGAAGCAACATATATCCATGGAATTAAACTCATTCATGACAAAAAATCTAGAAGGATTTGCTTGTCCCAGTTTACATATACAAATAAGGTTCTAATTGAGTGTCATTCTCCATAGGGATTGATGAACAATAATTATCTAATCCAATCTGTTTTAAACCTAAGTTAAAGTTCTGTAATAGAATGGAATTTGATGCTTAATCTAATCTAATATTAAAGCACAATGAAATTAGTCAGATATGGAACAAGAACAGAGCAAGTACTATGTGATTAATAACTAAATGGGCTAAAATGATTAATTCCTTCTTTTGTTAATAACCTTGAATTATATCTGCTTGAATTGATATAGCTTACTAACAGCATTAACCTCAAATCATTTATGTACAAATGATATCCATCTTTCCAGCTTCAATCTTAATCAAACTTAACTTATTCCTAAGCCAAAATGAGACTATGATTATTGAGTACATCCTCCACCTTTTAGGTTTACAAGGTGAGTAAAATATGCCTATATTATCCACTAATTACTTAGATTACCAAAGAATCAAGTAAACAAGTATTATTGAAGCTAGATGTATTGAGTTGAACCTTTCTAGAATCCAAGTCAATGGATTATAAACATAAGAAAAAATGTCATTAGAAAACTTGTAGTTTAACTTCAATAAAAGAATAACAACTCCAAGGTTCATTAACCACCGTGGCTTAAAAGGGTTTAGCTCATAATGAGCTTTAAAACAAATTCAAATGGTGTTACAACCATTGAAATACACAGAGATTATGCTTAAAGAATAAGATAAAACTAATTAGCAAAAGGACAAAGGAGGAAAAATAGAAGAGTAAGGGAATATCCTCATTCTGGTCTTCTTCCTTGACGTCCTATCTTTCCGTTTTCTATCCTAATCTCCTTTCTTCTCTACAACTTATCTCCTTTTCCCTAAAAAAGTGCCGGCTTCCCCTAAAAAAAGAATGTACTTTCTAGGTATAAAACCTCAAAACTAGGGCATCAACCCTAAATGAGGAGACTTGTCGGGCATCAATAAAGGCTGGGGAACACTAGATGGAAAACGATGCCAACTAGATAACAATTTCTTGTGCGCATGAGCTTCTTTGCTCACTTTCAGGTGATAACTAGACTAAATGATAAAAACTCACTGCCATGTATACATGTCTACTATTATAGCGATGTAGCTTCCTCGTGCTACAACATCTACCCAGTTGAATGTCCGCCTTAGAGCTCTACACAAAAAGTAACAAATTAAGTGCACAATCTGCTCATTTAATGTCAGATACGCTAGATAAAAAACCTAACCCTAAGTCAGGAAATAAAGCAAGAAAATTATTAAAATAAAGCTAGAATCTAACACATTCTTAAATCCTAATGAATTAAGCTTGGAAACGAGTTATCACACCTCCAAACTTATCAAATGCAAAGACAACAACTAATAATTCTTTTTCCGTTGTGGTATACTTTAGTTGCGCATCAGTAAGTGTTCTACTAGTATAATAGATAGAATGAAAAATTGTACCCTTCCTTTGGCCAAGGAAAGCTCCCACATCATAATCATTAGTATCACCCTTTAGCTCAAAAGGTAGCTCCCAATTTGGAGCCACTATGACAGGTGCTGACACTAAAGCCTTTTTCAGTTCTATGAAAGCCTACTTACTATTACCATTAAATTCAAAAGGTCTGTTATGCTCAAGCAACATGCATAAAGGTTTACAAATTTTTGAAAAATCTTTAATAATCCTCCTATAAAAACCTGCATGTCCTAGAAAACTTCTAATTCCCTTCACTGTAGTCGGATCATGCGACTTTTCAATGACCTCAATTTTTGTTGTACTTCAATGCCTTTTATTGATACTTTATGGCCTAAGACAATACCTTCTTGCAAAATAAAATGGCATTTTCCTAAATTTAAAACCCGATTGGTCTCCTCTCATCTCTCAAGCACTCTTTCCTATTGTACATGTCTATCTCTGAATATGCTTCGATTTGATATCTTACGGGTCTCATGGTTCAACCCCAGTCAAAAGTTACGCCCTCCAAAAGTTTACATACGCGTGCTACGATCCATTAGTTCCAGAATTTCTAAAATCGCACCGTCCGCATCACTTAAACATATGAGACTCTCTCTTAGAGAATCGTATAGGTTTGAAAGGACAACCACCAGACTCTACAAAGTGATCTATCATCATCAATTCTGGTACACTTCCGTTTAATTAGATATTGATTCTTGATGATCCAACTTGTATGTTCTTGGCATTTTAAAAAAATAGTTTTAACCGATAAAGGATCTTCCTCCAACAAACGTTACCAGAGACTTTTGAAGTTAAATGATTGAGAATCACATTTTGATCCATGATTATGGGTGATTATATGGATATATTTTGGTGTTCTTGGCTTTAATATACTAACTTTTTAGATTTATAAGGATTTAAGAATCGAAGGTGGCGATCTCTGGTAATGTTACCGGCACGATCTCCAGATGGCCGCCACGTTACCCTAAGGGATACTCCTTGGGTTTCACATATTCAAAGGCCAATTGGCCCGTGATGGACATGCTTTGGGCTTTGACCCATTACATAGAGATAAAAAATGTGACAATCATTAAGGTAAGGTTGTGGGCTTGCCCACAATGATTAAGAAAAGTGTGGGCTGTAGGCTATCTGCAGCACACACATCAAAGCTGCAAGCTTTTGCTTGCAACATCTGTTTTCCTATTTTTTATTTTTTAGTTTTAATTTAATTTAATTTTAAAGATTGTTTAATTAAATTTATTTGGGATTAATTTTACAAATTAATTGGAGGATCGTAAAATTAATTTTTATCAATTAATTTAAGGATTAATTATGATACAATATTAAATTTGAGCATTATATGTATTTTGAGATGAATTAATTGAAGCGACACGTCACCAAAGTGTTTTTCTTGTGGAAATTAATTTTATCCTAAAATGTAAACGGTTATGTGCAGTGTAACATATAAGAATATGACTCGACCCAAAGAAACGTAAATGTTTGACAGAATTGCATGTGCATATATGATAATAAATGTTTGATGATTATTCAGTTTTACATGGAATAACAAATCGGCCTAAAGGAAGATTTCTTGTTCGATATGATCTCATCATCAGTGTTTGATTACTACATCAAGACATAACATACACATTAATACTTTTGCTAAAGTCAAAATATTGATAGAGTGCTTAGTGTCTTGATATGAGATTTATCATTGTTTAAATTTATTACTGTTTTCGGACTTATGCGAGCTGGTATGTTTGCTTATTGTTCTCTGTTTAGTTATTACTCAAAATTGAATGAGAAATTACTATCAAATAAAGTTAAAGACCACAAATTTCCCTAGAGTAGAATGTCTTATATACCAATTTACATAAGGATGCACATCTTAAAGAAATTTTACAGAAATTATAAGAAGGATTCTCAAGAACTAAAACATAAAGTTTTTGTTTTTTCTTAAGCTACAACATGGCACGTCAACAATGAAAAAATTCACAGAAATATTAGAACAATTTTTGAGTGAAAATAGTTTATACCTTGATCATTAGAGAAGTGCCAAAGGCATTAAGCAAAGACGACTTCTTCTACTTTGTACACTGTTGTTTCTGTACTGGAATGAAAAACCTAATCAACTGTCTAACTTACATATATCAAGATAACACAACGCAAAAGACGCAAATATGAACTGATATTTTCCTGGGTTTTAAATTAGCAAAATAGTTGACTTCGAAAGATTTTTTTTTGAGGGGAGATAAAAAGTTATTTAAAAAAACTTAACTTTGACAACAAAGCTTTTGTATAAATGTCAGTGGATTTTGCCTTATAATCTGTTATCAAACTACTTATGATCACATTAGTAATTCATAGAATGACAACAAGTATCCAGAACATCTCATTGTTAAATTGAAAACCACCACAATTGAATTGAACTAAATATTACTCTAATTTAGAAAAGAAACAATATACCTATTTCATGACATCATTATTTTTGCAAATAAAGGTTGAACCAAAGAGCATATATCTCATAATCATCATTTGGTAGCATAGGTTCTTTTGTTCAAGACATTTAAACAACAGTCCCCTTCTCTTTGTATAATAAGCTAGCTGTATAATCGCATAAGAATAAGCTACACGTAGACATGCCTTGTTTATTGTCTTTCTGACGTTAATCCTCTATTACAAGAGAAAATCAAGACCATCTGAGTTATCCAAAGTTTTTTATGGGAAAAATCAGCACATGTCACTTACTAGATTCCATCAAGGTCTGATTGAGCTCATTGCAAGTCTGTATGAGTAATTATATTAGGATTTGGCCATAAAAACTAGTCAAAAATATATTATTATAAAATTTTAAACAGAAGTTGACCATATGATTGAAATATCACTATCAAATGATCAATGTTGGTTATCGCGGCACGTGCGGGGCGGATATTTTATTGAGAATGATTTTTGTAAGACGATTCTCTAAAAGAATGAGATGATGATTCTTTTTTAGAGATTTTATATTAACTCTTAATAGTAGAAAAACCACTATTTACAAAATTGTGTTCTTCTCTCAACTCTTGATTGATTAACTGATTCTTTGATTCAACTGATTGATTGATCCATTATTTGAGGTCATCCGGATAATATCTGTATAAGATAGTTTGGAATAATTAGAATAATATTTAATTATAAAAATTTCAATTGTAGTGAGACTCACTACTATTGTGCACAACTGCAGGCCACATGGCACTACAATGTGTCGTGAGGTCGCATAGTGCATCACGACACCACTTTAGTGCCATGTGGCACTATAATGTTGCACACCTACTACTATAGTGCCATGTGGTACTATAATAGTCTATGTTAATCTTTGATATCCAATCAGTGATTGACACGTGACAATTACTACGTATTAAAAATTTACTTTGATCAGATTAAATATTTAGATATTAGTTAATTCAAATTAACATATTTGATTATCACCATCAACAAAATTATCTGTTATTTCACAAATAATATATTTTGTTGATCCAAATTATTATCTAATAAAAATTTAATTATTTAATTTCACAAATTAGATATTTTATCTAACTTATCGATAATTAAAATAATAATTGATAATTATATATATATATATAATTTAATTAATTAATTAATGATTAATTAATCACACATAATTATCTCATAATTATGCACTTGCCNAATTAAATAATATTATTTATTAATTCTATTATTACTTCACTATAAATATGGAATTGCACTCTTAGAGATTACAGATTGTTTTTACAGAGTATTTTCATGTAGTCTACTCATATAATCATTTCACGTAGTTCTATCGTCCAATTATTGGTTTGTAAATTAGAAGTGATCAAAATTATCGTTTTGTTGTTCTAATTTTAACTTTTGATCCTTAAGTACCATTAATCCACTAGTGAATGACTAATTTATAATTTTATTATAAATTTGAGCTCAATAACCATTCAGTTCTAGAATTAACACTTAACGGAACCAATATACGATCCGTTAGGAAAGCTTGTATTCCAAATCTTGTATGATCGTGTTCCCAGCCATCGATATCATTGAATCTCTAAAACAAAAGTCACTATCCTGTTTTACAAACAAACCTTAACGAGTGAATCAAAAAATTCAGTAGACATGCATATGAGTTCATGGCTACTCAGGATTCAAACAAGTTATCTACATATGAGCATCGAATTAACGTGTATTAAATCTTTATGGTAAACGGCTCGTTGATAAAGATATTAATTCACATCAGTCCAGTCATATAATCTCATTATATAAAGTACATTCATAAAGATTTCCATCCACATCAATGATCTGGATCTAGATCACATGCATTCATAATTCTTAGTGAACCGACTAGCAACCATTCATTGAAGATTCGATACTTTAATATGTCGCTGACAATTTTATTCATTATTTATGATTTTAATCCTCTCGTACTAATACAAGATCATAGTCTCATTAATGAATATGGAATTTTCAGATACTTATATAAATTATTCGACAATAATTTAAAAGAACAATTATAAGAAAAATGTAATCCTTATTAAATTTCATATAATAAAGTCAATACACATGCTTTGAGGGCATAACTCCCAACAATCTCCAACTTGTCCTAAAGAAAATGTTGTCTTAATCACAT
Organism: Datisca glomerata; assembly: GCA_003255025.1. Classification (NCBI taxonomy): domain Eukaryota; kingdom Viridiplantae; phylum Streptophyta; class Magnoliopsida; order Cucurbitales; family Datiscaceae; genus Datisca; species Datisca glomerata. The sequence continues at coordinate 312,786 of QANY01007347.1, forward strand.
GTTATGCACGTGACCCTTAAATGACTTCACAGGAATTGTCTTTCTAAAAGGATCAGCTAGGTTCTGTTCCGATGCTATCATCATAACAGTCACATCCTCTCAATGTACGATCTCTCTCACAAGATGATATTTCCTCTCTATGTGCTTGCCCCTCTTGTGAACTCGGTTCCTTGGAATTCACTACCGCCCACTAATATCACATTACAGGATCAATGGCTTGTCCATATCTGAAACTTCTTCCAAATCAGTATAGAACTTTCTGAGCCATACCGCTTCTTTCACAACTTCACAAGATGCTATTTATTTGGCTTCCATAGTGGAATCCACAAACGCTGGATTGTTTAATACTTTTCCAGACTACAACTCCTCCTCCTAGGGTGAATACTGATCCAGATGTCGACTTTTGACTATCTCTATCTGATTGAAAATCAGGAACAGTATATCTAGTGGGATTCAAGTCTCCACCAGAATAAATAAACATATAGTTTCTCGTTCTCCTAAGATACTTGAGAATGTGCTTTCCTGCAATCTAATGTTGCAAACCTGGATTCAATTGATAATGACTGGCAATTCCAACTGCATAACAAATGTTCGGTCTCGTACACAACATGGCATATATGAGACTTTCAACTGCTAAAGCATAATGAACCTTTCTTATATCCTCTTCCTCCTAAGTTGTCTTAGGACATTCATCCTTGGAGAGGACAATTCCATGTCTGGCCGGTAGTTGACCTTTCTTGGAATTCTCCATAGAGAATCTCTCCACCACCTTATTAATATAAAATGCCTAAGAAAGTGCCAATAACTTGTTCTTTCTATCCTTTAGGATTTGGCTGCCCAAAATATAACTCGCTTCTCCCAAATCTTTCATTTAAAATTTCTCAGCTGACTACTTCTTTACCTTTGATAAAGTTTCTACATTATTACCAATGGGTAGAATATCATCAACATAAAGAACTAAGAAAACCACTATCTTATCTTTGATGTATTTATAAACACATGCTTCATCAACATTTAGCTCGAAGCTATAAGACTTTATAATCTCATCAAAAGCAAGATTCCGAGATCTAGATACTTGCTTTAATCCATAAATGGATTTAAGCAACTTGCATACTTTTTTTTTATCTTACCCCTTTTATACTAACCCATTTGGTTGCATCATATAGATGCCTTCTTTAAGAGAGCCATTCAAAAAAGTTGTCTTGACGTCCATTTGCCATATCTCATAGTCAAAACTAGCGGCTATGGGCAAAAAGATGCCAATGGATTTTAGCATGGGTACAGGGGAGAATGTCTCATTACAATCGACTTCCTCCCTTTATGTATAGTCCTTGGCTAATAATCATGCCTTGAAAGTCTCTACTTTCCCATATGCACCTCTTTTCTTCTTGAAAAACTATTTATATCAAATGGGTCTGACATCTTCAAATGGATCTACAAGTTTCCAAACAGAATTGGAATTTCAATTTCCAGATTCATGACTTCTTGCCGTTTCTCCTTTTTAGGATCATCCATTGCTTCTCCATAAGATAATGGATTATCCTTATCAGTGTTTGACACTAGGACATGTGCTTCTCGTTTGTAGCAAACTACTTGTCTCACAACCCTCCCACTACGATGTCATTGGTCACATGGGTAGGCCTTGGTTACTAATTGTTCTTTGAAAGTCTTTACTTTCCCATCTGCATCTCTTTTCTTCTTGAAGATCCATTTACATCCAATGGGCATGACATCTTTAGGTGGGTCTTGCCATTTGTCCTTTATAGGATCATCCATTACTTCTCTAGAAGATAATGAATCGTCCTTATCAGTGTCCGACACAAGGGCATGTGCCTCTAGTTTGTAGCGAACTGGTTATCTCACAACCCTCCCCCTAAGACGTTGCATTGAATTTCTTTTGCAAGAACTATGGTTTTCCTAGTTTGTTATTTATCAGTAGAAATTAAAAGTGGTCTGATCTCATCAGCCGCTAATTCCTCGAGAATTACTTTCCTACGAGGTTTGTAGTTTTGTATATAGTCATGCTTAAGGAAGGTCGCATTTGTCGACACAAACACATTTCGATCCTTGTGACTTTAGTACCCAACTCTAGCCTCTAGAGCATAGCCTACGAATATGCATAACTCAGACCTTGAGTCTAACTTTCTGGTCTTGGGTCTAATAACGTGAGCTGGACACCCCATATATGAAAATGACGCAGACTAGTTTTGGAGCCATTCTATAACTCTAAAATCATCTTACTTATAGACTTAGAGGGAACTACATTCAAAATATAATTTTTCGTGTGTAGTGCATATCCCCAAAATGTATGTGATAATGATTAGACCCAATAAATCTTATTTATTAATTTCATTATTACTCCACTATAAATGTAGAATTTCACTCTTAGAGATTACATATTGTATTTATAGAGTTTTCTCATAGAGTCCACTGATATAATCATTTCGTGTAGTTTTGTCCTCCAATTATTGGTTCATAAATTAGAACTAATCAAAATTACAGTTTTACCTTCTAATTACCTTTTGATCCTTAAGTACCAGTAATCCACTAGTGAATTACTAATTTATAATCTTATTATAAATTTGAGCTCAACAATCATTCAGTTCTAGAATTAACACTTAAGGAAACCAATATATGATCCTTTGGAAAAGCTTGGATTCCAAATCTTGTAAGATCATGTTCTCAGCCATCCATATCACTGAATCTCCAAAATAAAAGTCACTAGTCTGTTTTACAAATAAACCTTAATGAGTGAATCAAAAGATCTAGTAGCATGCATGGAAGTTCGTGATTACTCAGAATTCAGACTGATCTACATATGATCAATGATGTGTATTAAATCTTTATAATAAACGGCACGTTGATAAAGATATTAATTCACATCGGTCCAGTCATATATAATCTCATTATATAAAATACTTCACTAAGATGTCTATCCATATTAGTATTCTGGATTTAGATCACATGCATTCAAAATGCTTAGTGAACCGTACTAGCAACCATTCATTAAAGATTTCATACTTTAATTTGCTGACAATTTTATTCATTATCTATGATCTTAATCCTCTCGTACTAATACAAGATCATAGTCTCATTATATGAATATGGAATTTTCAGATATTTATATAAATTATTCAAAAATAATTTAAAAGAATAATTATAAGAAAAATGTAATCTTTATTAAATTTCATATCAAAAAGTCAATACACATGTTTTAAGGGAATAACCCCCAACAATATATTCCCTGAACACTATTGCTATCAGGAAAGAAATACACGATGTATATAAAATAGAGATCAGCTCAAGACAAGATCAACACAACTTCATAGTTATCCACACAGCTTAAGACAAGATCCACTCACTATCTTCTTTTCCTATATACTCGCCTCTAGTTATTAGCACTAAAAAGAGTATGCTTAATAGTTAAGGATAATAAAAAAGGAAACGCAGCTTAGATATGTATGTAGCACTCAAACTATAAGGTATATAACTACTATTAGGAGTCAAGAAAAAACCATAGGAATATTTCCACAAATAACTTGAAGATAATGAGTAATAGGAGCGCCAATGAGAACATAAATAATAGGACAAAGATACAAAATTCCCTAGGTCACCTGTTGGGGATGGATATGATTCTTCACTGTGTAAATAATTGACCAAAAAATATTGATTAAAGTGGGAAAATTAGGACTCAATTTGCAACGAGGAAAGATAGCAATCTATTTGACTTAAAAGGGAAAAAGACTAGCCAAAACAGTAGAAACAGGTTGTCCAATGTGGACACGATAAGGACAAACCTCAAAGAAGTACCTAAGGTGTTCAACTCCTCCATAATTATCAAAATTTTGAGGATCCATTTCAAAATATTGTCGAATGTGGAAATAGATCTAGTATATAAGTCACTAGAAATCAAATACTAAGTTTCGCATTTAAAGTTGTTCTATCCATTAACATCAAACAGAAAAACACAGATTACATTTGTGTTTTTAGAGCCCTTCAAACATTATGTGTTTGGGGTGTGTGCAAGTTTTGTGTACAAAGAGAGAAAGCATAAAAGGAAATAAAAAGTTACGTAAAACTAAGCTAAACTTTCCATAAAGCCACCTATAAATGTAAACTATTTTCAATCGTTAATGAGAACAATACATATCAATAACCATGAACATAAACAATTTAGCTTCAAGCTACTAAGATATACCACTGAAGTCTGAAATAAATATTCCTGGAATTACAACTACTTTCTATTTTTTTCCTTTTTCTTTGTGTTTACTAAGTTCTAAAGTTCATCCAATAGCTAATAATTATCGGCAATGGTCATAGTTAATAAAGCCACCACATAAATCCAGGAAATAGTAATAGCATCTTTCAGTGAAGTATCATTAGAAATACCCTATCTAATATTATTAATATGGGATCATTGAAAAATCACAATAAATCACAAACCTGAAAATTTCTATGTGCTTCATTAATCGATTATTAGAGCTTGAGTCATATCCAGTGCTTCTTACCATCGTTATCATTTTAAATCCCCTCTAATTATCACCTTGTCAAGCCTAAAGCCCTAGCCAACAATAATAGATTAAGCACCATGCTTACTGCAAATCTTGTAGGATGATTGTTCGAGGTCTTGCCTAAAAATTCATCATTCAAATTCTGACTATAAAAATTTAACCTAAAACTAAGCACCCAATGGACCATAGTTTTTTAACTAGCCATCACTAAACAAACAACATGAAAAAAAAGGATATGAACCCATATCTAACACAAGATCAAAATGAAAATGCATCTTCAACTTTAAGAAAAAATGTGAAGCATAGCATATACATTCAGAAAAAAAAAATCAAACTAAAAAATTAATAATTTTGAAGCTCATCTTCCTCCTAAAATTGAGTTCGATTGATCTTCAAAAAAAATGTAAGGAATTGAATATACATACATAAAGAGAAGTGAACGAACACCAAAAATTTAAACCCACCGTTGAAAACAAAAAATCCAAACACGAAAGCAAAAAGAGAAATAGTTTATCTTCAATAATAAAAGAAATTGATTTACACATAGCGAAAAAATAGTAAATGAACAAGACCACTGCACTGACTGAAATTCCAGCACACGACATAGCATTGATGCCAACTGATGGCTAAGTTTTGAACAAATTCATAAAGTATCCACCATTAAGAACACAAAATCAAGCAATTTGAGGAAAAAGGCAGAGAAAAAAGGAAACAAGGGCTCACCATCCTAACAAGATGAAAATAGGACCCATGCGACCAAAAACAATGAGCCAATGACCCTCGTACGTCACAAGCCAACGAACTTCAAACCCTACCTGTCAATTGCGGCTCAACGAACAAAAGAAGCTCGATCATAAAGAAGATCGAGAGAGGTTAAGTGAGAGAGCTCGGGAGCTCGAGGGAGAGGGAGAGGGAAAGAGAAAGAGAGAGAGAGAGAGGGAGAGAGAGAGTGAGAGAAAGAGAGAGAGATGGAGTAAACAAAATGAATCAGATTGGGTTAGGGCTTGGGGTAAAAAAGGAATGGCATAGTTGTAATTAAATAAAACTTCATGACTAGCTATGTGTCTATGAAAATATCTTTCTCACTGTCATTTAAACTAGAGTACATCTTTTTCATGATAGTTTAGATAAATGATTAATATCATAGAACCCCCCACACTTTACCTCATTTTTTAAAGCCATGGTATACTTTCATAGCATTTTTCAAAGTTGTAAAAGACCTTTGTTAGCATTCTTTTCATGCTATAAATGTTATGAATAACTAACTTAGCGAACATACTTATTCATGCAATTGTACAAACTTAAAAAATAATAACTTTTGACAAAATATCACAAAATAACATTATCACATAACGTTTTATTTAATTACTAAAACTGTAACAAACTATTGTCCACTAGAAATCATAGTTAAAATGACAAATACATATTGAAATTTTACATAGAACAAGCAAAAATAATATGTCCTAAAGAGAAAGATTAAAATCTAGTAAGACCCCAAATCTAATTATGAAGCTTCAAAAACCGGTGTCATTTGTTGTTGAGGTAAGTTCAGTGCTTTGACCGATTTTAATAAACAATAACTTGGTCAAAAATGTTCGCTTGGTAGAAGAAGCCATAACACAAATATTCCAAGGTGCAACATTTTGTACCGAAGAAGGATTAGGAGCATCATTACCAGCTAAAAAAATAACAGTAACTCCAAGTTGCATTGCATGAAATGAACCAATTTGAGTAGCTAATCCATAAGAAGGATTAGAACCATCATTCTCTGCATACAGTTTATTTTCTTTATTAATTATTAGAAAAATAATATATTTCATAGGTAATACAAGAATAATTAAAAAATATGAAATTAAGGACGTTAACTTATAATTAGCTTAGTAGTTATATTACTGGCCAAGGTTGTTGCCTGTGTTACATTAATTATTGCTGAAAACCCTGAAAATCTATGCTTGTAGCTATATAACATGGCTTGCTTAGCATCTTCTTTGTTGAAAAGTTGAAATTTACATTCAAACCAATCCGTAAATATAGTGTATATATAACCAAACAAAAGACTAATTAAATATAGAGGAAATATTGGAGTGAACCTACATATGAAAAACATTAGAAAGTAGTTGTAGATGATGTTTTGAAGAGAGGGCAGTGTTGTTAAACAAGTTCATATCTAAGTGAGGGCAGTAATGATTTGTAAAGAAAACAAACCATAATTACACAATGGAAGATTCCAAACAAGATATTCACTGCGTTTCTAATATAATTTAATGTAGAAATCAGAACAAAAAAAAGCTTAATGAAATATCATATTTGTTTCTGGTTTTGAATTTGGTATCTATAAACACAACATTTTAGATTATATTATACTAGTATTCGTTTATCACCATATATATAAGAGCTAAAAGATTATATGTGTTGCTTAAGAAACTCTCTACCTGCATCGCAACAGGGAAACCGTCGGCAAAATCAAGTGGAAAAAACAAATCAACTTGCTTCTTTCTAGCAAAAAATAGCAGTTTGAGGAGAACTGAAAATTATTAAGAGATCACAGCAGACAATAAATAGTTTTCTTACTTCATGGGCTCTCTACAATGATTTATCCTGCAGCACGTTCATGGTAATACTTACATTATGGCATCCCAAATGTGATAATATTACATTTGTCAAACCTCTCCAGCTTCATCTGAATTTACTATGAGCGATACAATTCAACATAGGGCATATTATTCAAGAATTTTGTGAATTTCTCATAACCATTTGAAATATCAGATACTGCTAAAGACAATTCTGGGTATACAAAATATCAGCCACAAGTAATTACATAATAGTTAATGACGACAAATCCATAACCTATTATACATTGAAGCATCAACATAACCATGGAGGTATAAGTATTTCTACTTAAGAACTACCATCCTAAGAACCAACTACAAATTGAAGTTCTCTTAATTCATATCTTGGAAATGAAAGAACTGTCATTACGGATTAGTTAATCATATATAAAAGAAATGTATCAAATTGGTGCTCAGGTAGGATGAATCACTATACCAGTGAATATATATTACATTTACTATCAAAACTCTTTCAAAAACATTAGAGTGATGTAAAGAATTTCAAATCAAAGCCAATTGACAACTAGAAAATAGGAAATTATAAATTCCAAGCAATATTGTTTAAGCAACAACTCTAGAGGCATATAAGATATATTAAAAATAAAAATATTGGGAAGCAAAAGTAAATCAATTAACCTGGCTGGGCACCAAGCTTAATGAAACTTTGTGCACTTTGGTACTTTGTTCTTTAATAATTTAATTGGAATTAATGCAATAAATCTAGCATTTTCGTGACATAATATGGGGGTTGTATTTCATAATTTAACTTCCTTTCTTAATGGTCCTGTCTAATTGGAAACATGTGGGAAAATTATTTCAACTTCTAAAGCCCTCTCTCATTCCCTCAACAACAATAAACTATTAGAGAACTAATCTTGATACTACATCTGGAAAAAACCTGCATTCTTGTAATGAGTGATTGTGATGGCATTGTAGTTGAAATATTTGGAATCTAAAAGGTCAAACAAAAAAAATTAGGATGTCTGTCTCGATGAAGAATTGAGCTGAAAATCTTTCAAAGAAGGAGAAAACAAGATAAACCAGCTCCCTCTAGATTCTATATCTTTATTTATTCCAAACGCCCCGCTTTGTGTTTCACACAATCTACCCAAGCTCATAAAGTGTAATTGCTCAATTAGGTATAAGGATAGGAAATCATTGCAAACCAAATGATATAATGGACTAACCATTTGAGAGATTCTACATTGTCTGAGCAGCATCAAATATAGCACTATTAGTAGTGCCAGATAACTGACCCAGCTGACGACTCATTTGAGCCTTCCTTGAAATTGTTGGTTGCCCAACGTTTGAGAAAATTACATTGGATGTTTTCCATGTATCTGGGAAGTGGTAGGAGATAACATATACTAAAAGTAACTAAAAAGGCTAAAAACAACATAAGTAGATGCAAGTTGTGACCCCTTGGAAAAAAGAAAGCCATGAAGACCAAAATTTGAAATTTTTTATCACTGAATGTACATGTATTCCACCATGTTATGATTTATGGCTTTGAACCAATTCAGGTAGCTTAACTGGCTCAAAAGGATCGACATGCTCTATCAGTAATTTGTCAAGAACCTAAATATCCTATCTTCTAGAAAATAAAACTTATAATTCTTTGACTTCCATCACATATCTTGTCAATTAAAAGGATCCCTACAGGTTGGTTTTGTGGGTTCTCTTGACTAGATGATACAAGCATTTATCTAAGCAAAATATTGTCTACAATATAAAGTATAATAAATTCTGGGGTAGGTTGTAAAAAGAAATCTATCTGAGTCACTTATTCACTAAAACTTCTGCTGAGTCTGAGTCATGTAATTGTGTAAACTGGCTCCGCAGAATAAAGATAAAAGATAAAATCAACATCATCAGCAATAATATGCCAGTACGTCTTGAAAAAATTAGCATTGAAACCATCAAGCCCTGAAGCTTTTCTATCATTAAAAGAGAAGAAAGTAGCCGTAACCTCTTCAGTAGTAAAAGGCTGGATCAAGATCCCCCTGTCTTCTCGAGAAACCTTCTTGGGAAGGAACTTGTCAAGAATATCCCAATTAATATTTTGAATATTAAGTTGTTTCCTGAAAAGATCTTGATAGAAATTTACAATTAAGTTCTTAATAGCAGTTGGATCATTGATAAGAGTACCTTGATCATCAGTCAAAAAGTTGAAGCTAGATTTCCTTCTATGACCTTTAACAGATTCAAAGAAGAAGGAAATATTGCTATCTCCAAGATTTAGCCAAGAATTCCTTTACTTTTGCATGTAGAAACTTTCTTTAGCAAGCTACCAAGAATGATAAGATTGATTAGCCATTTTAGTGTCTTGTTGAGCTTCAATCGAGTGGGGATGCAAGTCTAGATTTTGTTGAGTCTTTTCATAGCCACTCTCGTATCATGAACTTTTCTAGAAATGTCATTGCAATGTGTAGAATTAAAGGATCTAAGAGCAAGTTTCACTGCCTTCAATTTCTTAGCCACCTTGTACATAGCCGTGTCATACACCTCCAAGCTTGTTGGACTAGGTAAGAAAAACCCTCAATGTCAGCCCAGAAATTAAGGTATTTAAAAGAAAGTTTCTTCCTTGAAGCATCAGGGAAAAATTTAAGGATACCAAGATTGTGAGCTGAGAATGTTGAGGAGAAAAGAAAACCATAGACCTCTGAAAAGTTCACCTCGAGTGAGTGTTAAGAATTCTATGTATCTTGGTGTGAATACTAGCATTTCAAACTTGATGATTCCACTAAGTGAAAAAAGAGCCAGTAAAATCTAAGTCAGTCATCTCAATAGATCTAAGACAGTGAACAAACTATTTCATACCTTCATCCCAAGTAGGAGCACCTCCTTGCTTCTCATCAGGATGAATTATCTCATTGAAGTCACCAAAAACTATCCAAGGAAGAAGATTAATGCCCGAATGCAACATAACCAGATAATCCCATAAACTTTTCCTAACACTCAGACAATTTCCAGTTTAGATGAAGGTGCAAAAAAATTCAGTAGAAGGATCCTTCTTAATGACTTTACAATGAATCATTTGTGCAGTGATAAAGACCACCAAAAAATAAAAAAATTCAGGATCAAAAGCCACCCAAATCCTACTTAAAGGAATCTTAGTATAATTTTTTAGAAACCTACAATTATGAAAAACAACATTAATAATTCTGTGAAAGTGTTTTTCTTTTACTCTATTTCAAGTAAACCACATAACTTCACATTAAAACATCTCACAAACCTCCTAACTTCCGAATGTTTGAGAGGTTGGATAAATCCCCTAACATTCCAAGTTGTAAGGTTAATTAACATGAGGATTTGGAGAAGAGAGTTACACTCCCCTTTTCACCATTCACGGCTTTCTGTTTTGCAGCAGATCACCTCAACCTTTACTTCTGTCTAGCACTAATTTTTCCAGAAGAAGTTGAAGTCCCTGGTGAACCAGTGCCATTTCCCTTCTCTATGGTCTCTGTAGGAGTGCCATCATGCTCAATGTCATAGATTTTCTCACTTCCCTCAATGTTAATCCCTTTTGCTACTTTAGTAGGACAATGATCCTCAACCAAAGCTACTGGATTATCAGGTTCGGTAATAACATTGACAGGTTCAATAATCTCAAGAAAAGCATCATCAAGCATCTCTGGAAGTCTAGAAGAAGAGGATTCTAGAACATCTACAATCGGATCATCCACTACTTCTTTACCCTTCATATTAACTTGAATCTATTCTTGTTTGCTTGGCTTAGGAACTTTCTGTTGAGGAGCATTTGGTTTCTTCCCTAAAAGGAAATCATGCCCAAACACTACATTTTGAGCATTTTTAGGCAGCCCCAAGTATTCAACATCCACCCTAACATCAAATAACCCATATTCATCAAGGTCTAACTCAATATACTCAGGTAAATCTCAGTCTAGGTCAATCTCTACACAAACCTTTGCAAAAGAAGGAAAAAAGGTCTAACTCAATATACTCAGATTTAGATTTCCAATTTGATAGAGACTCATGAAAATATAATTTGGGATACGCGTTTACTTAAGGAGGAGGAAAGGTTAATTGGAGGAGTGCAAAATGAAACTGTATACCAGACCCAACCATTGAAGCCGAATACATATTTGATCACAACTTATTGTGATAAATCTAGTGCAATCACATAATCTAAGGGGATTAAGAACCATAAAAGAGGCACATGCATGGAGCGAAACTATCATATCATGAGGAAGATTTAACAATGAGTAGATATAGTTAGATCAAAAATTGCTTTCATGGAGAACTTAGCAGACCCATTTATGAAGACTTTATCCATGATTTTGTTTGGGTCTCATATAGAGAACATAGGGGCTAAGATGGTAATAGATTTGTTATTAGACAAGTATGAGAATTCTATATTTTCATTAATGATCGTTTTTGAATTAAAATAAATTTATATTTTTAATTACATGTAAATATTCTTGTTAAGGTCCACAAACACATAGTCCTTGGTTTGTAAGTCCTATGGAGTTTAGCTCATAAGGACTAGGTAACAAACTAAGATACTTTTTATCATGTAAACTAACATATATTGGTCACAAGGTGAGTACCTAGTTAATGTACTAGTGTATTTTTAATGTATTGAATGGACTAATGAGTCAGATTATTATAATAGTACTATATTCAAAAAATTGTAACTCATTGTTATTATGTTATGAGTGCTCCTAATCTTGCAAGAATTATGAATTCATATTTAATAGCTTGGTCGTTTAGATCTGCTATGAATGAAACTTTATTAGTAAACATATTTCATGGGTTGGATGGTTAGATTATTAGATAGTGAGGATGCATAGATTCTTAGAAGAGTCCATAGATACTTTTAGATAAGTGACATAGTACCTCTTAATTAATCCATTTATATGATCACAGTAAAGTAAGAACTTAATATCTATAATGGAGTATTAGATATTTGATCATTTTACTTAGGGCATCAAGTTTGGATATTTCATAATTGATAAAAATAACAAAATTTGTAACCTAAGGATATGAGATGTATAAACATTAGGTCGATTGTCCTTCACCTAGTTATACAATGTACTATATCACGGAGGGTCATTGCATGATGTATAGGATGAGAATAATTACATTGAGTAATATAAAATACAATTGTAGTACAATTACAAGTTTATAGTGGAATTAGTTGTAACTAATAATTAAAAATTCTGGTTATGAGTCTAACAGTAGATTTTATTAATTACTTAGTCAAAAGTATTTTTGTCCTTACGGTCTCTAGCGAGTCTATGAATTTAGAGTTATAACATGACCGATTATTGGCATGACATTGATACCATATAGTCAACCATTTTGTTTAACTTGGTCTTGCTTTAGATTGACCAAACAATTAGTAAAAGTTAAATTTATTTAGTATTAGATGGGATTACTAGATTTAGTTTAAGGCCTCAGGAGATAATCCTAACAATGTGGACCTCTAAAAATAACAGAGGAGTTTTCTTTCATCATTAAGGAGACAAAGTGAAATAACAAAAACCTAGTATTTTCTCTCTAGCCTAGCCGACTTTTAGAGAGAGAAAGATGGAGGCAATTTGTCTCTCATATTCAAGTTCCCATATACTCAAGTTGGTTGAAGGTACGAGGAATAGCGTAGAAGATTGGACGGTTTTCGTCACAACGGTGTATGATTTTGGATTTTTGCATGGATCGAGATTTATGATTTTGCAAGGTTCAAAGCTTAATTTGTAGTTTGCACACAGATCAAGGTTTGAAGCTTCATGACTTAATAAAGACGGGGGTTAGTTTAACTGCGCCAATTAATTCCTTCATGGTAGGCTTTGGAAAAGACCATCATTGTCTCAATAAACCTATTAACACAACATAATATGGCCTAGGAAGGTACGTCAGTGTATATGAAGATAGAAGGAGATGGTGTTTAGGGAATTTCATCAATTTTTCAAAACATGAGGAGAAGAAGTACCATTTATAAAAACATCGATCAAGACATACAAGGTATATAGGGAAAATGAATAACTAGTACGTTTTAGCTCCTAAGTAATGAGGATGCAAGAGATGGAACAAAAAGCATAAAGAGAATTTCCACGGTGCAATCAAATATGACCATCCTGGAAACAATTTTTATAATAATGAGAATGCTACAAAAGGGTACGTCTCGACAAATGAAGCCCCTCGACCTTGACGGAAAAGATCTAGAGATTCAACATACTAGCATTTTCAAGAGAATCAACAACTTACACCGCCAGAGTCGAAATGGCGAGTTTAAAAAAATATGCCACATGACCACGAACCATCTAGCATTGTTTGAGGGATAAAAACAAATATTCTCATTGATCAACTCCTTATCCACCAATCTCAGAATAGTTTAGAAGGACTTGGCCTTTAGTGGCAGTTGCAGTTAGAGCAATACAAGATACTTGCATGGGAAGAACTAGTAAGATCTTTTTTAAGTCAATACAGTTCCAAGATAGGAATCGCGGTGAGTTGGAATAGCAAGCTCGAAACTTAAGAAGCAGTTGCGTCCCCAAATCCAATAGCCAAGAAAAGAAAAGAATACTCGATGCCACCATCATTCAGCAACGGAAATAAGACCTCCACACCACTTTCAGATAAAATTTTACAAATATCTTCACATTACTTGAAAGAAACATCCTCTTACGATACAACCTTGCGTGTGAATTTCCATTTTTCTTGAAAATCATGCGAGTAGCTATTTTTTATGTTTTTTATACTCGTTGCCATTTTTTATGATTTTTAAAGGTTGCCTGTTTTTGAACATTACTACTAGTAAAAGTGGGTTGTCAACATCCATCAAAATGACCTTTCCCCTGTCTTTTCCTATCGTCCAGATGAACATCCTCTGCCCGAACAAAACATAAAAAAATTTCCTACGCATTGGCACCTCCTCTTCCATTCCAAAGCGAGAGAAACCTAGCAAAGAATCACTCCTCATTTGATTCTAGTAGATTTTTTTTCAGAGTTTTAGCAAAGTTTTGAGAGAAAGTAGTGAGAAGAAGAAAATAGATGATGAAGAAGAGAGAAAAAGAGAGAGTTTGAGAGTTGAATACCTCCAAGTAGAGGATGACAACCACAAAGAGGCGTAGCCCTAGCCAAGAAGCCATAGAAATCACTCAGAAACAATTATTGCTCTGCCAAGTAACGACCTCGTAGATTAAGCCATCAAGAAACTGGATAAGTATTAAATTACATGAAGAATACAAAGAATTCCAAGAACACTAACGAATCCAAGTTTCAATACAAGAATCAAGAACCAAAGTTCTAAGACACCAATGGCTTGTACAGTGGGGGAAATCGACAACAGTCTACCAGTAAGTTGCTGAAACCATCGGAGGCAGGTAGACTTATGTTCACACTAATCACAAAGTATATCTAATTAAAAGAAGCCATTATCTAGGATTAATATAAAAGTAGGTTAAAGAAAGAAGCATTATTAGAGCTACTAACGTCAAGGATAAGCATGATCATTGCGCATGTTACTATTAATCACCCATTGGATGCATGATTAGCGTTAGTCATTTTCTCTCAGCTATGAATCATCTTTCGAGGTTGTTCAAGTATTCTTAGGGCTTAGCACCATTTCGTTTTCACGGGTAGGGCTAACGATCACCATCACCTTGTATGATGATTAAAGTTAAGGGAAAATACACTCTTCACCCTAAACTTTGAAGTCAGTTTCATTTTAAACCATATGCTTCAATTCCTTTCTTGGGTGATTTATTTTGAATTATATTGTTTATATTTCTTTTCTTCTTCTTTTTTTGAATGATGCAAAATGTGTTTTATATACATTTTACTTTAGACTAATTTATTACTGAAAAATCAACTTCCTTTTAGTAAATAAAACTTTAGTGGCTAAAAAATTATTAAATGATTTCTTAATGAGATTACTACTACAAAATTCATTTTTCATGACGGGATTCTCCGTTGTAAAAAAGAATTGACTACAGTGTATCCACCGTCGTCTTAAAAGGCATCGTAGAACAAGCTATCCATGACGGTGGCTTTGTTATGACCTTTAGTCCATTAACCATCGTAAATAAGCTAATATCCACGATGGTATTTGTGGAACTATATCCACGACGGTGTCTATTACCACCGTCATGGAATTAAGATGACGGTTTATCTAGCAACCATCGTGAATAGTTCCGTAGACACCATCGCATATATTTGCTTATTCACGACGGTTTGTCCAGGAACCGATGTAATAATAATAAATTACCAACAGTGGTTTGTTTATACATCGTCGTCGTATTATGTAATACTTATTTATTCATTTCTAAACCATTAAGCTATGCTAATAAAATTGCATAATAAACAAAATAGAAAATGATACAAATATCTCAGTAGACAATATAACTTTTGCAAAATATATGAGTACCTTAAAAAATCTCAACATTGTGCACTAAAAATGGTAAACACTGAAGTTACAAAAATCTAGAACCTAATGAACTAATTTGATTCTTTCTTTTGAGTTGTTCTTCTTGCTCCAATAATGTTCTTCTTAATCGTTGAACTTTCACAATAACAAAGACAAATTTAAACCCATGAATATATTAAATTGTAAAGTAAAGTAAAATAGTTTTAAAAGCTATCGTACGTCCATGTTAGGTGACTTGATATTGTTCAATCTTTTTATCCACTCATGTGTTGCTTTATGAACTTTATCCCTAGATAAAAGTATCAACGAATACAAATTTAAACAAAACATAATCATAACATAAGCATACTTACTATAAACATACTTACATGTACTACCTTTAATAATCATAGTGTCTTCACCATTTGATGAACATAAGCAACCTCGATTTCTTCACCATCTACACTAACTCCACTATTTTGGAAACATCAATGGTTATCAAGATTTCTTGTATGGAATCTATAGCCATTTATGCGTAACCAAAATACTTGATTACCCAATAAGAAGGGCCATGTGCTATCCTCATCAGTGTAATCCATGGTTAAGTATTTTAGAATTTACCAGTATGAATATATCGTTATCACTTAGGTTACCGGATCATGCAACCAATAAATAAATATTTGGTTGTGTTCATCTTGTAGCCACTTATGTCTCCTCGATTTGCTAGGATGCTACTTCTACAAGAAATTCATATGTTTCCTATCATGAAGCGAAAAACAAAAATTCAAAGTAAGTATGAAATCAAGTAGCATAATAAAAATAAAGAAGCATAATAAAAAATAGAATTTTGATATTATTTTACTCACTCAAGAAGCATAATAGGGCTTTAACTTCATTGGTATTTTTTAATATGTAGCAATGTGCTTGCTTCCATTGTCTTGATCAATTCTTTCTACATAACAACTACAACAAATGTGTGTGTTTTTATAGCTAACCACAATGGCGTTTCATGCAAAATGCTAGGAGAACCAATTTTTCTGGGATAGGGGCGCAGGAACAAAAAAAACCAAACCACATAAAATTAGACCTATCCCTCTCTCTTCACATTCACAACCCTATCTCTTTCCTTCATCTTCTTCAACGTCCTCTCTCTTCAATGAAGCTTTCTTCAATGCCCTGCATCTTCTCTCTATAACAAGGCCTTCGTTAGTACCCTCTCTTTTCACTTTAGCATCCTTCATCTTCTTCAGAGCCCTTCATCTTTTCTCTGCAACGAACCAACAACCTAGCTTCTATCTCTCTCTCTTCTAATTCATGAACAGAGTACAAGCAAGGGTTAGCTTCTATCTCTCTCTATTCTAATTCTTTGGATTTCTATGAACAGAAATGAGCAAGGGTTAGCTTCTATCTATCTCTCTTATTATTCTTTGGTTTTCATTACAGAAGTTAAAATCAAAGATTAGAGATCCTCGACCCTTGCCTTAGCCACGAAAACCACAGTTTTGATTTTGAGGTTTGATCTCTTTTTTAAATTTTTCATTTTGTCTATTTTAGTGAATCACTTGAATCAAAGGTAATCAAATGTTTGATTTATTTTATTTCATGTTTACTTGCGTTCATTCTATCTTGTGGTGTGCAATACTTGAATTTTGTCAGGCGTTGTTTCTTTTATTACAAAACTGTGGTGAAGGCTTTGAGATAGTCTGTTATACTATATTAATGCATGTTCTTTTATTGATGGAAAGCTTATGGCATGTGCTTGAACATAGCATCTAGGATTGCTACAATGTTTGATCTTTTCTAGTTCTTAAATGACTTTAACTTCATGCTTTTATCTTTTTCTTCTGGTCACTCGACAACTAGTATTAAAATTAACTTGCTTCACCTACCTTCATCTATTTTTAGAATATCACAAGGATTCAATAAAGACTACTAAGCGGTCCAAATTATTCCACAAATCAAGTTAAGAAGTACTTCAAAGCTAGATGCTTTCTTCATTGCAATGTGATCCATTTAATTGGATATCTGCTACTTCTCTTAACCTGTTCTGATTATAAGATGACGATGTAAGTGCAGGATTACGGTTATCTGGAGGCCAAAGGCAGATTACCCCAGCACTTCCAATGCATTTTGTGGATGTGCTGAATGTTGGTGATGGAATTCAAAGTTTTTCTGATACTTCTGGTAATAGTTAGTCAGGTTTTCTGGCATCGATAACCAATATATTAATATAAAAATTGTCTACCTATAATATATAGTGGCTATAATATATAGTGGCTTTAATAGAATCTTTGTCAGGTATGTATTTAAAAAAATACCCTTCTAACATCAAATAATATGAGTGGTCAAGGGACAATGTTACAAGTCAGATAAATTTTGCTTCTGAGAAGGTAGCTTTCTTATGTTTTTCAAATTCTCAGTTCATTTCTTAGTCGAGTTGCTGAAGCTCTCTTTCAGTCTAGAAATTACCACATTCCTCATGGTCTTCCTTCTTTGGCTGAAGATAGTTGGTCCTGGACTAAAAATAAGAATGGTTCTTTTTCTACTAGTTGCACTTATTTTGCTTTGTCCTCTCATCAAGAGCCTCTCCCTTGGTGTCACTTAGTTTTGTTTTCTAGGAACATTCCAAAATATGCTTTTATATTTTGGCTTGCTCTCCTCAACAAGCTCAACAACAAAGATAGAATCTCAAAGTCGTATCATGGGGTTAGTATGGAATGTGTATTTTGCATTGATGGAGATGAGTCTGTACATCATTTGTTTTGTGGTTGTCCCTTTTTTAGATTGATGCTTGAGCCTTTATTGGAGAGATGTGATAGATTCTCTCTTCCCATGACATGGAATGAGAGGATTTCTATTAAAAACACTAAGTCCTACTCTTTATTGAGTTGTAAGTTTATTATCTCTACTTTCATTTATTGCTTGTGGTTGGAAAGGAATATGAGGATCTTCATGGGTAAAATCATAGATTCCTCTCTCATCTCTAGGAAAACTGTTTATATGGTTAGGGAGAGATTAATTTTTCTTGATAAACATAGATCTTTCAACTTAGTTGATCATATATTAGAGAAATGGATGTAACCCTTTTGGGATGATACTTTAGTTTTGGTGCTAGTTGTCCTGGGGTATGCCTATTGTATTTGTGTAATTTTTTTGTTAATGTATTTTTGCCTTTTGACAATTTAAAATATAAATCTGTATATCCCACTGGTATGATAGTATAACAAATAAGGCATATGATAGCATTTGAGAAACATGTATAGCTTTAATAGCGTTTTTTCAAATGTCATGTCTCCAGAGGTTATAAAAAGTCTGTGAGCTATTATAGCATTTTTTCAAATGTCATGTCTCCAGAGGTTATAAAAAGTCTGTGAGCTATTATAGCATTTTTTCAACACTATGTTACATGTTATTGAAGGTGAGCTATTTTAGCAGTTTTTCAACGTTGTTGTAGTCTTTCAAAGCATTTTTTAAATGTTGTGATAGTTAGCCAATAGCATTTTAAATGCTTTGATATAATACAAATGCAGAATATTTTACGGTTTTAATAGCAATATTTAGACAGGTAACAATATATGCATTACATAATGTTTTTGATCTACAAATGCGTATTTTCTAACATCGTTATTACCTTTTAATAGCATTTGTTAAATGCTAGAGAATTATTGCATGATTTTAATAGCCACTATGATAAACAAGTGAAAATGCTATTTTATTGTTTATATCTTTTTCCAACCCTATCTAAAAGCCATTTTAAGAAAAAAATCACAAATAAAAAAGTTATATATTACTGTATTTAATTAATCAAATAATAACACAGTCCACTAAAAACTACATCTCCAACAGATACATTTCCTCTTTAATTTAATTACTACATAAATTCGTCTCAAGGACAAAAAAAAAAGAAATGAAAAAAGCATAAAACACATGAAAATTCAGCCATCAACCCTCCCACATATTAAGTTGACAAGAGCTTCCATTTCATCTTTTTGACAATGCTATTATGTTATCAATCTGAGGGAGAGAGAGTTTACATGTTACGTAAGATCATGGGCACAACAAATAGACGCTCAATTTTTAACATTTTAATAACTAGTACATTTGTAAATATATGCAGAGACGCTAAGAAATAAGAAAAATGTAGTGGCTTAAGTTCCTAATTTTGTAGTTATGTAGTTTATATTTGACTAAAACTAACAAAATAAATAACGAGAAACCATAATATAATCTCAAATTTTAACAAAATAGTTGGTCTTTTCTAAGGTATGTCTAAGATCTTTGATTCTGAAACATGTGGAAAAAATTAAAAAATTCTGGGAACTAGTTAACATTTAACATTAAACCATATGTCCATATTTGAGCCAATAAATTATAGGAGATATTAAGCATTACTAACAGAAGCAATTCTAAGGACTTCTGCACCCTTCATTTTGAACACTAAAATTACCAAAAAAAAATAATAATAACATAGAACAAAAGGAAAACAGTCTCTCAATGCAACATACCTCCCAAAAAATGACAGGAAAAAAATATCATCTGTCAAAAAATAGTCGTAACAATGGTAAATAAACTCACCCTGAACATCTCTAAACAGATTAATACACCAAAAATTTAGATTTTGGAGACATTTTGAACTTCATGTGAACAACAAGAGAGCATATACCTACCTTTGAGTTCTTTATATCAGCGTAGCATCCCACCCTCATTAAGGTGCATTGAACATGAAATCCAAATTTAAAGGTAGCAAGAAAACAAAGAACGAAGGCTATATAAATAAAAAATTATAATTGACTGATAAACATCATTCTATATGATTTGACTCCTAGGAATATTTAGCATATATTAGAGAGAGCTATGAAACATGTACATGTCTATAAACCAAAACATCTCTTCTTGCTATACCATTGAACTAACTTTACAAACCAGTAATAATGTGTTTCTTCGATTTTATATCCCTTATTCCAAATGTTTGAAAGAACCCTGAAACACATAGGTTAGCAAGTCAATGAGAAAAACTTTCCTTGTAGTGGATTCCTTCTTTTATAGTGCACCATTTTGTGACAAGCCCAACTCTAAAGCCTCTCACCTTCCTGTATATGCATTGCTTTTGCTAAACCCACTTGCACCCAATGGGCTTGACACCTTCATGTGCCTCTACAAGCTCATATAATCTTTGTCAATGATCTGCATTTGCATCATTCGTAGCCTCAATGTAGTTCCATGTATTTGAGTCATATTCTTCTGAGATAGACTCTGAAGTCTCTCTCATGAGCATGTATCTCTCACATGCATGTGATTCCCTCCCACTATGATGCGGTTGTGTAGTACTAGGAAGTGCTTATTATCCCTATTTTTGTTGACTGCACTCTCTATAACTTCCTAACTCTCCTCTAACTAGTTTTGCACGAGAAGGTCCTTATAAGCTAACTGTTATATTACAATGTTGTTTCTATATTTGAAGTTTGTAGTTGTCATATTTCAAGAAAACAACATTTGTACTCCCAACATTTCATGTTACTTGATACTCTAAAACAAATATCTTCTCATGCCTTTTGCATACCCAACAAAAACACATAGCTTAGGTTCTAACTTACCACCATTCTTCCAAAGCACATGTGCTGGATAACTCCATATATGGTGATTATGCAAAGTAGGTTCATAACCATTCCATAACTTTAGTGGTGCCTCGCGTATTGCCTTAAAGGCTCGAGGTTAAGAATGCACGCAGTTGTTTCCAAAGTATATCCTTGAAAGAAAACACGGAGTGTTGAATAACATATCACAGATCTCACGATGCTTAAGATATTTTTGTTTCTCCTCATAGAGAGATATTCTCCTCCTCGATCTGATCGAAGATATTAACCTGTCTATCTAACACTTTTATGACTTTCTCTCTAAACTCATTGAATTTCTTGGAGTTTCAAATTTGCAATGCATTAAATAGATTGAGCCGTATCTAGAGTATCATTTGTGATAGTCATAAAATACTCGTAGCCAACTCTAGCTTCGACATTCATGGGTCCACATAGGTCATTGTGTACTAACTCTAACGATTATGAGTCTTTCTGTCATTTTTCCTTAAAATGTGTCTTGTTCATCTTACCTTCTACACACGATTCATAGAATGGTAGTGCTTCCAAACTCAAAGAGCTAAGTGGCCCATTTCTTACTAGCCTTAGTATCATGTTTAGATTGATATGACCCACACATAAGTCCCAATGATAGGTTACACTAGGTTGAGAAACCATTCTTCTTTCACGTGTACTATATGAATTGTTACTGAATTTAGTATCATGAAAACTATTACTAGAACAAATGAAAGCTATATTTGTATTTTGTTTAAAGCATTTGAAAAACTAAAGTTGTAGTCTTTGAAACCAAGAAACAGAAATCAAGTTTCCTCGTATATTAAATATATAAAGATAGTATGATAAAGTAATATTTATAAAACTATAAAAAAGAAATAGTTATTATGCCAATAGAATCAACTAGAGTTCGTGCCTCTGATCACAGAACAACCTACAACTCTCTTTCATTTAGTTTTTTTGGTTTCCTAGGACCCCTGCAATGAATTGTACTCAGTGAGATGTATGAACCCTGTACCTTTGTAGGAAGTCCTCATAGTTTATCCTCTAATGACCAGTCTTACCACAATCGAAATAGTTGACCTTACACTTTATCCATCTTAACTCCACCTAGACCTCACAGTTTTGTCCTCCAATGACCATTCTAAGGCATTATCGACCTCGGTATCCCCATCAATTTCATTTCCATAAATCTTAAGGAGATTAAACATAATTCTAGGGGTTGTGGACATGAATTTATGTTGTTGTTGTAACACATCAGATGTAGAAGCCAACGTGTAACAACGAGCCAGCTCATCTTTCTTATTCCACATGGAATATGCATGTCTCTTACTTAGAGGAAAATTTGATAGGAACATAAGGATAAGGATCCCTAAGAAAATACTTAACTCCGTTAGCAATTAAGATCATGTTTGAGATATGCTTCTAGTTAATGTATTTCTTTCCATCATGTTTGTTTTCTTTCACTAGCGATACAAAAAGGGCTCAAAGATGACATGTTTACTTACTGAAAGATAATAAAAGCATGCACGTTCTATGTTAAGCATACATAATACCATGAAATAAGAACTAAAAAATAAACATGCATTAGTAAGCAACAATGTCTCAACTTCCATAAATATATCCACGCTGAGGAATAACATATGTTTATAAGCTAGGTAGGATAATCTATTCTACTTAACCACCAATCTGTTAGTAATACTTAGTACTCCACTAATATGTTATTAATACCTTGTATATAACTATTGCTCACTTGGTTTCTTGAAATGAGTAACAAGAACGCTTACACAAGTGTACACCATTATTTCACCTTCCGACTCATGCAAAGTGAGTAAATTCTGCTTAGGCAGGTCATCCCAGTTACACGCTTATCAAGGTGATATGTTTGTGATATATATGCAAGCGTACATGTCATTCACAAGTAATAAAATGATAAATAAATGTCAATCTACGCAGGGACTGATGAGAAATTAGGCAATTAAACAAATAAAATTAAATCTAATTAAAAACAGAGTAACTGCAACAAGTGACTTCAAGTAACTTTAACTAAAATAGAAATGCTGATGTTAAGTAAAATGGTTTAGAGTGACATTTGCAGAATATGTGATTTAAGTTTAGTAACACTGGTGTATTCAATAATGAAGTTAGCTAGCATAGTTAATTTCCCTTTTCATTAATATTCCTAGTTAAATCTGTTTATGTTGCTACAGTATTCTGATAGCATCAACATCAAGACGTTAGCACAATAGATTTGCATCATTGCGAGCATTAACTCTAAACTTAATTAACTTATTCCTAAGTCTAATTCAGATTAGAATTGTCTCTTATTAGTTTTGATCTACGGGATTTAAGCATCCAAGTATCATTCATGCTATATCTATTAGATCGAACCTTTCCTACAAGGATGTATGTAAAGCAACACTACAGCGTGAACCACTGGAAAAATGTTGATTTCTGAGTTCATGAGGTTTTCCTGTCTTTTTAGCGCACGAGCTTTTCCTCTCCTTCTATTGGCTACTTTTTCTTTTTCTTTTTTTAACTATATTAGAATAGCTCTTATGTTATAATGCCTTTTTACGCGAATAATCAATACTTATGGTGAAGATACCCAGTTATTCAGCAATATAACCAGAGCAAGGTTGTTCCCTTTCTTTAATTTGCTATTGCTTTTGCTATTACTATAGTAAGCTAATATCTCTGGTTACCTTTTTATGTGAATAGTCAACACTTAGGATGAAGATACCTGGTAACTCAGAACCTAAGATAGAGGAGCCATTCTAACCATTTTTTATTCATGAAAAATTTCTTGAAAGACAACACAGCAGCAAAGCTATACACAAACATTCTAAAGAAATTCTCCTTAAAACTTGGATGTTTGCCATGATGAATAACTACAGCACTGCCTTCTAGAAGTTTTAGATGCCAGAAAGAGCATTAAGCCTTACTCAGATTTATAATATCCTAAACTTCTCAAAAATTGCCAATTCAACTTCTAAGTGCAAAAAGAAGGGAACTAGTCGAAAAACTCCAAATTCAGTATTATTTGAGAATAACTAACACATTTTATCACGTTTCATCTCATTTTTATTTTTCTTACCTGTTTTTGTTGTTTACTGATTAAGCATATTATTAGCAAGCTTAAATTAAAAACTCACACAAAGGAAACTAGAACTAACATCCTAAAAAAATTCAACAATTACCAAATGATAACTTCAAAGAAACGGGCATAGGCCCTCTCCCCTAATCTTGACACTTATAATGTCCCTACCACAACTGAAAAATGATAACCATAACGAAACCAGAAACATATTCAATCACCCAAAAAAACCATAATCATAAACTTCATCAGCAACCAAAAATTAAATAGAAGTAGCAGGCAAATAAAAAGAAAGGGGACATAAAGGTACTCTCCCAATACTGTTGCAAGATGCTGAAGTAGTCCCATGACTTTCACTGCTTGGAAGAGCTCTTAATCCCACCTCTCTCTTTAGAGGAAATATTAAGGTCTGATAACCTTTTCTTCACTGACTGGATTTCTTCTTGAATTTGGTCCCCTCAATAATGCTCCTTCTTAGCTGTTTTGAATTTCTTATATGCACTAATAGTAGATCCAGCTTTTATTTCCTCTCTTCCTTCTCAGAATGTTATTTCTCAGGGATGGGGATTAACACTTTCCTCTTGCCTTTATCTTTTTTTTTCTTGGCTGATGATTTAGGTGGTGGTTTTGGTAATACTTCTTCCTCACTCTTTCTAGCTTCTTCTTCTTGCTGCTCCTCTTCCTCATCTTCACTATCTTCTTTTTCCCCTACAACCTCATCCCGTACATCCTCACTTTTAGCATCTCCTTCTTCTTCTTCAAGCTCTTCCTCATCCTCTTTAACCACAACTTCCTCCTCTTCCATTACTTCTTCATCCTTGTGGGTAACTGTTGAATCGGGTTTTAAAATTTGAGAAAAAATCATTAAACCACGAATGGTTCGTCGGTGGAATATTAAAAAATTTACATCCACCAATTTAATTGTATTAAATATTAAAATCACACATCCGATTATGCATACTAAGTTAAACGTATTCAAAAGAGGTAGAAATGTTTTTATACCTTTCTTGTATTGGAGAAATTGGGATTTGGTGGACTCCTATTAGTCATCTCGCAGTCTTCGTTCTTCGTGGAACTCAAATCAATTTTCACACCAACAACCACTCATAGGGTTCAAAAGTATATCTCAATTAGATTTGATCAGAAATTGAGTGTCTGCTCTCAAAATAACGGGAGAAGAGAAACCAATTTTTTCCTTCTCCTCTGTAGATTTCGTCAGAAAGCAGGGGAGGGAGAGAAACTATTTTCTACACTGTGTAATCACACACTGTGTTAGGGTTAGTGATGCAACTCTATTACCATCCCTTTTGTAATAATTACAGAATTTGCACATATATCTATATATGTTAAATTACCAAAAATTCACCTTCAAGCTTTACTATTGACGAAAATTGCATATCTCTCTAGAGTCAATGTTGTGTCCAAATTCATCAATCCAAATTGATAAATTAAATTGATCTACATCAAATAATTAATTAATTTATTTTATTTCATAATTATCTAATAATTAGAAAATAACCAATTAATTAATTTGAACATTAATTACTTAGTTGTCAATAATTAAGTAATAACACCCATCATATATGGGTTCGGAACATATGCCTTGGTCCAAAACATATTTTTGGTCCAACTGGTGTTATTTTTCATTCCTCTCCTTATGAGCTACTCCTGAGACCGAATGGAACCTCATGGATAAAGTTATAGGACACAAATATTCGACAAATTTATCTCCGTAAATTTCCTACCTATTTAATCCTAACATTGTATGACTCCACTACATTTTATGTTGGTGCAAATAAACACTTTTATTTCATAGTTCAAATAATATTTAATATATTACCCTTTGTGAATATCAGTGACAAGAGTGGTTAGTAAAATTACCATTTTACCCCTCTTGTTATTATTTCATTAACTCATTTATTGACTGTGAATAAGAAAGACATAATAGTGAATTGTCTCGTACAATTCTCATGTCTTATTTAATGATTCATTTCATCGAGTACCTGACCAGGTTAATTTATTCACACCATTGATAGAAAATAAGGTGATATTTTTGCATTTTGCAATCTAATCACGAATTTCCATATCTGTGACTCATGCAACTCCAACATAGTTGAATCACTATCCTAACAGCCGAGGTAATATCCAGCAATTCGAACTCATTCTTTTGACATATCAAAGATCGTAACTAACTGGGTCAAGTTTCGTATTCACCTCAGGATTAAAGTAATTATGAAAATACCCTTAAAATGTAACAATTAGATTTAGATCTAGATAAATGGCTTTACCCCAAACTAATTTGTTACTGGTCTATTCAACATGTTCCATAACATGTCTTGGTCAACCGTTAGAGTCTACACTCCCATGCCCTGAGACCAGCATCCTTTGGTTCAACCTAATAGTCATAATCGGGGACTCGATTGCCCAGTCGATCCTAAGACTACGAATAATGCTATGAACTATTTCAGAAGAGTTTATCTGGAAGTCTCCTCAATCTTTACTCTTCTTACGTTGACAATAGTTCTAGGACTTGAGTAAATTATAAACACACTTTAATTCATAGAAAAACTTTCATTCATTCATTAAATTCAGTAATACAAAATATCTTATTCGAAACAAATCACCACGCCCATCATGTGGAGTCAACCTCTCCAAGGAGCGGTCTCACAAAGGGTCAGGCATTCCAATACTCGATTTCAGGATTAGATTAGAAATGAATCACCACGACCATCGCGTAGAAAATTTCTAGCCTAGTACAAAAGATCGCATACATGAGATTTCCTACGACTGAGGCATAGGAAATCTTCCTCATGTCTTCCTTATCTTAAGGAGTCTCAGGAGACTGCTCCTTGGAGAGGCTAACTCCATGCCTGAAAGGAAGATATCTTTTTTTGGAGTCTTACATACTAAAGTGATCCATCACCTTATCATTATAAGATGCTTGAGACATTGTCAATTATTTATTCTTCATATCCCAAAAAATTTGAATACCTATGACAAATGCAACTTCTCGAAGAACCTTCATATCAAATTGATTAACAAGCTAAATCTTGACATCAGATATTTTTCCTACATCATTTTCAATGAGTAGAATATCATCGATGTGCAAGACGAGAAAAACCACTTTCCTTTCGTGTATCAGCCTATACAGACACAGTTTATCTACTAACTATTCAAAACCAAATTTTTTGATAGTTTTATTGAATCTAATATTTCACGACTGTGCACTTGCTTAAGTCTATAAATGGACTTGATCAGTTCGTAAACTTACCCTTTTGGCCTTTCTCCATGACCTCGTCTGGTTGAGCCATATAAATGCACTCTTCAAGATTTCCATTTAGAAAAGCACCCTTGATGTCCATCTGCCATATTTCATAATCAAGGTTAGAAGCAATGGACATGAGGATTCGGATGGATTTAAGCATGGCTACCAGCGAGAAGGTATCCTCATAGTCTATACCTTCTTTTTGGGTATAGCTCTTGGCTACTAGCCTAGCTTTGAATGTCTCAACATTCCCATCTGAACCTCTCTTTTTCTTATAGATCCATTTACACCCTACAAGTTTTACCCATTCAGGAGGATCTACAAGTTTCTAGACTTTTTTTTAGTACATCGAATATATCTCAACATTCATGGCTTCTTGCCATAGGTTTGCTTCAAGACCAGCCATGGCCTGTGAGTAAGACACATATTCATCATGATCCTTATCTGACACATTATTAAGGAATCTCCATAAGACATGTACCTGTCAGGCTGTCTCACAACTCTTCCACTACGTCAAGGCTCCATAGGTTTTGGCCCTAACTGTGGTTCTTCTATTATTAAATCATAAACATATCCTGATTGGGGAGTTGGTGTCCTCCCACTCAATAATTCCTCTAGCAGAAGAGTTCTTCTCCGCTTCACACATCCTATATAGTCTTCATCAAGAAAACATTCATGCTAACGAATGTTTTCATGTCAGTCGGACTATAAAAGACATGCCCCTTCTTTCCTTTAAGATACCCTACAAAATTGCATAATTTTGATCGACTGGACAACTTGCCTATCTTATATTTTAGAACATGTTCTGGGAACCCCCATATTCTAAAGTGGTTAATGGATGACTTTCATCCATTTCATCTTTCATATGCCCCTCATAGCTATTCATGCATCTAATGAGGAGAAAATGTCGTACCATCAGCAAAATTGAAGGGGTAAACTTTAACATTGATGGTAATGTTCTGAACTTTGGCTTAAAAGAATTTGCACTAGTGACATGCCTGAATTATGGGGAGTATCCACCGATACGAAAGGAGGAATAAAGGAAGGAATGCTAAGAGAGGTTGTTTTCCCATCAATGAAGTTGATAACGTGCAAAAACCTTGCATTCTCATTCAATGCGATGCAAGGAGCGAAAGAGAAAAATAAGATAAAGGTTACGCAGTTATACTTCTTGGAAAATCTTCTCTTAGCTCGTTAAGAGAGCATAAAGATCGACATTCAACATGTAAATATAATTGATGATGAGGAAACATTCGAGAGATATCCATGGGGAAGATTGTCATACAAACTAACAATAAAATTCATTAAAGACTATCTGAAGCACGTAGACATGATGGGATATGATGTTTGTGGTTTCCCTTATGCTTTGATCATTTGGGCTTACGAGACTATCCCCAACATTTCATTAAGTAAAAACCAATTTGCCAAGAGGATAGTGACAACAATTCCAAGGATTTACAACTGGGAATCACATGTACAACCCTCATGGAATGACTTGGCCAATACTTTTTTTTAACAATAACTTAGTATGTAATCTAATTACTGGCATTGAAAATTATTTATTGTTGTTGAAAAATATGCTTCTTAATAGCCTTATTTTATTAAATGATCAAAATACTTCGAATCGTGTTGACAAGAATGGTATCGACCCGGAAGGAACTGGAAGCACCATACATGGAGCCTTTCCGTAACACCGAAGAGACAACAAAAAAAGAAAAGGAACCAATAATGGCTACTGTCCAATCCGAGGAAGAGGAATCATTTGAGAGACTAATAAATAATTTCATTTGATATTCCAAAGCTTTAATTCAATATCAAACGACATTAATTTCTTTTTTGAAAGATTAGACCAACAAGCTGGGCAACAAGAAGCAGTAAGAAAATTATATATTGTTCATCATAAAATTATGAATATTATTATTGATATATTTTATATTGATAAATAGGAGCTAAAACAAGATCAAGGCTAATAGGAAGCAAAAGATGAAGGTAAAGAGGAAGGCCAACAGGAGAAAGTATTGGTGAAGGATTTGAGGAGAAAATGTAGCTCTTCAAAGAAGTTGAAAGGAAGAAAATGGTTGGTCAAGAAAATCAAAGATCTTGAATCACCATATGTGGATGAGTGAGCAAAAAAAGTGAAGAAAATGGTAGCAAATGATCAAGGACCGAAGCCAACTCCACTTGAAACCGGACCACGCTTCTCCCTTGGATCTCAATTTGATTAGTGGGTTTTGGATTTGTGTTTTTAAGAATTTGATATAGATTTGTGTTTAATATAGATTTTTAACAAGTTCCTAGATACCGTTATATGGATGCTTATGAATATTTTTTTAGGATTCGAGAAGTATTTAAACATATAATTGAGTGTTGTTGTATTGTATAATTTCTTATGCAGGAGCTGGATTATTAGGGGGTATCATGTAAAACTAGGTAATCCCTTTTCAATTCAAATTAGGACGGTAAAAGAATTAGCTACGCAAGGTATATATTCTTTTGACGAGCTCTATACAACTGTTAGAGACATAACAATTTTAAAAACCTGCCTAAAAATTGCCTGTCAATGAAAAAAGTGCACATAAAATAAGCATATTCAAATAATCAATTTCAAGAAACAACTAAATTGAAATGAACAATAAAATGCAGCTTAAATTGAAGTTTTGTCAATAAAAAATAACTTGCATTAAGTCTTACAAAAAAGAATGCTCATAAACAATAAAAGTACAAAATTAATAATATCAAATGTTAAAATAATAATTGTGTCTACTTGCTACTCCTAGAACAGGAAGCACGAATTGGGTTCTTGCATGTTTTCCGATTGTGACCAAATTGACCACAACGACCATACTTCACACATCGCCTAGTTTCGCATATAGAGGGAACACGTTGTTTCTTCGGTCTCCCAGCTGAACGTCTCACATCTAGAGGTAGTATCTTCAATTGACCTTCATCGTGAATATGTAAGATGCTCCAATTTTCTAATGGGTGAACGACGCCTTTATAGGTTGAAGCATATTCTGTACTTGAAAAACAATCACTAACATATGAATATGAACTCAAATTTCGATTGCAAAGGACAACACAAGCATGAGCACATGGGATATGATCCAAATCCCACCTCCGACAAGAACTCGTACGACTACTCAAGTTCAAAACATGCATGACACCACCATGGCTAACATGGAACTCATTTATATCATATGAACCAAACTGAAAATCCGTAAAAATAAGTTACACATAACCATTATGTTAAAATAAAACCATATAGTAACTAAATAAAATACATGACACATAGCGATATAGTTCAAGCAACTATATACTCGTCCCTCAAATGTTCCTCAGGCGATGGTGTAAGCTTCATTTTCAGAAAAGATGCCACCATTCTACGCTCGTAAAACCACCTCAAACACATTTGATGTATAAATTTTAACAAACGTATGATAGAAAGTTCACGTGCTTTAACTAAAACATTATTAATACTTTTAAAGATGTTCGAGGTCCGCATGTTATACCACTTAGTAGGAAAATAAGCTCGTGCCCATCTAGGAAATCCAATTCCCTCTAAATAAGAATGAACACGTGGAGATATCTTATCCAAACTCCACATGTGACGCTCAAAGTCAGGCATAAGATAAGCCCTAACACATGCATAAAAAATGGGATAAATGCTATTCGGAAACTTAAACCTAGTCTTTATATTCTAACATAAATGGGACATGCATGCTCTGTGATGAGCATCAGATAAACCAATACTAATGGCCTTGGAAATACTAGTGTGTCTATTAAAAACAATAACTAAATCAACAACATCTCCAATGCAATAATGCAACTTACGCATGAACCATATCCAAGAATCATCATTCTCTAAGTGAACTATAGCAAATGCTAATGCAAAATTTGGTTGTAACCATCTAAAAAACAAGCAGTTAACAAAATACCCACATACTTTGCCTTTAAAAAATGCCATCAACCGATATGCATGGTCTACAGTGTCTCCACCCATCTAAGGACACAACATTAGACATAAAACAATACTTGAACCTCCAAGCAGAAGTCACTACATAATCGGTAACCGAACCTGAAACAAAGCAATAAAAAGTAAAATAATAGTAACTAAACTATATGCTATATTTACTAAGTATAAGTAACTATGGATTGTTTTGGCAACGTATGATTTCATGCAATGTTGTAAAAAATGAAGGAATGGCAACGTATTATTCTTCTGGAGACCACAAAACAATCCATAGCAATTTCTTTCCCACTCAAAGCTTTATGATAACTAACATGGACACCATGTTTCGCACTCATGTGGTCAACAATCTCCTTTGGATGACTCTTTCGTAAGCAACTAGCCTTATAATTTTTCTTCAAACACTCACTGATAATGATAGCATTAGCTTGCCTATGATCACTTTGTATAATATCTAATGAACAAGAATGTTCACTAGTATACTTCCTAACCATCCAAAAAAACACTATACCAAACACTCACTGATCACGATAGCACTAGCTTGCCTATGATCACTTTGTATAATATCTAATGAACAAGAATGTTCACTAGTATACTTCCTAACCATCCACAAAACACTATGCCTATACGTCGAAGCACGCAAATACCAACAACAAGAGTCATCAAGACATATTGCCACAAAACGATCACCATTAGACTTCTTCATCTTAAATTCAAATTTATTTTTTAAAGAAACCACTTGAATTGCTTTCTCAACTCTACCTTACTACCAAACATATCTCCTTCCATAACATGAAAATCAGTTGGAACATTCTCCACATCAACGGTCTCAATAAAACGACAATTAGATGGTTGATCAACAAGAACATTGCTAATAGTAGAAACAACCGTGTCGACCCTAGAACAACTAGCATTGGCCATAGTTGAAATTTATAAATATTGACCAATCTCGATAACTAATGGACAATAGACATTTTTTACAAAAGAAATAAACCATGAAATGTCACTATCATCTTTCAACTCCAACACATTACAAGATGTCATCCTAACACCAAGAACAACCTTCATAACTATATTTTTTCATGTAGCAGACAAACATAATTCACGTATAACCAAATATAATAGAACTCCAAATGTTGAATCCTCATCAACAAAACCTGGTTTTAATTTGTTATCCACATATGTATTGCTATCACACCACCTACCATCATAAAATAAAATAATAGGAACCTTTGACATGCCTGAAAATACAAAGATTCATAAAGTTTAAAAAAACAATAAGATGGCACATACAATTGATACTGATAGTATATAATTTAGTTACCAGTATACAGAAGCCAGAGTCAGAATAATGTTTGTCTGAAAAGAAGTAAGGAAAATACTTCCTAACAATAACACATATTAGCAAAGAAAATACATAGACTCAAATAAAACAATGTACATAATCTAAGAAGAACATTCCCTAAATAAGAACACAAACTAAAAGAACAAATTAATGTAGAAAAAATACATAGAAGATAAAAAATCAAAGAAGATAAACAATCACAAATTTTCTACTTAGAAAATCTGGAAATAACAAAATTGCAAGAAATTGCGATGTAAATCACAAATTTTCTAAACAATATAAAACAAGAATTTGCAAATAAAAACTTAATATTGTGGAAAATCAAGAAATATAACTCACCTCGTCGGAGAAGAATAAGCAACAAAGGTGACAGAAGCAGCTCGCCGGAGAAGAAGAACCACTAGCAGCTCACCGTAAAACAATAGCAGTTCACCAAAAATAGAAGGCTTGAATCCGAAAATAGTAGCAGCTCAAATCCCTCAGCTCGAAAACAAAGATCGTTACAATAGGGTTGTTCAGAAGTTGCAACATCTTCCGATGAGGAAGGAAGAAGCGCGTTATAGCAGGGTTGCCAATTTTGAAAACCCACAGATTATTTCCATTACACAGCTCGTAATAGAGAAGGGAAAAATAGAAAAATAGTAAAATTTTAATTGCTCCAGCTTTAGCACGTGCAATGTTTAGCCATCCCTACAATTTAAGAAAAAAAGGGACATTTTTTTTAATACACCCACCAAAAGTGATGAAAATTACAAATTTAATGTCAGGATATATAACATTAAAAGTATTATTCTTGAGAGGATTCACCAAACCAAACATTTATTCTGTTAAATGTAGGGCACAATTTTTCAAACACTGTCATAAATATATGGTATGTTGGGTGCATAAATATATGGTTTAAAGCTGAGAAGGCATCCATAAGGATAAGCATCTCATGCCCGATCATGACATTCACTACTTAATCAATCTTTAGGAGTAGGAAGCTATCCTTGGACATGCCTTATTCATATTAGTAAAGTGGATGCTTACCCTACATTTATCATTTTTTATTTTTGACCACTACAACATTGGCTAACAAGTATAGGTATTGTTCCTATATGATAAATCATGCATATAGCAATCTTTGTACCTTCCCATTGATGATTGTTTTCATATGTGAACTTCCTCTGTTTCTGCCTGACAAGTTTATAGTTACGGTCCACCTCCAACTTATGTGATATTACAAAGGGGCTACTCTTCAACATGTCTGAAATGCTCCATGAAAAGGTCTTACAATTTTCCCTTTGGAAGTAGATGAGCTCTCTTCTAAGTGGATATCCAAGGTCCAAACTGATGTTGACAGTCTTCGTAGGTTCAAACATGTGTACTGAGATGTCGATTGTCTCTTCTATTAGGGGTCTCACTATGTCCAAAGTCTATCTCCTCTCTTTTAATTCCTACGTGGACTCTTTTCTCTCGAAGCTAGTAAGATAGCAAGTTCTCTAGCCTGATCTCCACGAATTTCCATTATCCCCATGGAGGTTGGGAACTTGATCTTTTGGTAAAAGGAGAAGGGGACTGCTTTCATTATATCTTCCCTTGTACAAAACAGAAACTTCCAAAAATTATAAAAATTCGCAGATATCGAATATGATTTTTCTACGATGTATACTTCTTATCCGAAAATGATTCATGGAA
Organism: Datisca glomerata; assembly: GCA_003255025.1. Taxonomy (NCBI): domain Eukaryota; kingdom Viridiplantae; phylum Streptophyta; class Magnoliopsida; order Cucurbitales; family Datiscaceae; genus Datisca; species Datisca glomerata. Next base: position 347,210 of record QANY01007347.1, read on the forward strand.
CACAATTGATCCTAATATGGGTTTTAAATCTCAATATTATTCAGAACTATGCAATAAAATTTGTGGAACAAAAATTATGAGTTTACTGAAAGTTCAATCCGAATAACCACGTCTACATCTCGTGCCTCAAGCTCCGCTGCCTAGAGTTTAAGCCTTCTTAGATAATATCAGCCTTAGAGTAAGGGTGTTACATCCTACCATCCTTATATGAATTTTCATCCTAAAAAATTTATCGTGTTTATGTTTTAGAAGAGATACGGGTACATCGCTCGAATCTCATCCTCTCATTCCCATGTAGACTCTTCAAATTGATGGTTCTTCCAAAGTACCTTGACCAAGGGAATCTCCTTAATGCGTAACACTTGTGTCTTCCGATCAAGGATCTGAATCAGAATTTCTTTGTAAGTAAGATCTTCCCATAACTGGAGTGACTTATAACTAAGGATGTACGACGGGTCGAGAATGCACTCCCATAAGATAGAAGCTGGCCAATTTCCGTTAGAGCTTGCCACCACACCCATATCAAAACAGAATTACCCATCATTAAGATTTATTAGTTTGTAAGGTACGTACATGTGACATTTCTCATGAGTACCATTACGCACCTTCAAAAATGTGGAACCAGTTGCAAATATGCCTTCCCACAAAACTAACCAGAAAAACATTCACAAATCCTCTCTCGAAGGATGAGGTAAGTCATAAACCTTTCCCAAAGGACAAGGCAACCAAAACTTAGTTGGTGGGTAAGTGACTCTAACGATATACAATACTTTACGTTACGTGGTCATACACTAATAGTCTTTCATATCTTAGATCAGATTTCTTTACCAAGTTTCAGTATCATATAATATTATTATCATTATTAATGAAGTATAGCAGCATAACGAATACATCACAAAATAATAACCAAACAAGGGAAAGAGATCCGAATTTATTCTACGTTTTTAAGACACAGCAAGTAAACAAGCAGTTATATACGTAGGATTTCACTTTCCTGATCTTGCACTAAAGAAATTACGAAATTGAAACTCCTGAAGTCAAATAGCACTATTCTACTCAGTACAATACGGTATGCAAAAATGGAAACTAACTTTAAGCGCTGACTCGGTAAAACCGACACAACTTAAACTAGGGTTTCCTAAAATTTCAAATTTCTTACATGCTGACCTTAAACATACCAGGGATTCACATAATTAATTTCGTGATATTTTGAGGTGGATTGGTTATCAAAAAACGCGAAAACTAATTAGCCACATAAAACTAGTTTTTTTTCAAGTACCGCAGTATCATTCGAAAAATACGTTTCTGTACGCAAATCTTGTTGAAAAATTATGAAAATTTACAGAGTTACTAAAGATACTCTTAAAATATTACCGTAAAATATTTATATCAAACCTAGTTGATCTCTATATAGAAACAACCCTAAATTTGGATATCGAAAAACTGATTTCCCCTATACAAAACAGAAACTTCCAAAAACTATAAAAATTGCAGAGATAAATTTTAATCTAGTTGTTCTACAGTACATGCTTCAATATATCCTAAAAATTTCAGATTCAAAATCCTTCGTCTGAAAATTCCAGTTTTTTTTATGAAAAGTCAATGTTTAAAAAAAAATCTTATTTAAAAACGATTAATGGAACATTTTCAATCTTGTCTGAAATTTCCAGTTTCTTTCATATTCAAAAATGATTAACCTTTTTAGATAATATGGCTCTTAGATGTGAACCAAAATATGAGATTGTAGTGTAAGAAGGTGTTGCACGAGAATTAAGGAGAGGGAGATGCCAAAATACAAATGGGAAGAGTGAGGGTGGTTTGTTTCTCACAAGGGAAGGGGAAAGGGTGATGCCTCACAAACACAAGGGAGGGGGAGAAAGTTGCCACTACTACAAAATAAGGTTTGATGATGGGTAAAAATCATCATTATAACCCTATATTGACGGCTGACCGATTGTCATCTACCAGGCTATCATCTTTAGTCATTTAAAAAAAATCATCAATATAGTGTACCGCAAAAAGTAAATAGATGATGGGGATTACCCGTCATCATAGGTGCAAGAAAAAGTAAATAGATGACGGGGATTCCCCGTCATTAAAGGTACCCTAAATCTTTTTAAAAAAATTATCATGGAAAGGCATTACCTTCCCATGACATCCCTTCAATTACCTAGAGTGGAGCTTAATTAATCAACAAGCATCATCGTGAGGGAAATGAATCAATACGTCGAAAACTACTGAGTACTTACACAAAGTAAAGCTTGGAAGCCAGAAAACATAAAAAATGCATCACAAGCAATGACCCAGACTACATAGTACATACTTTGCGGACTTTTCAACCTATAAGATATAACAACCTAAAATTAATAATGCAAGGTTATTTAAAGAACCTTAAAGGCATAGATGTATAGCCAAAATATTAAGCCTCGACGAAATTAATCAGATGAAAGATTGTAAATAATAATGTTTGACTAAAATAAGTAAACAATTACAATATATGTTTTTATAGGAAATATAAACAATAAATCCATCAAATCATGCATTTATCTATAAGAAAAGAAAAAGCGATGAAATAATGCAACAGAACTGCAATTCTTAGATAAAAAAGTAGACTTCTCAACAGAACTTAAATTAGTAGATGATCAATTTCCATAAAATCTACAGTAACCTTTATCGCCAACTTATAATTTATATGGAATGAGTAATGAGCTTTTAAAAATTCTACTACAATGGTCTGTAGATCATACAATAGTCTGAAGCATATACAATGATCAGTAGATCAAACAGTAGACTGAAGCAAATACCTCAGCACCTGAAGATTTATCATAGAAGACTAATTCCCCGCAAGCAAAGCACTGATGTTGTTTAAACTGATAATTCTTTTGGAAAAAATCCTTCTCCTCCATTGCCTGCCATAATAAGAAAGGGTTTATGTGCTAAGTAGCTTTAAACTGAACAAGGTATATAAGTAGTGACAAAATAAAATGATAGACATCGTACCTTTACTTCATCCTTAGAAAATCCAAGAGATAAACGTAAGGATTCTTCACCGTCCTTTTCAGTTGGATGGAACGACCTCAGGGACCTCCCTTCACAGCTACTTCAAATCAAATAACAACTTTATGCAAGTTTGTATATAAATTAATCAGAGTAATTATGATCAAGTATTTCTTTCTTAAAAAATATTGAAACATTTAAAGATATCCTCAAGAAGTTAACACAAAAAAGTTGTCAAGATTGGCAGGAGGAGACGTGAACAGAATATGTCATGTTCTTATAGAAAATCTGCATATATGAGATATGCCCTATTACAGAAAAAGCAATCTGACACGTAATGAAAACTTAACCAATAAAACCAACTTGAATAAAGCCCTACAGTTGGAACTTGGAGCAATATCACAATCTATAGTTTCCAATAAAGAAATGAGATGAAAGCACTAATTAGAAGTAACATGATCTAATCCAAGATGTTGGTAAAGCGACTTAAAATAATGATATCAGATACTTCAACACGCATGATTGGATGGGAAACAATTATTAGGGAGGGGGAGAGAGAGAAACAGAGTGGACGAGGAGAGAGAGAGAAAGAGAGAGAGGTATCATCTTTCTTAAAATAGAAGCAATACTAGTTCAAAAACCTCGAAGATTAGACTAAACTCATACAGAAAACAGAAGGGAAGACCCCTACATGAGAGCATTATTTAATGCATATGTGAAATTTAAACTTTACCACTTACCCGCCTTCAGGTGAAATTTTAACTATACAATAAAACATGTGAAACAAAAATGATATTATTTATGTTGAAAGAAAACAAGAATAACATGAGTTTACCGAAAGTGTGATCCGAATAACCACGTCTACGTATTGTGCCTCAACCGTCGCTGCCTAGAGTTTTAACCTTTTTAGATAATATGGCTCTTAGATGTGAACCAAAATATGAGATTGTAGTGTAAGAAGGTGTTGCACGAGAATTAAGGAGAGGGAGATGCCAAAATACAATTGGGAAGAGTGAGGGTGGTTTGTTTCTCACAAGGGAGGGGGAAAAGGTGATGCCTCACAAACACAAGGGGTGGGGAGAAAGTTGCCACTACTACAAAATAAGGTTTGATGATGGGTAAAAATCATCATTATAACCATATATTGACGGTTGACCGATTGTCATCTACCAGGCTATCATCTTTAGTCATTTAAAAAAAAATCATCAATATAGGGTACCGCAAAAAGTAACTAGATGACGGGGATTACCCGTCATCATAGGTGCCAGAAAAAGTAAATGGATGACGGGGATTCCCCGTCTTTAACGGTACCCTAAATCTTTTTTAAAAAACTATCATGGAAAGGCATTACCTTCCCATGACATCCCTTCAATTACCTAGAGAGAGAGAGGTATCATCTCTCTTAAAATAGAAGCAATACTATTTCAAAAACCTCGAAGATTAGACTAAACTCATACAGAAAACAGAAGGGAAGACCCCTACATGAGAGCATTATTTAATGCATATGTGAAATTTAAACTTTACCACTTACCCACCTTGAGGAATAAAAAGTGCATCACCTGCATGAAGAACAACCTTTTGTTAATACTCCATTTAGCTTTTTGCTCTAGGATGAATTAAATACTCAGGGTCTTCTAAAGCAACAGAACTGCCAAAGAATAAAAGTTAAATATATATATATATATAAAATTAATGTCTTAAATAAAAATGAAGAACAAGAAACCCTTTTGTTAGATTTAATTAGCAAAATTAAAAATCCAAAATTAAAACAAGAATACCTTGAAAGACTTTTAATTCTGAAGAAAGAAAATACTGAGTCTAATAATAATAATACTCCAAGTCATTCACAAACTCTTGAAAATTCAACAGGGTTAAAGAGAAATAAAAGGAAGTTACCTTACAGGAACTTCAAAAAGAAATTAAAAAATTAAAATAGAAAAAAAAGAATTAAGAAATTCTAACACATATATAAAGGAAGAATTAAACCTTTTAAAAATAGAAAATCTAATTAATAAACAAGAATCCAGTGAACTAGGAGAACCTAGTAAATTTATAATTTCTGATAATGAGGCTGAAGAACCCATTATCACCAATCAAAATGATGAACACTTCATGCAAATCCTCAATCACATCAAAATAAAAATGGCACATAATGTTTGAATAATCATTCGAGATTTTGATTTTACAACAATGGCTCTAGTTGATTCAGGAGCAGATTTAAGTCCTCACAAGACAAATTCAATACATTACTTTAAAACATTGTTTGTGTAAGTTTTTAACCTGGTTTTGATACCAAAATATATAAAGCAATTAGAGAGGGGGGTATTAAGATGCAAGAAGATAAACAGTAAAAAATATATTAAAAACAATCATTACAAAATCTGTATTGAGGTGTAAGATTAAAAACTTACACAAACAGTATTTTATTGGGCAACAATTAAATAGTGATCCCGCTCACTATTTGGATCAATATTTAATGTTGAAGAAAAAAAATATTTACAAAAGAGGAGAAGAAGAAGAAAGCTTTGTTTCACAAAACATGTTTTAGCTCTCAAATAGTTAAAAGTTATGAAAACTAGTTTTGATGAACAAATGGGAGAGACTACCTATTTATAGCCAAGGAAAGTGGAGTTCACCGAGAATCCATCACTTACCTGAACTATTCTATTCTACAAAAGTAAAAATATTTTACATTTCTACTTTTGTCTACTTTGACTAAGAATAGAAAAAAGCATAAATAGTTACCTAATTATTTGACAACTAGTACAATTATTACAAAAAATGACAAATTATAAAGATTCCTTGATAATTGTTATCTTGGTCTTCGTGTCTGTCATGATTATTGTTGTTGAAAGTCATTGTGATTGTTTGTTGCATGTTGAATTTCCTCGATAATTGCTATCTTAGATTTTTGTGATTGTTGCTTTACTTTGGTGGTGGTATTGTCGTTGATCCTTGATAATTATTATTTTGGACTTTTGTGGCTTGATTGTTGATCATAATTATTTAAAGATATGACCTTTGCTTGTGCTTTGGTGTCACCATAATACATCTTCAAAATTATTTGATTTTGATTTATTTAAATGTTGGCGTTTTGCCAAGGATAAATTCTTTTGTTCATTTACCACTGAGATCAATATTATTGAATGGGTTCTTCAATTGCTGAGCAGTAACCTTTCTGGATGATTGATCCTTTTGGTTTAATTTGGTGACTTGAATCTGTAGATAATTCAAAGTTATTATCGTCTTCTAAAAGGAGAAGCATTTTTTAGATTAATTTTTTTCTCCAATTTGGTTTTTGGATTCGTGGCCTTTGATTTACCCTTTGAAGATGGTATTGATTTTGTTATGGATTCAGATTTGGATAGATTTAGACTGGATGGTTTGATTTATGGATCTGGGTGAATGGGCTCATTAATTTTTAATGGAACTTGGATAAAAGGATTTGCTAGTCTCATAATGGGATGGACACTTACAAATTCATAATTGATGGACGCAATTATTTTACGGGTACTCAACTTATCTCACCATTTAACATAATATTCTCTGGTGAGGATTCCATTTTCAATCGAGTATTCTCATTTCAAAATCCAAGGTATTTTATATTTTTTTGAAAAAAAAGTACTTGGGGAAAGGAGACTTCAATCGGTGGGGGCTTGTAAACCTTTAAAAATAAATTGAAATATTGTTGTAAATCAATTAGAAAAAGTTCTAAGGTAAGACCATAATGGACCACCATTTTAAGAAATAATTTGGAAAATCAATTTTGAAAGTGTTATTAAAATTTAAAAACTAAAAGTGAGAGATATCACTGTTTTGATGTAAGAAAATCATGTGCCATGCATCAATATAGTTAAAATAATTATATTATTTTTTATTTAAAATTATTTTGGAACTTGAAAGATGCATTCTCCAATCCCTCATAGTTATGATTCTGAGGATAGAGAAAGAATGGTAAATGATTCTTTTCTCAGAATTCTAATTGGGCTAATTTTTATGAATTTTGTTTCTAAGAGAATGTCTCTATAGAAATTAAGATTTTGTTATTATGTCCAGGGATATAGTGAAATTTAGGAATGAAATGGGCTTCGGCAATTTGAGCAGGATCCTTCAAATGAGTAAATGTAGGCTCAATATGAAAGAGCATTTCACTGGCCATTTTTTGAAAATCAAATGATGATTTCTTGTATTTTGAAATTGATTGGGCATCAAAGGATATTGAGAATGAGTCAAATTGGTTAACCACGGTTGATTGTTGATTGGGTCTGTCGGACCCAAGTATTGTTGATTGGGTCTGTCGGACCCAAGTATTGTTGATTGGGCTCGGTTAGGAGTAGAAGACTCCTCTTTGATTTGGGCCTTAAGGGCCAATTGAGTCAAAGACTCCTATTTTTTAACCAGTCATCATTTCACATGTTTGCTAAAAGTGATATCGATTCTTTTCGTTAAGGATTCAACTGCATGCCTATGATCTTTTTGAAAAATTCTTTGATTGATTTATTTAGAAATTCAATTTTAAATATTACTTGTCCCAAAAGGTTCACAGTTAAAATTTCTCTGTTATCATAACGTATTTTATTATCTTTGTGAAAACCTATTTTTCCGCCATTTTCATACCATTGAATTAATGTTGCATTGAAGTCATGCTTCAACACAATATCTTCTAAAATTTTATCAAATTCATCAATCCAGTCATTTCTTGGATATTCAAATAATCTATGACCATAATTAATGGATGAGATTTTTGAGCACTGCCCTGCCATTGAGTTTCTTGATTTTAATAGAACTTTGGTTGAGTATTTTAGGCTCTACCTTTCCATATTCTAGTAGGCCAGATTCCTTAAATTGCTCAATTGCAGAATCTTGGTATGATTTCCTACAAAACATTACAAGTAAGGGAGTCAAGAGTTTAATTATTGATAAATTGAATATTGAAATCAAAATTACTAAAACTAGATTGTTACCTGGCAAAACTTTACTTGGAATTAATTTCAAAACAAATTGTATGATTTGATCAATTATTTTAATAATGAAATAATAAAATTGAAATCCTAGAAATCTATTCTTAGATTGAAACAATTTTATTTTTTTCTCAAAAGATAACTAAACTATCATGTTTTATTAGTTTGACAAATAACTAAACTATCATTATTTATCATTATTTCCAGTATTTGTTTAACACATTTGCTAATGCAAACAATCAAGAAATGTAACTAGTATTGTTTAATATGAATATTATTAATGCAGACAATCAAAAAATTAGTAAATTGATTAAATATTTTATTCATAATATTTTAGAATTCACTAGGAGCATTCTTAAGCCCAAAGGGCATTACATTCCATTCATAATGGTCAAACGGGGTTACAAATGTAGTTTTGTTAATTAAATCTTTTTTGTTTGGTATTGAATATTGTATCCATTCCAAGACATTATTAAGGGGTTTATAATCGATCATTAAACGAGGAACTCCTTGTTCAATTTCACTGGCCTTTTGTATATAAAAAGCTGAGCATGACCAATGAGACTTTCTCAAAGCATCATTCTTTGTTAACCTGTTTAATCTATATAGATTAATATATCCCAACCCAAGATGTCATAGATACGTGCCATCATCATTATGAGAAACTCTTTTTCGTTTGTTACTTTTATGATTTGCTACTTTAAACAATTCAGAATTATTTAACACATGTTCAGTCAGTTTAAGCATATATAGCCCGTTCAAAAACTTTAGCATGACAAATATTGAATCCATTCTTTGAAATAAAAGATTGGTTATTAATAAAAGAAATATCAAATAATTGTTCATGTAGTAACGTTAAAGAAATCAAATTTCAAGAAAAACTAGGAATAAAATAAATATTGATCAAAACAAGAAATTTATTTCCAAAGCTTAAATCGACTTTCTTAAATGCTTTTGCTGACACGAGCACACCACTGCCAATTCTCACTATCACCTCACCATCAGGTCGTTCCCTTGATGAATCAAGCATCTGTAAAAAAGAACATACATGGTTAGTGGCTCCTAAATCCAGTATACAAGATGACAAATCATATTCCACTAAATATCCTTCAAGTACAAGTAAATCATATTTACCTATCTTTTTCAGCTCGAAGATATACTTATTACAGTTTCTCTTCCATTGACCTTCAACTCCTTAATGGAAACATTTTCCCTTGGTTCTTTCTTTTTGGAGTTGTTGTCTTTCTTGTTCTTCTTGGACTTTAAGTGATTTCTTGGCTTTCTTTCTTTTCTTATTCTTACTTTTGTCCTTATAATTGTTCTTCTTCATTTTGTTAATATTCACAATAGTGAAAGAAGGTTTTTGCTCAACAACATTTGCCGCACCCTTTTAGGTCATACTCTTGTTGAGCAACCCAAAAGTCTGTTGTTCATTCAACATGGGGTTTTGTTGAATTGTAACTTGTACATAACATCAATGGTAGCTCCTGAATCTATGATCCAGGCATCATATTTGTCCCGAACATTTTTCGGGGCATCGTCAGCAAGCTTTTCAGAACATTCCTTAGTAAGGACAAACTTGTGGTTCTCACATATTAGCATTAAATTCAAATTTGATTTTCATCTTATAATGTTATCACCATTGAGTTTTATGAGTGCAAGAAAAGCAGAAATTGGGTAGCACATGGTAGATATAATAATAACTGATAAATAAAACATATATAATTTAATATAATTGTAATAATTATCAAGAAATTCAGAAACTAAAGGTGATGTATGAATGCAACATATCAAACACATAAACTTAACAATTACTAATCAACGGTAAGATAACCTAACAATTAATGTGTCACCGTAGGGTCAGTCATATTAATTTAAAACTCTTAATGAGACATTCTCATCCTTATTAAATAAAACTCAAAATATTTCATATTTTCTCTTTTAACAATAATGTATCGCTAATTTGGCCAAGTGACAATTATCCATTAAAAGCTTAATTGTGACTTCGTGAGTGTAACTCATTATTTTGGATTCCATGACTTAATTTAGAATATGCTGCCTTAGGGTCGTCGGTCAAGTGTAAACTACATCACTTAGTCCTATCTTCTTGAAAAGTTTTACCTTGATATTGATATAGCTCGAAACTTTGCTCAGGGGAATAAAAATAAAGCCATCTTGAGGCCCTCTCTATATCTTATGGTGTTGTACTAATAATGGATACCATAGATTACATTGACATGCCAACCTTGTCTCACTCACTATTTTATCATTAATGTGTTTCTATTTGACTAATCAATTAATTTCAAATTAATTACTAGTTAAAATAACCCTATAAATGTAAATTAATAGTTAATCCAATCTAATAGGTCTAAGTTCATTTAACCTTCTAAAGATCTTAAGTCAAAATTAGGTGAACTTAGAATAACTAATACTTTAATAAAACTCTTTTAATAAAGTTAGTTATCCTAAAGGTACTCTAGTCTTTAGAGTGGTGTGAATACCAATTTTTAACTATTAAAACCTAACAGTTTACATGCAATTGATTTCTCAAAATAATTCATATAACTATATTAGTAAAGTCCAAATAAACCACGTTTCTACTAGTGAGATGCATGATTAAGTAAAATTGTGCGGGGTTTCATGTATGCCATATGATCGACTAATGTATGGTCATGTTATCAATCAAATCCATAAACATTTATTTAATAATTAAATAAACAAATGATGAAGCGAGCAATTATTAGGTATTTCTAAATTACAACCTTTGAAAAATAAAAATAATTATGAAGAGGACTTCAATAGCCCTTTTAATTAGGATAAACTTTTTTATCCTAATTAAATAATCCCATTAATTATCCTTTTAAAATTAATTGAATTTGATAGTTAAAAGTAATTTGATGACTCACCAAACTTGGGCCAAACCCAATTAATTAATTAATTATTATTTTAGAAAAATTAAAATCGATAATTATCCTTTTAAAAATCAGATTTCAAATTTTAAAATTCAAAATCAAAATTCAAAATTTCAAAAATTTAAAAATTTAAAATTTAAAATACAAGGATAGGATTTTGGTTTTCACGATACATCGTAGGGATAGGGTAACATGGTATCAAGGTTTCTACGAAACTTCCCTTGCAGTAACGACAATTGCCTCTGATGATAGGACTCTCCCACTGCCGTCACCACCACCATCAACCACTGCCACCCCCATCCACCTTCACAGTGGTGCCACTGTCGATGGTGTCGTGGACGCCGATTTTTCCGGCGGTGCCGTTGCCAAAACTCCAATTTCCCGTGTCGGCACCAGAATTTCTTTTTTTTTCTTCGCTCGTCTCGTGCGTTCTTCGTCTTCTCGCGATCATAATTTTACAACATGATATTCACAATAAAATTACAAAAATTTCTATGCCCAAAACGGCTTACACAAGACCTAAGGAAAAAAATAAAAAAGAAAGCCTAAATCTGAAAGTCACCATACAATTAACGTTTCATCATTAACCATATATTCTAAAAACAAACCATCCATTCATTCATACATATCAAAATATATATTATGAATAATGCAAGAACACCCACAGAGTATTTTATATATAAATATATAAAGTCTCTCTGATACTAATTGTTAGAATTTGCGGTGACGTGCGACGGAAGGCGTGGTGGTGTTTATTAAAATGATATGAAATAATAAATGATTGCATCGTTACATATCTCAAAGATTTTAAATTTTAAATTGTATAATAGTGTAGTGCCACACGACAATGTAGTGTGTCATGATGAGTCATATTGCCTCATAGCACTGTAGTTTCAAGGCACCACTGTAGTGCCGTAAGTGACTACAGTGTACCACGTCCCACTATAGTGACACGTGACACTACAGTAGTCCATGTCAATCTCTGATTCAAAATCAGTTATTAACATTGTGCAGTCCCACATGCCACGTGGTAATTTCTTCAAATTTATTATTTATTTTAATTAGATAAATATCTATAAAATAGTTATTCAAAAATTAACTTATCTGATCATCTCTATCAACTAACTTATATGTTAGTTCAAACAACATATTTACGTGATTCAAAATTTGAATTATTATCCCCTAATAATTGAATATTATATAATTTCATAAATTTGATATTTTGTCTCACTTATCGATTAACACAAAATTAATTGATATTATTATTTCATAAATTTGATATTTTGTCTCACTTATCGATTAACACAAAATTAATTGATATTATTATTTCATCAATTTGATATATTTGTCTCACATATATAATTATCTTATAATTATATACTTGCCTCAGAAATATAATTCATTTTTCAAGTTAATCCTTTTTTCATGTCCTGAAATATTCACACCCTATACTGTGTAGTACAGAGGTGAGTTGATGACCATGGACCTATTATCCTAAGCTCCAATAAACTAAATTATTAATTAAACTCTTTAATTAAATAATCTTATTTATTAAATTTATTATTAGTCCACTATAAATATCGAATTGCACTCTTAGAGATTACATAATATATCTACAGAGTATTCTCGTGTAGTCCATTGGTATAATCATTCCATGTAGTTTTTGTCCTCTAATTATTAGTTCGTAAATTAGAACTAGTCAAAATTATCATTTTATCCTTCTAATTACCTCTTAATCCTTAAGTACCATTAATTCATAGTGAATGGCTAATTTATAATCGTATTATAAATTTGAGCTCATAATTATTCAATTCTAGAATTAACACCTAAGGGAACTAATATACGATCCATAAGGAAAACTATGATTCCAAATCTTGTAAGATCATGTTCCCAACCATTCATATCACTAAATCTCCAAAACAAAAGTCACTAACCTATTTTACAAACAAACCTTAATGAGTAAATCAAAAGATCCAATAGACATCCATAGGAGTTCATGATTACTCATGATTCAGACCGATCTACATATGATCATTAGATTGATGTGTATTAAATTTTATGATAAACGATAAGTAAATAATGATATTAATCAATATCGGTCATATCGTATATAATCTTATTATATAAAGTACAATCACTAAGATGCGTATCCATATCAATGATCCAGATCTAGATCACATGCATTCATAATGCTTAGTGAACCGTACTAGCAACCATTCATTAAAAATTTCATACTTTAATATGTTGTTGACAATTTTATTCATTATCTATGACCTTAATCCTCCCATACTTATACAAGATCATAGTCTCATTCTAGCGCAAATTTTTTCATACGTAACACTCTCTACAGATGAAGATCATAGAATCTTTCTCATGTCTTCCTATTCTTGACTAGTCATGGGAGACTTTTCTTTGGAGAGGCTAACAATATGCCTAAAGGGAAGATATCCCTTCTTGAAGTCTTGCAAACTGAGGCGATCTATTACCTTATTAATATAAGATGCTTGAGACAATGTCAATTGTATGTTCTTCCAATCCTGAAAGATATGAATACCTAGGACAAAGGAAACTTCTCCAAGATCCTTCATATCATATTGTTTTGCAAGCCAATTTTCCTGCATCATTCCCAATGAGTAGAATATCATCCATGTACAAAACCAAAAAAACCACCTTCCCTTCGTGTATCAGCTTATACACACAGGGTATGCCACTAGCTGCTCAAAACTAAAGTTCTTGACAGTTTTGTCGAATCAGGTATTCCACGAACTGGATGCTTACTTAAGTCCATAAAGGGACTTTAATAGTTCGCAAACCTTGCCCTTTTGGCATTTCTCCATGAACCCGTCTGGTTGAGCCATATAAATGTGCTCTTCAAGATTGCCATTCAGAAAGTAATCTTGACGTCCATATGTCATATTTCATAACCGAGGGCAGAAATGATGGACAAGAGGATTCAGATGGATTTAAGAATGGTCATCGGTGAGAAGAAATCCTCATAGGCAATACCTTCCTTTTGGGTGTATCCCGTAGCTACAAACCTAACTTTGAATGTCTCTACATTCCCATCTGGACCTCTATTTTTCTTGTAAATCCATTTACACCCTATAGGTTTTACCCCTTCAGGAGGATCTACATCGATTATATCTCGATGTTCATTGTGTCTTGCAATAGGTTTGTTGCAGGACCAGCCATAGCCAACGAGTAGGAAACAAGCTCATCATGATCCTTCTCTGAGACTGCTGTCAAGTCATCTCCATAAGACATGTACCTATAAGGTTGTCTTACAACCCACCCACTACGTCGAGGCTCCAGCTTCTGTTATGGTTCTTCTATTATTAAATTGGGAACAAATCTTGATTGGGGAGTTGGTGTCCTCCCACTAAACAATTCCTCTAGCACAAGTGTCCTTTTCGGCTTCACACTTCTTATGAGTCCTCTTCAAGAAAAGGGACTTTCATTCTCAAGAATGTTTTCTAGTCGGTTGGACAATAAAAGACGTATCAATTCTTTCTCTTGGGATATCCTACAAACAGGCATAATTTTTGTCGACTAGCCAACTAGTCTGTCTTCGGTCTCAGTATGTGTTTCGGGCATCCCCATATCCTAAGGTGCCTTATGGATAACTTTCATCCACTCCATCTTTAATATGGTGTACTAGGTGCCATCTTTGACAGAACTTGGTTCAGAATATATGCCACTGTTTCCAACACATATCCTAAGAATGAATCTAGGAATGATGATTAACTCATCATGGATCTAACTATATCCGATAGAGTTCAATTCCTTCTCTCTGACACACCATTCTACTCTGGAGTGCTAGGTGCTGTAAGTTGAGAAAGAATACATTCTTCCTTAAGAAAGTTTGCAAGCTCTCCTAACAAGTATTCTCCACCGCGAACGGATCATAGTGTTTTGTTTTGTTTCTCTAATTTTTTCTCAACCATAGCCTTGTACTCTTTGAGGTTTTCGAAGATTTCAGACTTTTGGCGCATTAGATAAACATGTCCAAAACGTGAGTAGTCATCCGTGAAGGTTACAAAATACTCATAACCACGTCTTGCTTGGATAGTCAATGTCCTACATACATGACTATCTATGAGTTCAAGGCATTGAATGGCTCTTTCACCCTTCACTGAAAATGATCTCTTGGTCATTTTTCCTTCTATGCAAGCTTTAAATTGTGGAGATCAATTGAGTCAGAATTCAACATTTTACTCTCTTTGTAAATCAGTCTTTACTTCAGTGTCACATATCACTGAAACTTTTGTTTTACAAAGAATAAGTTATTTATCTTGCGTGCAGTAGTAATTAAGCCTTCATTTTTAAAAATACCAATATTATTATCAATAAAATCCAAAGAAAATTCTTGTCCAATTGAACTAGCTATTGAAATGTGTTTTTCCCAAAAACTGGGATATCATAAACATCACGGAAAATCAAATATATGTTCTCAAATAACAATTTAATAATTCTAACTAATACTTCATATACTAGTTCTCCACCCCACCAACTGAAGTTGAACTTGCTTTCGTTAAGCCTTCTTCTTTCTCTAAACCCCTGCAGGGAACAACAAATATGGTTAGTGACTGTAGAGTCTAAAATCCATAAAAAAGTATAGTCATCCACATAATAGGCTTCGGTAACAAGTAATGTACCTTTGGATTTCAACTCCATGAGATAATCTGAGCAGCTGCATTTCGAGTGGCCAACGACTACACAATGATTACACTTGTCTTTTGACTTGTCCACTTTTGTAGGGCCCTTGCCTTTCATAGCTTTTAAGTTCACTTTCTTAGCTTTCTTCGGTCCTCTCTTGAGTTTTTTTAAGCGTTAGAGGTGGAAGGTTTACTTCAGTAAAGTTTGCCTCTCCATTCTTCCTCTTGCCTTTTAGAAACATGGACTCAACAGCTTGTAACTCCTTCAGAAGTTCTGGAAGAGAATAACTCAACTTATTCATCGAATAATTAAGTATGAAATTCTCAAAAGTGGTTGGCAGGGACTCGAGGATTATATCAACTTGAGTCTCACCATCAACCTCAGATCCCATGATTTCCATCTCATTCAGATAACTAATGATCAACATCATATATTCTCTGACAGGAGTTTTGAGTTTCATCTGACAGTTCATGAAGTTTCGCACAACAACCTGATTGTCATGACGACCCTAGTCCCCAAACATTTCAGTGATGTTCAACGTCATATCAGCGGTGTTCTCCATGTTTTGATGTTGTTATTGCAACACATTTCTAATTGATACCAAGTTGTAACACCTGGTGATCTCATCAGAACGCAACCATGAAGCATAGGCATCGTTTTCCTCTTGAGTCAATTTAGCAATATGCTTAAGGGGACAAGGGGTGGTGAGCATAACCTTGTGCTTTTCTACTGCCAGCACAATATCAAGATTACGTTTCCAATCCATGTAATTTTTGTTTGCATTCAAGATTGTTAAGAGTGGGGATAATGACATGATTACTAAAAAGAATAAATAAAGTGGTGTAAATAAATACTTAATCATTTAGGAAAGTATGATGCGTGATGCAAATACTTAAATATTTAAAAAATCTTATAAAAACATATTTATTCCATGATGTTATGATCAACAACGATATCTCTTCTCATCTAGGGACAATGCCTGAGCTACCTCCTAACGCTTCTCAAGATATCGCTACATCAAGCTCAACCAATCACCAATGATTTTGATCACCTTAGCCTCATTGACTAGCTCATATTAGAGATACCAGTGTTCTTCGGTCTAAGTATTTGACAAACGCATCGGCTTTAAAGGTTGGAATGAACTAAAAGTTCATCTAGGAACGGTCCTGCCTCACCACTTCCTTTATAAGCTTTAACTTTCAAATAACTCGATGACTCAAAGTAACACGATTCCCAAGTTTCTCCCACTAAAAAGAGGCCCATTAGGGTGGCTCTAAACCATTCATCAAGTCACTATCAAGTTTGCATTGGGTAGCTTGAGAACATTTCAACGTAAGCGACCCTCCCACTTAGATTTTAAAAATTTAGATTTTTCTTTGTTTTTTCAAAAATCATAACTCTTTTTAAATTTGAAAAGCAAGTTTAAAAAATGATAAACTTTATAAACTTTATATCATAATTTAAACTTTATAACTTTTATAAAATTCACATTGTGTTTAAAATTATAACCCATTATAAATTTAAACTACAATGATGTATGTACATGATACATGATAATCTGATATTGACATATCTCTATTAATATATGGCATGTTATATGAAGATGTTAGATTAATAATAATTCATACATTCGAAATTAACCTCTCTATGACTCATTTCTAATTAAAACCATAAAAAGAATAATAGATTATAATAATTTAAAAACTATTCTTCATGGCATCTGTAATTATCTCATTCTCTTCCATGAAGTCCCACCTCTTTGTAACTCTTCAGCAAGGTCAAGTCCCATTTTCAAAATTCAAATTGCAATTTAAAAGTAATTTCCAACAAATTTTACATTGATAAATAATTACCAAGTAAATTAATCAACGGATTTATTTTAAAACCAATTTACAAAATAAATTCTAATTAATTAGTGTTAGAAAACTATTAAATTAAATAAATTTAACTTTTATTGATTGAATTGGGCTTGAAATCAAATCCCAAGTCCCTACGATTCATTTGGGCCAAACAAAATTTGCTTAGTCCAGAACCTCAACAAGCTTGGTGGGTCCACACCAGTCCAAGGCCCAACAGGGTCTTGCGCACACTAGGGTTTCCAAAAACCCTAGGGTTTCCTAAACCTTAAGTGTTGTCGCCTACGTGTCTGCTCTGTCTAACACTTAGCTTTGCTTAGAGTTAGGTTTGGAACCTTTTCATATTTAATTACAGAATTTGCCCATGTACCCATATATGCCAAAAATGGAAATTCCCCATTCCATATACACCTATATGCAATTCTCTCTTCTTCCCCTAGAGCCAAAATTATGTTCAAATTGATGAATTTAAATTGATCTCAATTAATTTGTTTTATTTACTAATTATCCAATAATTAGAAAATAATAAAATAATTAATTTGAAAATTAATTTTGGTTTCACAAAAACAATGATGACACTCATCATATATGAGCTCGAGAAGTGTGCTTTGGTCCAAAACCCGTTTTTGGTCTAACTGATGTTTCTCATTCCAGTTTTTATGAGCTATTCCTGAGACCGAATGGATCCACACGAATACAACTATGGGATTAAAATATCCTTCTAATTTATCTCTATAAATGCTTCAGCTATTTAATCTCGACATCGTACGACTCCACCATATTTCTGATGCCGGTAGAACTCTTGATTCATGCGCGTAACATTTTCTGTTGGTTCAAATAAACACTTGTATTTCATGGTCTACAGAATATTTTATGATATTACCCTTCGTGAATATCAATAAAAAGAGTAGAATGTAAAATTACCATTTTACCCCTCTAGTCATGATTTCCTTAACTCCTTTATTGATCGTGAATAAGAAAGACATATCAGTGAAGTATCTTGTACAGATCACCATGTATTATTCAATGACTCATGTCTACGAGTATCAGGCCTAGTTTATTTATTTATACACCCATAAATAGAGCATAAGGTGATATTGTTGCTTTTGCAATCTTACCATAAATTCAATATCTCTGAATCATGCAACTCCAGCATAAGTTGAATCACGGTCCCAACAACTAAGGTATTGTCTAGCAATTTGAACTCACTACTTTGGCATATCATAGATCTTAAGTAACTAAGTCAAGTTTCATATTCACCTCAGGATTAAAATAATTTCAAAAATACCTTTAAGTTGTAACAATTAGATTTTGAATCAGATAAACGAATTTGCTCAAAACTATTTTGTTACTGGCCTATTCAACATGTTCCATAATATGTCTAAGTCAACCGTTAGAGTCTCTACTCTCATTTCCTAAGACAAGAATCATTTGATTCAACTTAACAATCATAATTAGATTCGATTGCCCAGTTGATCCTAAAACTGTGAATAACATTCAGAACTACCTCAGAAGAGTTTTTCTAGAAGACTGCTCGATCTTTACTCTTCTTACGTTGTTAATAGTTCTAGGAATTAAGTAAATTACAAACACACTTTAATTAAAGGAAACTTTCAATTTATTCATAAATCTCAATAATACATAAATGTCAAAGAAATAATTGTTTACTCATAAATAGTTATTAAAACCTACTTTGTCGAAATAATTCCAATAGCTGCAATATGCTCTGGATTTCTAACTCTGAGACACACCTCCTAAATATTCTATCAGAGTCTTGCATGTAAAGATATGGATCAACTCAATAGAAAGCTTTTTTACCTACTGGAAAAACCTCTTCAATCATTGTGAATCCAGCTCTCGGGGAAGAACTCCACTTTCTAACTAGTTGGCTATGTCAGCATACCAAAGATCCTTAACAATTGAAATTGCTAGTAACTACTCATCTGGGAAGGTCTCTGCTATAGTTGAGTCAGCTAGTCTAGAAAAGTGATTCGTTACTTGGTTCTCACTTCCCTTCTTATCTTTGATCTGTAGGTCAAATTCTTGTAAAAACAACATCCACTTAATAAGCTGAGGCTTGGCATCTTTCTTTGAGATCAGATATTTAATTGCAGATTGGTTAGTGAAAATAGTTACCTTCGTACCAATTAAATATGCTCTAAACTTATCAAATGCAAAAACTATAGCTAAGAACTCATCATCAGTAGTAGTTTAATTCAATTATGCCTCAAATAGAGTTTTACTTGAATAATAAATAAAGTGGGAGACCTTACCTTTTCTTTTCCCTAACAATGCTCCTATAGCATAATCTCTTGCATAACACATAAGCTTAAATGGCAGCCCCCAATCAGGTGCTACTATAATAAGTGTTGTCACTAATGCCTTTTTCACCTCAAGGAAAGCATTCATACATTCATAAAAAAAATCAAAAGTCCTATTATTTTCAAAGAGCATGCATAAAAGTTTAAATTTTTTAAAAATTATTTAATGAACCTTCTATAGAATCATGCATCACCTAAAAAACTCCTAATTCCTTTTACTGAGCTAGGTGCATGGAGCTTTTCAATGACTTCTATTTTAGCTTTATCCACTTATATTCCTTTTAATGAGACTCTATGTCCTAAGACTATTCCTTCTTGGACCATGAAATGACATTTTTCCTAGTTTAAAACTAAATTGGTCTCTTGACATCTTTCAAGCACTTTTTCGAGATTAGACAGGCAGTTTAAGTATGATTCACCAAAGACAGAAAAATCATCCATGAAATACTCCATATCAGCCAGCCTATCAAGCATTTGGTCAATGAAAAGTAGGGTAAAGTGGTCTTCTTTTGGTATCTTTATTCATCTTTCTATAATCCATACACACTCTCTATCCAGTTACTATCCTTGTGGGGATCAATTCATTTATTTTATTTGTTATAACAATAACTCCACCTGTCTTGGGAACACACTGGACAAGACTCACCCATACACTATTAGAAATGGGATAAATTATACATGCATCAAGCCATTTGATGATCTCCTTCTTAACAACCTCCTTCATTATTGGATTCAACCTCCTTCACTATTTTACGAAGTTGTTACTTCCCTTTTCTAGCAGTATCTTATGCATACAGATTGAAGGGCCTATCCCTTTGATGCCAACCATTGTAAGCCAATTGCTCTTTTATACTTCTCCAGAACTTCTAACAATAATTGCTCATTTTCATGGCTTAGGGAGGATGAAATAATGATAGGCAGTGTACTATTTTTACCCAAATAGGCATGCTTCAAATGGGCAGGAAGGGGTTTCAATTCAAGCAAAGGGAAAGATTCAACAGAAGGTGGTGGTGGTTTAAATGTTCTCTCAGATAATTCTAAGAACTCAATTTGCTTACCACATCTAAAATTGTCCTACCTTGCATCCATCCATGTAACTTCATTTTCCGCCTCATCATTATAGTCTTCATCAATATTTTTCAAAGTTTACTCTGGCTGGGTAGCATTGCTACAACTTATGTACATCTTCTCCATCATTATAGAATCCATCCATATACAACTGCACATTCTTCTATCCCCTCCGTTTTACACATCAATTACTACCCTTCCTATAGCTAGGAAGGGTCTTCCCAATATGATGGGCACTTCCTATATGCCTCATAGTCTATAATGATGAAATCAGTTGGAATTATGAATTTGTTAACTTGTACCAAAACATCCTATATCTTACCCTCTGGGTAGACATAAGACCTATCAGCTAATTGCAGAGTGATAGTGGTTGGCCTCGTTTCTCCTATTTCCAACTTTCTGAATATGGACAATGGCATGAGGTTATTACCAACTTCTGAGTCACAAAGGGCTCTTCCACAATATGTTTTCCCGATTTCAGATGTAATGGAGAAACTCCCTAGATCCTTCAACTTTAGGGGAATCTCATTTTGCAAAATCATGCTGCACTCTTAGGTTAAGGCTACTGTTTTGAACTCTCCAAGCCTTCTTCTCTTGGTCAAAATATTTGTCATAAACTTGATATAGTTTGGCATCTGTTGTAAAACCTCTACCAATGGTATGTTTATGTGTAGCTACTTTAATATGTCAAGGAATTGAGTAAACTGACCGTCTAGCTTTTTTTTTTTTCAGTCGTTGAGGGAATGGTGGCAAAGGCTTTCCACATCTTTTACTCACTGTTACAGCCATGGATGCTACAATAAATGGTGCTATAGTAGAAGTCTCTGTTATAAGTGCTTTGAGTTACTTCCTTGGTTCTCTCTACAGTCTTATCTTCTATTCTATCAGCAGGTTGAGTTGCCATTTTTCCACTCCTCAAATGTATTGCTTTGTGGAGTTCTTTCCCTTATCTTCTCGGGTTTTTGGTATTACTTGGCAAAGCTCATTGAGGTCTTGAATTCAATGTATTGGCTAACTGTTTAACCTGATTCTCTAAATTTCTCAGAGATACTACTTGACTTTGGATCATTGCGGATTGATTTTTAATTAATGATTCATTCTTCATGAAGTATTCCTTCAAAAGATGTTTTAAAGTACCAGATTTCTTAGATGTTGCTTGCTTCTGCCCTTGTGCTTACTGGGAAAAACTAGGAGGACATGCTGGTTTTTTTTTGTGCATTTGAGGGGCCTGTACTTCGATTGTTCCAAGAGAAATTTGGGTGTTGCCTCCAACCACGATTGTATATATTGGAGTAGGGGTTGTTATTGCTATTTCTTATGAAATTACGTACATAATTCACATATGCCAGATTTTCAGGGCAACTCTCAAATAATTGTTCTTCACCACAGCAAGATCATTCCAACTGTTGATAGACTCTGGAGGTAGTGAATTGATCCATGCTCTAGCTCTATCCCTTAAGAAGTAGGGAAGCAGACTCATCCTTAGAACATCCTCTAAAGCTCCAGGTATCTTGAAAGCATCACTAACCTCCATAAAAAGTCTCAAATGTAGGTGAGGGTCTTTAGTGGGCAGTCCATTGAATTGCCAAATAGTTTTACATCTGGAACATCACATGCTTCAATTTCAATTGTAGAGCTCGAATCTCTACCCTCACTATTCCAAGCTTCATCGCTTGTGGTTGGAGAATGGCATAGTCATTAATTACTCTATCTTTGGCATAATCCATGACTATTACGTTGTTTCCATTGATAGCTAAATTGCCATTGTGATTCCTGTTATCATTCAACACAACCTCTTCACCAGGTGCAACCATATCTCTGACAACAAATAGTCATCTTGCTCTCTTCTTAATCGTCTCAAGGTTATGTCTATTTCTGGATCAAAGATGAAGTCAAGTATTTACTGCCTGTGCATATAATAAATCTCACTTTCCTGTAACAGAGAATGCTAAAACTCAGTAATGAAGCATACAAATTAAATTCAAATTGATATGAGTAAAGATATAATATCTTTAGTCCCCGGTAACGACGTGAAGAACTTGTTGTATGATGTGTATACGCAAGTGAATGTACCACTGATAAGTAATAAAGTAGTAAGTGAGTGTCAATCTCCATAGAAACTAGTATGAATATGCAATATTATGGACCAAAAGAGATTTAATGTCAAAGTAGTAAAGTAACAATGATTATAGTATAAATGGGTCAAGGTGAGTTTGAGATTAATACAATTAATAAAAGAAATGTAAAATGAAACTTGTAAAGTATGAAGCTAACATTATAGTAATAAGATATTCAGTCGTAATGAGGGCTAGTGTGGTCAATTCCCCTATCAATTAATTTTTCTTAGTTAACTCTATTTTAGTTGCTATGGCATCCCAATAGCATTAACCTTAGCTCAAAGGTACAATAGACTGACATCCATGCAATTACCAATTCCAACCTTTATTAAATTATGTTTAAGCTTAATTTCATATTAGAGTTTGATTCTTTATGTTGTAGCCAAAAGGTTTACAAGGTTAGCACATTTGTCTACACTACTCACTAAGTACTTAGATCTACATGATTCAATATTCATGTATTTTCGATTTAAATAATCAGGTATCATTCTAGTCACTTCCATTAAACTAAATCTTTCAAACTTTAATCTAACTTGTATTTCAGTAAAGATGACCAATCACAAATGAAAAATCAACATTAAGCATACTTGAATGAAATGCTAAAGATAGTATAACAACAACAAATTCATTAACAAGAATAAGCAATATCCAGGTTCATTATCATACTAGCTTCGAGTATTTAGCTCATAATGAGCTTAAGAACAGAAACAAAACATTTCATTTCCATATTTTCCAGCAGAATAAGAAGTAAGATGAAGATAAAACAGAGAACAAATGAAGCTAAAACAAGTGAGAGAGAATAAGAATAAATGAATATTCTTTGGCCTTGTCTTCTTCCTTGCTCCCCTTCTTTCATTTTATATCTTCTTCATCTTCTTTCCTTTTCTGGAGAGTCTCCTTCCTACAATGCAGTGTCAGCTCCTTCTTTTCTCTCCTAAAAAAATCCCTTTTCCAAAAAGGCGTACTTTTGATAGATAGGGGCATCAGGATTAGGGTTTCTTCTTTGTACAAGGATGCATGTCTAACACCAATTCCATGGGGGACCACTGGCATAGGTGCTGATGACACCTAGAATAACCGCTTCTGAACACAGGGATTTCCTTCACGTTTCAGTGCCAGCTGGACTACACGACAGACCTCTTTCCAAGCTTGCATTACACTGCTACAACTATAACAACAACAAGATCTGCTACAGCAATTATTTAGATTTCAAGCTTTACAACAGGCCCTGCAGATAAGATACACTACTGCATATAGTTGGAAAAGCACACAAAATATTAGCATGGCAGCTAAACTACGCATAAAACTAATATAAGACAAAAATAACTAAGATTTAAACAATAAAATACTAAATCCCCCTAAGATAAGCAACAATTAAGGATTAAAAATACTAAGATAACTCTAAAATCCAAGCTTTATCCACTCTCTATCTTAGAATGAAAAGGGGAGAAGGGTAATTTCGAAAAGAGAAAAGGGTATAAGTCTCGTTTTTTTTTATTTTTAAGTCTCGCTTTGTTTAATTTACATTTTTATAGTTTTTTATAGGACTCTTGTATAATGTCATGGTCGTACTTATTTTACAGGAGAAAACTATGAACCCTATATTTAAAACCTGTAGAATCCAACATTTTTTATAGTGGATTCTACTATTGAGAATCTATGGACTCACTATCTAATAATCTAGGCATCCAACCTACATAATATGTTGACACTTAGAGTCTTATTGTTAATGGATCAAAATGACTAAACTATTAAATATGAGTTCATAACTCTCTCAAGATTGAGAACACTACTATGTATGCGGGCAGCTCGTTCAAACAATTGAGGGAATGATAAGAAATTTCCTAGCACCATTGCTTCCTTGATGGGCCCAAGCCCATGCAGGCTTTTAATGCATTTCAAATGTACTGGTATATTAACTAGGTACTCTACCTAGTGACTAAGATAAATCACTCTACATGATAAAGTTAATGTACTACAAGTTACAAAGAACTCTTAGTTAAATACATTATTCTCATTAGCTAAACTCTATAGAACCCACAAACAAAATACTATTATGCATGTGCATATTTTACAAGAATATATTACACTAATATAAGAATAAACTATCTACTATTAATCAGAACTAAATGTATCAATACATAAAATAGAATTTTAGTGCGTTTTAGTGCACAATCCTAACAACATGAGCATGACATGTAAATCAAGCTTAGCTTTGGGTTTTCAAGAAGACTAGAACTTTGAAGAAAAGTCCCACTCTAGGATTTGTAGTTTATGCTCAATGAAATATCTTGATCTTTCCAAAGCCTTATATGAAAATCCACACTTGATACTCAACATGGTCAGAAAAGATGAAACCATAGGCAACCAACAGTGCAACGCCCCAAACCAACAATCCACTTCTATCGTGAACAATAATGCATTAACTCAATCATGTAGAGTGGCTTTCCTTCATCACTTGGAGGACCTCCTAGTTAATGTACTAGATCATTTGGAATGCATTTAAGGGACTAATGACTCTAGTTTTCGAAAATCCTGACTCATTGCTATTATATTATGAGTACTTATAATCTTAAGAGAGTTATGAACTCATGTTTAATAACTTAGTTAATTTGATCTATTATAATTGAGAATCTATAAATCAACATTTCTGTAAGTTGGATAACATAATTGTTAGAGAAGTAAGGATGCATATATTCTCAATAATAGAGTCCATAGAGACTTTCAAGTGAGTGACGTAGTACCTTTTAATAGAATCTATTCATATGATATCAATAAACTAAACCCTTAGTATCTCTAATAAATTATTAAATATTTGATAATTTTACTTGTGGCATCAAGTATCGAAATTATCATAGTTAATAATAGAACGAGATTGGAGACTTAAGGATATGAGAGGTGTACAAACTAGTTTGATAGTACGTGACCTAATTATACTTAGAATTATACTATAGAGGGGAAAGACATAATGAATAATATATAAAAGATAGTTACATCGATTAATTTAAAATACAATTACAATGTAATTAATTATAATTAATAATTAATAAATTTAATCATAGGTTTGATCGACATTAATTTTTTAGCCATAAGTATTTATATTATTATCATCATTGAGCTAACTTATGTGTTATAGGTATTGTTGTGACCAGTAATAAATTGGTATGGCATGGTTACCTAGCAGTCAACCAAGTCGATTCTAATGGTAGTGATGAAAATTATTAATTCAAATTAATTTCAATTGATACATTTTTTAGTGAATCATGACCGTTAGATTTCACTATAAGTAGTAGGATTCACTTATATTATGGTTAAGCCTATTGGCACCATTAGTAAAAGAAGAGAAAGCCTGAGGTAGTCTAATTACTATCTCTAGCCGAAAAATGAAAAAGTGAATGAAATTACTTTTAACTTGAATAAATTACTAGGTAAGCATGCTAGTGTGATCAACGTAGGTTACAAAATATTAGTTAGACTAACTACCTAATGGCATTGTAACTCATAGTAATAAAAGCTCAAGAATTTTAAAAATCAAGTGGGAGCATGACTTTAAATCAAAACCCACAATCTCCATTAGTGGATCATAGTAAGGTGTTAGAGTATTTTGTCCTCAATCTTTGAGGTTCCCTAAATGAGAGTATCTGAAGCATTATATATTAAAAGCATGATCTTCGCAATGATCATATTAATAAGTGAATAAATGGGAACTGCATAAGTAGGAGATGCCCACATGTCATGAGTCTGAGGGTCAAATAATGGTATACACTTGAGTCATTTTAGTAACATATCACCTAAGAGTAGCATATCACCTAAGCGGTTCTCATTGTTTATTTTGAGAGACTGAAGCTTAACATTACTTTTTTTAGTGGATATTAATATGAGATTAGTAGGATTACTAAGTATTAATATCAGGTTAGTAATTAATTGAATTCTATCATACCTAACATTTAAATGTGCATTCTACCTAAGCACGTGTATGTTTATGAGAGCTAGAATATCATTGCGTACATTACATGATTATTTTCATGTTATTATGTATTCATAAATTAGAATGTGCATGTAATAATTAAGACTTTCAATATTTTCATTATTTAAAAATGTCATCCATTAGCCCATTAGCATTTATTCCAAAAGAAATAAACTCAATGGTGCAAACTATAATAATAGGAAGTGTAACCTTGACATTATCTACTTGGTGAGAGAATTAAGTCTGTCCTCTTGGAGCCTTGTCCTCAAGTATCCAATGAAAAGTCATCTAAGGAGAAGATGAAGCATATTCTATGTGTAATAGAAAGGACGAGTTGGTACATTGCTACGTGTAGGCCTCTATTACTAATGTGTTGCAAAAGATAAATTATGTTTAGCCTTGTCCTCAAGTACCCACGATTACACATATTATGTTTAACCTCCAAAAAAGTTTGGAAAACAAGGGTGACCAACTAAGCTACAAGCCATGAAAGTTCTCATGAACGCTAATATGAAGCGAAGAACTCATGTTAGAGACCATGTACTAAAATTGATTGATTATTATAATGAGATAGAGATCCTAGGGCTTAAATCGATGGAGGGACCTAGATCAATATGGTATTTATGTCTTTGCCAAACTTATTCAACGAGTCCAAGATAAATTATGTCATGAATAAGCATGACTAGACAACTCTAGATGAGAGAGAATATACTGAAGGTCCCACCTAACGTGAATGTGTAGCAAGATTCTACTTCTCTTGACGTTGTTACTTTTTACTTGATGAGTTTAGGAGCATCGTTTTAAGATTTTGTATTGATTTCTATTACCTATCTTCATTTGGAAGGTTATCATTTTAACTTTTTTAAATGATTTATCAATAAAAAGAATAAATGTTTCATTTGGTACATTGGTTGATGATTTAACTATTGTTACTCTAAGAATATTAGTCTTGCATGATACAGTAGAATATAATATTCCATATAGTACATTAAAAGAAGAAAGGATTCTCATGCTAATGAAACCTATCTAGGGCACTTATGACTAAGTAATATTAATCTAAATAGCAGCCAAATACTAGTACGAGATGGATCTCTTAGCTCTTCAAGCATAGTGCCTTTACTAGTAAGCAAATTCTGCATAAGAGGTAAGTTGACCAAGAGGCATGTTAAGTTAAAGGGACATAAAGATTTAGAGTCATTAGAGTTAGTGCGTACTCACTTATGTAAACCAATGAATTTCCAAGCTAGATATAGATTTGAGTATTTCATGACTTTCATAGATGCTTACTCTAAATACGCCTACATCTATGTGTCGAAAATATGGAACTTTTGAGAAGTTGAAAGAGTTTAGAGTGAAAGTCAATAATGCATTAAATAGAAAGATTAAATTTCATTTATCGGATCGAGGACGTGAATATCTCTCTGTGACAATCATGGACTATTTAGTTGGGAATGGTATTTCATCCCAAGTCACTACCCCGGGGGCCACTAGTGAAATGGTGTAGCTGAGAGGTAAAAAAAATATAGCTTGAACATGGTGAGATATATGTTGACCCATTCTACTATTCAAGTTTCTTTTTGGGTATATTTACTGGAAACAATAGCATACATTCTTAATCTAGTACCTTCTATGATAGTACTATGGACTTGACTAGAGTTATGGAATTGACGTTAACCTAGTGTACATCATCTCCATATTTGAGGATGTCTAGAAGACATGCTATGGGAGAATGCTACTAAATTAGAACATGGACCAAAGGTTTGTGTTTTCATTGGGTATGCAAAAGGAACAAGAGTTTCCATGATTTGTAGTACCGAGGATTAGAAGATATTTTTGTTAGCACAAATGTTGTCCTCTTTAAATATGACTATGTTTCAAATTTTAGGTTTAACAGCAGCATTATTTTGAGATAATTACCTGATTCTGACACTGGCATGCAAAATCAGTCAGACAAAAATAAGGACGCTATCGAGAGAGAAGTTAGCATAGAGTGAAAATGAAGTATTTCTTAGTACTACATAGCCTCGTTGTAGTGGGAGGTAATCACATTCACCTGAGAGGTACATGTTCTTGGGAGAAACTTCTTAATGCTTATGGACTCATGCTTAGAAGGTCATTTCTCTACTGATGATTGAGCTGAAGGAGTGTGGCTAGCTTCACGATGTTTACAATATGAACCTCGTGAGAGGCCAAATGCCAAGTCTCTTATGTTTGTTCTTGCACCTCTCCAAAAAGAATTAGAGGTGTTCAAATTTCACCTAAATCAAACTGCATACTTATCTCCTTGTTGACAACAAGAATAACTACTGTAGTTATCATGAGTTTTGTTCGAGACATCGGTTATTTTGGAACTTGGACTTATCGTTTTCAATTTTATAAACCTGATATAAACTAAAAGACTATCTTAAACAATTATATTTTCTCATTAAGTGGTATGTAACAGATTCCCTCATATGTTCTTATTGGTATTCCACATCGCAATAATCCCTCAAAACAATTATCATTATCATCTTTTGGGGAGGGTTGCTCTAGGATGGACCTTACAACTATATTTGAAATATTGGAGAAGGTTGGAAATTGGATACTAGGATGATGAGGGAGATGCAAATGAGGTTAAGGTCTTATCGTAAAATTATTTTCTGTCAGAGAAAGAATCACGAAGCTGATTGAACAATTTGATGCTTTCATGATGTACCATGTCTTACTCTTCTCATCTAAATATGTTCTTAAATTGTTCCTGTGAGTCTCACTATAGACTAGCTATAGTTTTTTTTTGTAAAGTCATGCATGATGTCAGCTGAGAAAATATCATTGAAATGCTTGTTTCATTATTGTTCTATCTTGACCAAAGCTCATTCCTCTAGTAGATATGCGTCAATCACTCAGAAGGGAGAACTCTTGTTATCTTACAACTTTCTTTCCAGATGTGGACGAATGAAATGCAGGAGAGATTTAATTCCAAGAAGCGTGGAGATAATGCCTTTCGAGTCAATGATTTTGCTACTGCCATTGACTCTTACACACAAGTAAGTGCTTTATTCTGAAATATGTATTACTTTTAAAGATGTTATATCATTGAAATCAAGCAATTAATGATGCTTAAGATAAAATATTGAATGTCAACCAAAATATGAACGTATGTTTCACTATTTTGGCTGTTGGAGTTGAGTGGAGGTTGAATAATTCTTCAAATCATGTAATTTTGGTGGATTTGGCATCAAAGACTGCCAAATACAAGTTTTCAAAGAGGTTTGATTCACTGAAACTTAAAGGGAGCTTGGATGTCAAGTACTCTTTCTACGTCAGTAATGATTTAGGCATTCAATTTTTTTTATCTTTTAGGTTGCTTGTTTCTTCAACCGTTAATTGGTTCATTTATTTTACTTGGGTAAGTTCATGACCATATATGAGACCGTGAAGTTCACAGTTTTGAGTGGGAGAGACCAACATGAGATAAGAGAAGTTGAGGTATTGATTTATTTTCTTTTATTATCTCTTTGATGTGCAGCTTAATGTGTAGTATATGCTAGAACTTCTTGGGTAAACGTAAATTGTTGGGTTGGAATTTTTGAAAATAAAAGTTCATTGGTGAATTCAAAGTACTTGGAACTTGGTATTTTATGTTTTCGTAATTTTACATTCATTTGACATTGGATTCAATTCATTATATTTCTTTCAGAATTTGTAATTTTTGAAAACAAAAGTTCATTGGTGAATTCATAGTACTCTTAAGTTTAACTAATCTGTTCATTGCAAGACCTATAATCACTTGAGGCTTTTCAACATGGGTTCAAAGTTTGAAGAGTTGAGATTTGAAACTGTCAATGAAAACTTGAAGTTATTTTGTAGCATCTGTAAAACTTTTAGATGCTTTTTGGTTTTTGAAATGAATGATGATACTACTGTATTAGTAGACTAATTACTTATACCTTTAAATGATACTTATGGATGATATTTTGTGAAAATGAAATGATTTATGAATGCCTTTTAGTCTAGTAATATATTAATTTAAAATGATTAAATAGGTATGTAAACATGTGCATATAAATTGATTGTAAAAAAATAGTATTTATAAAATGTTAGGAAAAGCTATTTATAAGAGGCATAATTTATAACCAAAACCTATTTCAATGAGGTTCAAAAAAGCTTATGGTAACTGATTTAATAGGATATAAAAATACATGTGAATGTTAATTCACAAGTATTAAAAATACTTATTGAATACATTCAATAGGGGTCCAAAAACTCTATTAAACAATGTTCTACAGGAGTCAAAAAATCTTGTAAAAAGTGAGAGACCAAAAGGTTCTTCACATGAGGCACTGCGCCTTACGGAAAACGCGGACTTTTAATATGATGGGTTGTCACAGGCGCCACGAGAACCCTGTGGATTACTTTTCACAGGGTTTTCTGCCTCTTGTAGAATGTCATATTTCTTGTAGTGAAAGAGCTATATTAAAAAGGTTCTAAAAAGATATTGCATGGAAGACTGCAGTAGATTTTGAGAAAAATGAAATGTACAAGATTCCTTAAGTAGTAGGGAGTATGATGTATCTCAGGTTCGTATGCTTTTATGTTGTTGAGTAGATATTTGAAAAATCCAAGCATAAACCATTAGAAAGCAGTTGAACGGGTCTACTGGTACTTTTAGAGAAAAAAAAAGACTACATGATCACATACCAAACATTAGATCAGCTTGAAATCAATTAATATACTGTCTCTGATTTTGCTGGATGCTACTATATTATGAAATCTACGTCGGTCTATATCTGTCTACTAGTTGTAGTTCATGTCTCATAGGAAAGCGCTAAACAATCAATTATCGCCTCTTCTACCATGTCAGTAGAATCCATAACATGTTATGAAGCATCCAATCAAGGGATATGGCTGTAGAATTGTCACGGGGTCGCCATAGTGAGAGGTATTGAGAGACCACTCAAGTCATTTTGTGAGAATAAGTCAGCAGTTTTGTATTTCAACAACAACATAAGCTTAACAAAATTGAAGCAGACACACATCAAGTTCCTAGTTGTTAAGGAAAGAGTTTAGAGTGCACAAATGTCTATAAAGCACATTGGAACAAACTCCATGATTGCAGGTTGAGTTGAGTTATGATAGATATACTACTGACCATTTTGATTCTATGTTGGTATGATTGATGAAGTGCACTTGTCATAGATATATTTTGACATTTACAATGAAGTTGAGCTCGTTCGGTTATTTATTTGGCAACACTACAACAAAAAAACCCTATGATAGCGGCAAAAAAAGCTATCATAGGGTTTTCATGGCTTTTTTGTAACGCTATTTTTGCCAACATTATTAAAACTCTAACCCTACGATAGCACTTATTAAACACTATCATAACTACTTTTAATAGCGTTTATAAAATGCTATTGTAACCTTTCGATAGCATTTTTAAACGCAATAAAAATATTTCCATAGTGTTTTATAAACGCTATTATAAGCATAGCAATAATGAGAAGCTTTCTATAGCGTTTAAAAACTGTTATTGTAAACTTTCTATAGCATTTTTTTAAACGCTATAGAAAGCGTCTCATTGCGGTTGGTGACTTTCTATAACATTTAAAAAATGCTATAGAAAGATTTCCATAGCGTTTTATAAACGATATTATAAGCGTAGCAACAATGAGATACTTTCTATAACTTTTAAAAAATACTATTGTAACTTTTCTATAACATTTTTAAACGCTATAGAAAGGATACCAAGCACAATGGGACGCTTTCTATAGCATTTAAAAAACGCTATAGAAAGTTATAATAGTGTTTTTAAACGCTATTAAACGTGTATGATAGCTATTTTTAAAGCCGTTAAAAGCTTTCTATAGTGTTTTAAAAATGATATTGTATGTCTAACCATATCATAACTACATGTGCCTATTGTGCATCTTTAAGCTATTATATTCTCTTATAGGGTTTTAAATGTTGTAAATAATTTACGTTAATGTATCAAACAAATAATATAAAGATCATCCATTAAATCACTAATTTAAAATATTTAAATAAAGAAATTTACTAATAAGATCCATATCAAATACAATATCAAATGTCCAAAAAAAACCTACAAAATTTCATTCCAAGGTGTTCATATCACATATTACAAATATTTTGAGTTGTACTAAATATCACAAATACAAGCCAAAGTTTTCATCAAAGAACTTTCACGTCTTTTTGTTGGAATCATATTCCCCATCACTATATGGAACCATGCACCACCTAAATTACTATGTGTTTGTTGTGTTTTCGGTGGACCTATATTAAAAAAATAATTGTTATAGTTCAATATCCACTTATAAACATATATATTATCTCTATAAAAGGCTTTCCAATATTCAGACATATTGATCTATAAGATTGTAATCTATATTGCAAAACCTTATTTCTTGAAATACGTACTTTCCATGAATCTATATTTTATCCTTGAAAATGCATATATAAAAGCAAGTTAGAAAAACAACATAAGCAAATCCAACACAAATGCAAGAACAAAAATACAATTCCAACATTTCAATCCACATTTATAGCACCCCCCTAACGTTTCAATCATGCCACAAATTATGTCAACCCACATTTCTAGCGCTCACAATACTAATCATCATAGAAGAAAAGTTTAACATAATATTCAAAATCCAACCCTACCAACATAAACAAATCCAACAAAAATGTAAATCCAATATTTCAATCAACATTTCTAACACCTCATCTATAGTTTGATTGATAAAGAGAGAGTTATTGTTGAGAGACTATTTGACCCTTGATGGTGTAAGTTTTATCTTGTTGTTGTATTATTATGATTCGTTAAAAAAATTGCTACCATCTTAAAACTACAAAACTCCGCTAATGCAATTATAATCAATCACTTGCAATATAATCAACCATAAGATTCCTTCAGAAATCAACCACAATATAATTATTCACTCTTCCATCATTTCTCATTATTAATTATTCTTTATTCATATTATATTATTACCAAACAGCCTTATTCCCTAATGTAATTTCATTGTTAGAAATGTGAAAAATTGAATTATCAGCTATAAAGTATTAACATCTATGTCGACTCTTTTGATTCACGTAGGAAGTCAGAGTGGTAAGTGTTTCTGTTCTACATGTATGGTTTCTTCCTTGTGTTGTTTTCCAGCAGCTTCTATTCTTCTCATTTGTTCAAATTATATGCACATGAATATGATTGATTCAGAAAACCACAAGGGAACTGCTAGCCTTCATACTATGTTTTTTGGGTTATCTACCCATTATAAATATCTAACTGAACATATATCAAAACCTTCAAAACTTATAAATTACCAAAGGCATGCATAAATGCAAAGAAGCTACAAATTATTTGTTATTCCACTACTACAGCCTAAAGGGTTAAAAATATGTATCAAAACCAAAAAGGAAAGAAAAATTATCAAAGACAAAAAGAACCCACGGCCAACCTATGAACACCCGTTCAAGCCGTTATATACCCATGGCAAAGTAGAAAACCCAAGGCAAAAAAGATCCAAGGCAAGCTTCAATGCAGACCCACAACAAGACCCACGACAATACCTAAGAAAGAACCTTGGCAAACCGGATAGACCCACGGCAAACAACTACAAATAGAGCAAAATAAAAAACAAAGCAGCGAAAAAAAAACCATGGCAAGGTAGAGTAGAGCAAAAACGAAGACAGAGCATAGTAGAAATGAAGACAACCCAACCACAAAATCACGACAAAGTAGAGAAACCCAAGGTAATTAACCCACAAAAATCAAAAGAAATCCATGAAACATAAGAAAAAATAAACAAACCAGAGGAGAGCCCATGATAGCATAAGCAAAGAGGCAGAAAAAATCAACAAACCAGAGATGGACCACAATGAAAACCCACGTGAATAATATCATGCAACATTGAAATATCTAGTTGTGTGACACTAAATAGATAAATAACGAAACACTTACAATAGCTTCAGCAGCAGCCGAGTTTGTAGGTTTGCCACTTTTTTATGTGCCTTCGTCCAAACACTGATTCTAGAAATAGATTTAGGGGTTTGGCTACTTTTTTCTATAAAGAACCAAAGTCAATAGGTTAAGGATGGTTAATTTCTTTCTATTAAAAAACTAAAAATCTATATTTTACCATATCTTCAGTCAATTATGCATATCCTCAGCGGCTGCTTGTGTGGGGGATTGGTTATTTCTTCATCTCTTTGAATTTGGCACTTATTTCCTAGAGAAATGTATACATATGGCATTGAAGTATTAATTTAACTATATTAAACAATTAAAACTCAATCAATGACAAATTAGCTTTCATTTTGCTCCCATATTATCCTTTACATAAGCCTTCGACTCTTGAATTGAACTAACATTATCGGGCTTCAATTTCATCATTTCTTGCTCGTTAACGGCATTTCTTATGCTAGTAACAATTTTTTATTTAGAAGACCTCCACAACTCTCCCATGTGTGAAATTATTACTTTCTTACATGATTCATCAATCGTGTATCTTGCCTAACAATAAAAATGAAGTGTATATGTCAATGTTAAAAACAATGTACTTTTTACCTAACAATTAACAATGCTATATTTAAAGTAAATTACCATACCTGGATTGATTCCCACATAACCTCCTTCATTCCCGTGGGAACTTTTCTCAAATATGCAATTGTAATGGGTACGATTTCCACACAAGAGGTACAATAAAAGATGATAAACTAATAGAACCTTCACCAATCGGTTGGCCCATGATGTTCATCTCTATGTTAATCCAATTATAACCATCGACAGCAATACTCTTCAACTTAGTTGCACCTCTCCTTCATGTTATCTCTACATGAGAATCAGGTGTAGGCTCACATGAATCGGTAGTGGGTGAAACTAAAATATCTTCAAGTGCAGCTCCCCAAGTGTTGGATGCAGGAGAATCATGCGACTTGACATGGACGACTAGCTGAGCAGGTGGTGTCATGCTAGGTTTCAGAGATTTATCTCTAGATAATGTTTTGTATCAAGCGTTTCTTTCTTGGTGGATGGGAATCTGAAATTGATTGGGACTCAGATTCTAAGAGTTTACGTTGTAGCATTTTCTTTGGATCCGCCATACTAGTTAACCTATTCAAGACGAACAAAAAATACTTTAGCAAAACATAATATTTATATCATCAATGTAATATTTGAAAACAATTAAATTAAAGGAAAGAGAAGTTATCATCTACCTTTTAGGCCTTAAAGTTCAACACTTCCAATTATAATAAGATATATGAGTATGAAAAATATAGATTGAAATATATTGCTGGGTGAAAGAAATATACATAGAATATTTCTATATAAATTGACATTTAGTTCAGAATAATGTCTTCACCATCAAGTCTTACATAACTACATTCATCATTATCATCATCATTCATTTCAAGTAGAAGACAACTCTTGAAGCATGAAATTCTCATCATCGCCATTCTCATTGTACATCTTCAAATCATATAAACCTCTAGGTGGTTCCCTAAGAATACTATACCAATTAGAGGTCTCATGCTCTCTAGAATAAAAGAAAAATTTCTTGTGATGCTAGTATGAATGGCTCCCTGGAAAATTGAGATTGTCCTTGGTGTAGATTAACGATGGTAATTTAGATTTTAATGTATCTGATAGAGTGTTGGGTTTTTATCTGTAGCGATTTAAGAATAATTTCTATTTTTTTATGAGCTAAACTAGATATATTAAAAGATCATAAAAGAGATGATTTATATATAGTGGTTATAGTTTTCAGATCACACGAAAAACATTATATTCTCTCTAATATTCTACCAGTACAGAGAAAATAGAGAGAGTACTTAAACAAAAATGAAAAAATCATGTAAATGACTTTCCAACATGGGGAATATATGGTTCAGGTTCTTTTAAATAAAGGATCGAGAGCAATGTGCGTCCCCTATTAGCCTAAGAATAACATATGAGGAAGATGAGTCATATTCTTTCTTTGTTTTTCTTTCAATAACAAAGGATAGCAAGAGTCCTTTTCTCGAATGGACGGCCATGATGCAATATATATAGCACATCATGTTAACAGAATAGGAAGCAATCCACTTCCTCATTAACTTAAGATTAGCGTATGGGGAGGATGCTTCCCCCATCGACCAATATTAACCTAAGACTAGCATATATAAGGAAGACGAGTCTTGGGCTTTATATGATTATTGCTCAATGACTGACAAAGAACAACGGCTAGCAGCTTTTAAAGCTCTACCTAACACAAAATAAAAAACGTTGTAAAAAAAATAAAATGAGTGATGTCCAATTTTCAAAGGCAATTACAGTTCATAAAGATGCATAAATTCTGATATATGGATGTATATGATCTATATGTGTATTTTTCTTTATTAAATTAATTTTTAACTGTTTACCGAGAATACAAAATACTTGAAGCATCATGCTTTGACTAATTTTAGTATATGTAAATTTAAAACAACAATTTTTTTTTTCTGAAAACATAATTATCGTAATTTTTAGAGAAAATAATTTATCTGAAAATAGATTTTCGAGAACCCGTATTCTTTACGTCCTTTAATTATGAAAAGTAGGACCCTTGATGTGCTCCTAATCTTGTCTGGTCCCTTTCTTTCTTTAAGTTGTTCAGAATTAATTCTGGCAAACATTTAATTGCAATTAAAGGAAATAAGCTAAAACTTGCGTAAATTTGAAGATAACTATGAAAATAAAATCTTTCTCTGTGAAATGAAAAAAATAAGCAAATGACAAGAAAACCCTTAATTTGGAAAATTTGTAAAAAGTAATACAAAATATATTTTCCTTAGAAATGGTTAATAATGTATTTTTTAAAAAAACTTACATCATAACTGTGAGAGCGGGCTACACCACACTACCGCACATGTGAAAATAAAGTTTAGAAACGGAAATTTTTTTAGATAACATTGTCACATGGAAAAGCATGTGCGAAAGGTCCAGAGATGCAGTTTGAAGACTTCTCTGTAGAATTTGAGTCTCCAAAAGAATATTAGTGGAGAAAAAAATTTATGTTCCCACCCAAAAGTGAATATGAACATTGAAGAAGACAAAAATATTGGTGTCCCTTATTATTTAATTTAATTTAATGTCTTGGGTATCACGGATTGGCCAATTAATCACGGATTCAACCCTCAAAAATAATTCCATATTGTCACGGGTTGTTTCCAAACAAGATATGCGCACATTACTTAATTATTTGATTAAAAAATACAAAAATACAAAAGAAGTGGAAAGTTTATTAATTTCTTCCATCTGAGACTGATGATCCAACAAGAACATCTACTGTCGGAAATAGAAAAATCTGTACTACAGGAAGCATGTACTCGAAATTATTCAGCAATTCACCTCATATATGTCACATGTGGATATATGTGCTAAATTCTTGAAAAGTGACGAATGATGAGCCTCTAAGTACGTTATTGGTCATATATCACAGTATAATCAATAACATTTTCTGTTAATTCTTAAAAAAGTTATTCAATGATAAAGTATCGAGACCGTATTAACATTAGAGATTAGTTTATCATTAGATCATCTAATACAAAACTCATGTAAGAGTAATTCAATCGTCATTTAATTTTGGTCATGCTATCGATGCTAGTACTAGAGAAGGACTATCTATAAAAATTCTATCTATCTACCCGGCCGTTGGGTAGGAACAATCGTATTCTCTTTACATGTGAACAAAACTTTATAATAACTACTCACTAAATAGTTTCCCTCTACGACCTCCTCTACTTTCAAGCTTTATCTTTCTATCCTCTAAACTCAATAAAGTCATTATAACCCCCAAAAATATCATAAATAGACATAGTAATTGGTAACGATAAAATCCAACACTTAAAACTTTTAGTGTTGGATTGGAGTACCGTCGACCCAATTCGAAAGAAAAGAGGGGTAAACTAGTCTTTTGAATCTCGCACTTAAAACTCAATTTCAACTGAGTCTCAATTGTTAAAAAAAGACAGATTATGATAGTGAGGACTATTTGGGAATATCAGAACCATAGAGACTAAACTGAACAACATCTAAACTGCAGGGATTGAAAGCATATTAAAAAAAGAAAGAAACCCTCCATAAATTTAAAAGCAAAGGATAAAAAGCATATATAGCCTCACTTTAGTCTTTATACCTTCCTTGTGTCCTCTGTTTTTATCTCTCTCTTCTCACTCTACGATGGTCTCAAAAATTGGAACTTGGTCATTGACGTACATATTGGCGATGATTCTAGTAGGGTTAGCAAGTTCAAACATAGATCAAGACAGAGCAGATTGTGCAGACAAGCTAGTGGGTTTAGCAACATGTTTGCCATATGTTGGTGGAGATGCCAAAGCTCCAACCTTAGATTGCTGTACTGGCCTTAAAGAAGTGATTCAAAAGAGTAAAAAATGCCTTTGTATTCTTATTAAAGATAGAGATGACCCTAATCTTGGCCTTAAAATCAATGCCACTCTTGCTTTAGCGCTCCCGTCTGCTTGCCATGCCCCTGCTAACATCACCGAGTGTGTTGGTAAGATTTTCGTTTTTTTTTAATTTATTGGAACTTGGTCATTGACGTACATATTGGCGATGATTCTTGTAGGGTTAGCAAGTTCAAACATAAATCATTTTTTTATTAATTTATTCCCGTTTGAGGTTCTTTTTTCTCTTTTATTTTTTTTAATGTTTCTCGGGTCATATCTAGTTAGGGGATTTTTTTTAAAATTATTTTAGGTAGGAAGAATCTCGAGAGACCCGGATCCTCTCATGTTCTCAGAACAGAAGAGAGGATTATGTTAAATTCTGACTGTCCATTTTCAAAACCTATAACTAGGATTCAATTACGGCAAAAGAGAAAAGAAAACGAAAAAGAAATTAGAAAAGAAAAAAATTCTTGACGTCTCGTTTAACGTATACCTGTTAATCTCGATCGTCTATTTTCAGAATGGACTTCTCTTATTTCTTTAATATAATCCCCTCCCGTTGAGGATCATCACCCCTCCTGTTGGATCCAACGGGAGACTATCTATTCCCAATCGGGGGTGTAAGATTCCTGCTCGTTGAAATTTTGATTCATAGACTAATTGATCGATTTAGTTAAATGATATTTTGGTTACAGTTTAAACTGATTAAGTTGTCATTCAGAATTGAGTATTTTTTATTTCATTTTTGCAGAGATTTATTTTACCAGTGACTAATTGATTGATTAGTTATGATGTCAAAATTATGTGGATGTAGATCTTCTGCACTTGGCACCAAATTCTGCGGAGGCTAAAGTATTTGAAGGGTCTACAAATACTAATAGCACCAAAGGGAACACTACTAGCACACCATCTGCAAATGGTAAGAATATAAAATATTTCTTTTCCATTAATTGATTTTTTGGAATATTTTCGGTTAAATTCTATAATTAATTTGAGAATAATCAAGTTTTTGATGAGGGGTATATTTTTTAATTTCCATTGTTTCAGCTACTGGGAATTCTACCACCAATGGGAGAAGTGCGGACGAGAAAAGTGATGGAGGAATTGGAAAGAAATGGCTTGGAATTGAGATTATTTGCGGGATTTTCATTTATCTTTCCACGTTTTCTCATATAACCTTTAATGTTTGATAATAATTTCATCCCTTTTGGGTCCTTATTGTATTTCTTCTCACTCTCTCTCTCTAATTTATTAGTTATTTAATTTCCAACAAAAATTAGATGAAACAAGGACCCACGCCACCCACTATGTAATTGGATTTATTTTGGATCTGAATTTTGAGGTTTCGGTTGTTGCAATGTTATAAAATTAATGTATGTAAGATTTAAGAAAACATTTTGGTTTTTTCATCAAAATTATAAATTCTATTCACTTTTCTAAATTTATAAATTCTATTATGAGATTGAAAATTACTATTATGAATGTATAATTTTTTGATGTAAATATGAAGTTTAACCATCGCGTCAGCTTCTTTTTATCTAGGTTCACTTTATTTGTTATCCATGATTTTATTCTCTCTATTATTATAGTTTTTCTATAATATAATGAAAAAATCAAAGTACTCTTTAAAGGGAAGAAATTTCTTATCGAAGAAGTTCCCCTTTAATTACTTTTTAATTCTCAATTTAGGCTTACAATACAACAAAAACTCTTATAGGGGTAAAAATCCTATAAAATATACTAATCCGAAAATGTCCATAATTCTTTATAGGATTCTAAAACACTACAAAATATCTGATTTTTTATAGCGATCTTTACCCTATAAAAAATCCGATATTTTAAAAGACTCTTTTATAGTAGTGATAGACCGTTATTAAATTTTACTCATGTTAATTTTTAATGCACCGGTAAGAAATAACATTTTCATTCTAAAATTAAATATATTCATAAACAAAAAGTGAATGACAATATATATAATAAAAAGAATTCTTACAAATCGTTTCATAAAAAGCACAAATATCAATAAATCTTTTACAAGTTTTTACTTAAAGTCATCTAAAATATGATTTATAAGTATGAAAAAACTTATAAATCATATTCCAACAAAAAAAAACCATGAGTGAAATTTAATAACGATTTGACACGTCTCCTCCAAAATCTTCCAACCAAAAGAAGCCAAAGCTCCTCCAAAATGTTCCAACAAAAAAAATCATGTCTCACAAAACGAGCTTCCCTTCCATCCTGTTATTGACACCCAAACTCTATACAACAAAACAAGTCATTTCAAGTTGGGGGTCATAAAAACAGTGACGAGACAAAATTCGTTGCACAAAATGGATATTCTTGCCACAATGCAACCTACATTAGAATTTATCATTGAATATTTCAATTTGTTGGACTTAAGACTATAAGTTTATAATATATGAATTAGAGCTAAGAAGGATACTGATAAAGTAAAAAACTATCATGTTCTACTTATTGAACTTTAGCTGCATTACAGCCCCAATATTCTTTTGTCTAGAGAAGTCAGAATGCACTAATCCAACAAGAAATTTATTGACACTTCAACCGCAGATACAAGCAAAAGTTTTTTATAAACATTAAATGAGGGAAACATGAAAAAGACTACAACTTAACTCTAACACTATAAAGGAGCCACGAGCGCAGCAAAAAGTTCACTATAAGAATTAAGAACTAACCATATTTACATCCCAGCATCCATAATAAATGCAATATTAAATTATTTATTCGATAGCAAATAGTATAATACACTCCTTCCAATGAATCTAAATCCACATGCAGAATCTCCCACGAGTAATTGTTTTGTTTAGACACAAAATTATAACATAGCAAAACAACATACCGTGTAAAATCGTCAGCCAAATTAATTGTTAAATTGGGTTTCCAATATGAAATCCACTGAACAGGCCCATCATCTTTAGCATCAATCTGACTTTCATCAACCGCCTTAAGCAACCAACAGAATTGTTATTAGTATTTCATGAATATGTGA
Organism: Datisca glomerata; assembly: GCA_003255025.1. Taxonomy (NCBI): domain Eukaryota; kingdom Viridiplantae; phylum Streptophyta; class Magnoliopsida; order Cucurbitales; family Datiscaceae; genus Datisca; species Datisca glomerata. Next base: position 389,504 of record QANY01007347.1, read on the forward strand.
AAATTTACAGAGGACAACAAAACGTCATTGCTAATCAATTGATAATGTCCCTCCAACTGGAGAGGACTACGTTGAAGATAGCTCATCCTTGGGATAAACTAAGGGAATTGTCATAATGAAAGATAATTTATTCTTGAGAAAGGCTAGTAACATTACAAGAATCCAAAGTCATTATTAATTTCTATTTGAACAAAAGGCATAGGCTTGCTCAGGAATCTTGCAATCGGGGATTTAAAACAATATATTCTCTAGCATCATCTAACCAGCATTCTCTAATACAACTTAATGCAGATACACTAATTGATTGATCTCTGATTACAACAACTATCACACTACTAAACATTATCCACTAGAGATATAAAGTATCACAAGAACCACTCTAAATCATAATCTTCCATATCTATTTACTGGATTTAACTAACCAACATACCAAATAAAACCAACATACCAAATAAGAAGTTAAACTATGGAGTAGAGGTAACACACGAAATCATCCCTCCAACCTTGTTCAAGTAAGTGCTTAAAGTGAAACCAAAATAATTAGGCAACAATAGTAAATCTAATAATCAAAGTGAGCCTCCATGCTGAATGCCCATTAACATTTGAAAGCTCCTTCAGAAGTACTCAAACACAATATTTCATCTTAGTTTTTATAGGACCCAGTAAACAAATTAGGACACGACTATCAAGAATAGTAGAAACTTAAAAAACTTGAAACTTATAACATTCTACGGAGCTTATGGATGAGAGATGTAGAAGCCAATCACTATTGTTATTCAATAACCATAGTGGAGCAATAAACCTTTGTATTCGACAGTGATAACTAGTATTAGTTATTTGCATAACCATCAGCAAAGGACACACCTCATGCACTGTTTCTCCCTTGCCAGAGCTCCCTGAATTCCCCAATAAACTCTTCTTTTTATCAGCTTTTGACTTTGGCAAGAAGGCCACAATAGCTGAAATGAATGAGAAGCAACACCACTTCGAATGCTGATTTAGCACATGATTCCAAGTTATAAAGAAAACAGAGACAACTGTAAAAGTTTTTTTCCCCACATGTTTTAGACTTAAGTATATTGCTTTATATGTTTTAAAGGGGCTAGGCTGAGTTGTACAAAGACGTATGTTTATCTAGCACAAAGACATAACTAGGGAACAAGTGATGGTGTTGAATTACCTGTAAGATACTAAGCAATTTGCTCACAATCACATTCAGATAAGGTTTTAAGAGTGAAACCGAACTGCATCCTATGCTAAAAAATAACATATTGCTAATACAGCTTTTGCCTGTAAACTCATGAGATCAGTAAAACTGAAGTTAGGATACAGTAAGCATGAGAAGACAAAAAGACCACTGATGCACCTATAATCAGAGAAATAAATTTGACGCAAAACGAGGTTCTTTTTGCAATCCGTCAACTGTAGAAATTGAACAATTTCAGTTGTGAAAATGGGTCTGGTTTTTTTTATAAAGTTGAGATGTCAAGGAACGACATTACACATAGAAATCCAGTAAGCCTTTCAGGAAATTTTTTTTTATATACAGATATAATGCTTCACATAACAGAATCCAGAATATGAGGCTAATAACAGACCCGCCAACACAAATACCTGATTGCTAGGATTCTCAAAATCATTCAATTTAAGTATCAAACAGAATCTAGTATTTGCAATTTTACTTTTTAATTTACATGACTTTGGATCTTTACCAGATTCCTCTCGATATAAAGGTAGCCTGATTATGACTACAGAGGACCGTGTAACTTCCAGACCTTGGGCTGAAAGGAACAGAGCCTAAACCTGAAAAATTGTATGCACAACGACCCTCCCTGTTAGTTTCATATTCAACCAAAGCATAGCAACGTGAAGCACAAGTCACTGCAACATATAAAACTATCTTTTAAAGTAAATGCAACATTTGCTCATTAACATAGGAGAAGAAATGAGGGTATTACCAATGTACCTAACCAAGCGAGGGTTCTTAACTCGACCATACTTGCTCATAGCCTGAAAGATCAAGGGTTACGTTACAAAAACTCGCGCTCGTCATCGGCGCGCAAAGGGACGAAGGCCAAGGGGATTCTAGCACCTTGGTCGAAGCTCATTCCGTCGCCAAAGACACCGTTTTCCTTCAAGATCCCGGCGAGTTTGGCCCTTTCGAGACTGTTCGAGCGTCGAAACTCATCCCGTCGCCAAAGACACCGTTTTCCTTCAAGATCCCGGCGAGTTTGCCTCTCTCGAGACTGTTCGAGCGCGCGCGCGAGAGAGAGGGAGAGATTCTAGAGAGAGAGAGAGTTTGAAATGAATCTATATCATGTTGCAGTGATAATTTAGTAAATCATAAATTCTTTCATACATATAATATTCAGTTGATATTACTCTATACTATATTAATAAGGAGTTTGAAATGAAAAAAAATTTGATTTCTCTTTTTACTTTTATGTCTCATTAACATTTATAATTATATTCATTAATACTTTATAAAATTTGATATTTTATTTTATTACGTTATTAGAAATGCGAATGATCATATATATCATTTTATAGATATGTATATCTTGAACATTGTTTTAATCAATATCAAACTTTACAAAGTACTAGTAAAATAATCATTAGTGAATATAATTATTTATGTTAGTGAGGCTTAAAAGGTAAAAGGAAAAATCAAAAGTTTCTCAACTTTAAATCTCTTTTAATATAATATAGATATAGATATAGATTAATATCTTGAACATTGTTTTAGTCAATAATAATGAGTTATTGTCTATTTGTAAGATTCTTTTTTGTTGTTTAGTGTTTTTGGTTTTATAATAAATGTAATAATTTTCAATATCCATTATCCGTAGTGAAATAGTTCGTAAGATTTAATTTTCTCTTTTTAAGTAATTCTTCATTTAGTTTTTTTAATCTCTTCTTACCAGATGACTTTGTTAGGATTGTGCATTTTTTAACTTAAAATCTTTTGAAGATGATTTATCATTTTTTAGATAATGCACGACTTATTTAAAAAATTTCTATCAATGAGAAAATATTATTTTTACCTTCAATATTTTACTTTTATTTTAAATTTACAATAGTTTTTAAAGATAATATATGTTAATATTAATTTTAAAATTTATTGTATAATTTTAAAGTAATTCAACAGCATGTGTGTTTTCGAGTAGTAAGTTTAAATTGCATTAACACCCCTAAACTTTTGTAGAACATCCCGTAGAGAATTATTTTCACCATGTTATTCCCTACCGTCTTTGACCTGTTGCAAATAGGTTCTTCCATCCACTTTTAACTAATGCACATTTCCATTTAGCACGTGTTTGACACGTGATCTTAGCCACTAATATCCATAGTTGTCTCTCATCAACGCTCTCAAAACAGTAGCATTCATATTGGGAGTTTCTCATATAAGCTCCTAATATCTCTTAGTTATCCAAGTGGAGGTTATTTGTCTAATGGACATTTCCTTGGAAATGTTGGCATTCAATGCGTGATCAGGGAGGTATATGTAACCTCCGCCCACACTTCTTTTTACATTGTTCAGTCACTCTCCACCTATCATTCTTAATGAACTCATAGTCAAATTGTGTTGAACAACATAGTTTCGTAAAGCTTTTGTATAACTACATGATTAGAAAAAATCAAGCCTTTTCTCCAGATTTATAGTTTTTCTCCCATGAAAGTAACTCCTCTTTAAATTCAGAAAACTTGTGTCTAAGTATGTCATCCTCATCTGAGCTCTTATACGATTCCCATAGATCGTTTGAGTCATAATCTCACTCCATTTCAATGTGTTACTAGCACTTTAGTAGCACTCTCACTCCCACCAACAGCATCTTGCACTATCTTCTTACATTTAACACCCCACTAAACCATTCTTCCACATCCTTCCAAGATGACTAGTGTTTTCCTCATCACTAGTAAAGTCCTCAATCGACACACTAAACCTTCAAGTTACTTGATGCATATCATCATCAATTTCTTCATTATCATTAGATTCGACAAGCGATTGCATGACATTGTGTGTGAAATTATCCTCCCCTTTGTGTATGTAATGTTCAACTACCATGCGCATATAGCAGTGCGGCAAATCAAGCAACACTGGTACATCTTTAAGACAACTCAAGGGTTTTAATAGTGTCATATCCTCATCAAGAAACTTATAACTGCAACTTTCTTCATTACTTGATGCATATCATCATCAATTTCTTCATTATCATTAGATTCGACAAGCGATTGCATGACATTGTGTGTGAAATTATCCTCCCCTTTGTGTATGTAATGCTCAACTACCATGTGCATATAGCGATGCGGCAAATCAAGGGTTTTAATAGTGTCATATCCTCATCAAGAAACTTATAACTGCAACTTTGCATACTTGAGTCCCTATCTTTTATTGATGCCTTAATTCTAAAAAAAGTAATTGAGTGGGGATCTATAATAGGAAAACTAATTACCTTTCCTCCCATATACACAAAATTATCTAGCTTCCCTCAATCTGAGCAGAAGCCAGTAATTTTTCAAATGCTACAGACAACGAGGCAATTCAATGGTCTACCCTCTGAAGATCCTCATTTACATCTAGATTGTTCATGAAAGTGAGTGATGCTTTCAAAATTCTTGGAGCTACTGAACCATAAAGATGAGGTTGTTCCCTTATACTGTAAGAGACAGAGCTAGAGCATGGCTCAATTCACTGCCGCTAGATTCAATCAGTAGCTGGAATGACTTGGTAGAGAAATTCTTGATGAAGTATTTCCCCTACTAAAAATGCTAAGTTGAGAAATGTGATCACCTCTTTCCATCAATTGGAGGCTGAATATTTGTATGAAGCATGAGAGAGATTTAAGGAGCTATTAAGAAAATACCCACATCATGGCATCCCCCATTGCATACAGATGGAGACATTCTATAGTGGGTTGAATTCCTCAACAAGATTGATGGTAGATACCTCTGCCAATGGAGCTATTTTATCTAAGTCCTATAATGCGGCATGAGATTTTGGAGAGGATTGCCGGTAATAACTATTAGTGGCCTACTACTAGAGCAGCAGCTGCTACCGCAATCAAAAGAGTTGTAGGAGTCCATGACCTGGATGTAATGACTGCTTTGACAGCTCAAGTTTCTTCCCTGAAAAATATGATTAAGAATCTAAGTATGGGATCTTCAACTACTCAGAACCAGAACCAATCCATGTAGCAAGCAGTCAATCAAGTCGTAAAAGTTTCTTATTTTTATTGTTGGGAAGGGCATCTATTTGAGAGTTGTCTTAGTAATCCAACATATGTCAATCATATTGAAAATTTCAATAGGAACATCATCAACAACAACATTCTAACACATATAACCATGGATGGAAGTAGTACCCAAATTTTTCTTAGGGCAACCAGAATGCAGGAGTGTCAAATGTACAAAATAGGCTAGCCTACCTCCCGAGATTTGCAAAACAACCTTAAGGGAAAAAGCAAGCAGTTGAGCAAACTAGATCTTTGGAGAATCTTTTTAAGGAGTACATTGTGAAAAATTAATCTGTTATCTAGAAGCAATTAGCCATGATATAAAGTCAAGCAGTGTCATTGAGGAGCCAGGCGAATCAAATGGTCAGTTAGCTAATGCATTAAATTCAAGACCTTAGGGAGCCTTACCCAGCCACACAAAAAAAACCCAAGAAGAGAAGTAAAAGAACATTATAAGGCTATCCATTTGAGGAATGGTAAAGTGACAGCTCGGCATGTTAAAGAAAAAGAGGACAGACTTAAGACAAGAGCCACAGAAGCTAGTTCAAGCAGAAATGAAGTAGAACCTTCTGTTACAGCATCACCTGAAGTAATGAGAATGAAAAATTGTTGCTTGAGTTGCTTAGGAGATACGAAAGAGCTATTGGGTGGTAAATGGATGACATAAAAGGGATAAGCCCCTCGATCTGTATGAACAAGATACTCTTTGATAAGGGATGTAGCAACTCCATAGAGCAAAAGTGGAGGTTGAACTCGATTATAAAGGAGGTGGGAAAAAATGAGATCATCAAGTCGTTGGATGCAAGCATAATATATTCAATCCCTCACAGTAATAGCAAATGAAAACAATGAGTTGACCCCAACATGGACATGCATTAGATGTAAGGTGTGTATGGACTACAGAAAGTTGAATAAAGCCACTAGAAAAGACTGTTTTCCCTACCTTTTATTGACCAGATGCTTGATAGACTGGCTGGAAAGGAGTACTATTGCTTCCTAGAGATTACTCGGGGTACAATCAAATTATCATAGCTCTAGAGGACCAAGAAAATACTACCTTCACTTGCCCATATGGAACATCAACCTTAAGAAGAATGCATTTTGACCTCTACAATGCTCCAACAACTTCCCAGAGGTGCATGATAGCGATCTTCACATATATAGTAGAGCACACTTTAGAGTTATTTATGGATGATTTTTCTGTCTTTGAAGAATCATACTTAAAATAGTTGTCCAATCTTAAGAAAGTACTTGAAAGATGTGAAGATACCAATTTAGTCTTAAACTAGAAAAAATGTCATTTCATGGTTCAAGAAGTATAGTTTTAGGTTATAGAGTTTCACGGAAGGGAATAGAAGTGGATAAAGCTAAGATTGAAGTCATTGATTAGCTCCATTCCCCTAGCTTAGTAAAAGGAACTAGAAGTTTCTTAGGACATGCAGGTTTTTATAAAAGATTTATAAAGGATTTTTTCAAATTTTCAAAACCCTTATACATGCTCTTAAAAAATAATAGAACTTTTGATTTACTGATGAATGCATGAATGCCTTTCTTGAGCTAAAAAGGCATTAGTTACAACACATGTTATAGTAACACCTTACTGGGAGCCGCCATTTGAGCTCATGAGCGATGCCAATGATAATGTTGTAGGAGCAGTGATAGGGCAAAGGAGAGATAAGGTTGTCCATTCTATTTACTATGTAAATAGAACTCTCTCTAAGGCTTAATTAAATTATTCTACGACAAAGAAAGAACTTTTGGCTATTGTTTTTACATTTAATAAATTTAAAGTATATTTAATTGGTGCAAAAGTAACATTTTTCACTAATTACTCTACGATTAAATATTTGATATCTAAAAAAGATGCCAAGCCTCATCTTATCATGCGGATCTTACTATTACAAGCGTTTGACAAAGATTAAAGACAAAAATGGAGTTGAGAACCAGGTAGCAGATCACCTGTCTAGATTGGAAACTAGAGAAAAAGTTGTAGTAGAATTAGCCATAGCAGAAAAATTCCCTGGTGAGTAGTTTTTGGCAGTTTCAACAGCTAAAGATCATTGGTTTACAAACATAGCCAATTACCTTGCTAGTGATGTTATGCCACCAGATTTGAATTCATAAGAACTGAACAGATTCTTTCAATAGCTGGAATTTTATAATTGGGATGATCTATACCTTTACAAGCAGGGCCCTGATCAAATATTTAGGAGGTGTGTCCCTAAAGAAGAGATCTATAGCATACTACAGTAGTGCCACTCCTCACCCTGTAGAGGAAACTTTGGAGGGAAGAAAAAAGTTTGCTAAGGTGCTTCAGTCTAAATGTTTTTTACCCTTGCTATTTAAAGATGCTCATGAGATTGCTAAAAGTTATGATAGGTGTCAAAGAACATGAAACATATCTAAAAACCAGGAGATGCCTCTCAATAGCATTCTAACGTGTGGGGTATAAACTTCATGGGGCCGTTCCCACCATTTTTTGGAAATCTCTACATACTTGTGGGAGTGGATTATGTAGTAAAGTGGGTTGAAGCTACATCATTGCCAATGAATGATGCCAAGGTGATAGTCAAGTTCCTTTAAAAGAACATCTTCATTAAGTTCACTAATGACAGGGAGGGATTCATCAAGGACTATGCCATACTCCAACCGCAAGCTATGAACCCTGGCATAGTGAAGCCTGAAATACAAGCTCTTCAATTTGAGCTAAAGCCAATAATGTTTCAAATGCTACATACAGTGGGGAAATTCAATGGTCTACCCTCTGAAGATCCCGATTTACATCTACAAATGTTCATGGAAGTGAGTGACGCTTTCAAAATTCCTGGAGCGACTAAAGATGCCTCAAGGATGAGCTTGTTCCCTTATTCTTTAAGAGACACAGCTAGAGCATGGCTCAATTCACTGCCGCCAAATTCAATCAATAGTTTCAATGACTTGGCTGAGAAATTCTAGATGAAATATTTCCCTCTACTAAAAATGCTAAGTTGAGAAATGAGATCACCTAAATCCATCAGCTGAAGGATGAATCTTTGTATGAAGCATGGAGGAGATTTAAGGAGCTATTAAGGAAATGCCCAGATCATGGCATCCTTCATTGCATACAAATGGAGACATTCTACGATGGGCTGAATTCCTCAACAAGATTGATGGTAGATGCCTCTGCCAATGGAGCTATTTTATCTAAGTTTAATAACGAGGCTTATGAAATTTTCGAGAAGGTTGCTAGCAGTAACTATTAGTGGCTTACTACTAGAGCAGCAGCTGCTACTGTAACTAAGAGAGTTATGAGAGTCCATGAGCTGGATGAATTGACTGCTTTGACAACCCAGGTTTCTTGGGGCATTCAGAATGTAAGAGCATCAAATGTGCAAAACATGCCAGCTTACCCTCCTGGATTTGCACAACAACCTCACGGTACAAGCAAGTATCTGAGCGAATTGGATCTTGTTAAGGTGTACATTGTGAAAAATGAATATGTTATCCAGAACCAATCATCCATGATACAAAGTCAAGCAGTGTCATTGAGGAACCTGGAGGATCAAGTGGATCAGTTAGCTAATACACTAAATTCAAGGCTTCAGGGAGCCTTACCAGAAGGAAAAGAACATTGTAAGGCTATCCATTTGAGGAGTGGTAAAGTGAAAACTCAACCTCTTAGAGAAAATGAAGACAAACTAGAGATAAGAGCCACATAAGCTAGTTCAAGCAGTAATGGAGCAGAACCATCTGCTGCAGCATCAACTTATACAACATCTAAGGTTGCAGAAAAGCCAGTGGAAAAAGTAGAGAGGTCCTTGCCTCCATTCTCGTGGAGGCTTCAAAAAATGAATTTGGATGGTCACTTTAACAAGTTCCTAGATATATTGAAGCAACTCCATATCAACATATCCTGGTGGATGCATTACAATAGATACCCAACTATGTGATGGAGGTTGGTAGAGTTTGAGACCATAGCCCTAACTAAGACATTCTCACTAAGAGAAGGAGGTTGGTAGAGTTCTCGACCATAGCCCTAACTGAGGAGTTCCATATGATCCTCTGAAACAAGATCCCTCCTAAACTGAAAGATCTAGGTAGCTTTACAATATCCTATAAATAGGAAATTAATATACATTGTAGCAGAGCTGGACTTAGGTGCTAGCATCATCCTCATGCATTTTTTTGTGTTTAGAAAGTTGGGCATATGTGAAGCAAGACCTACTACTATCACCTTAATTGGAAGATAGATCCTATGTTAATCCAGAGGGCAAGATACAAGACGTGTTAGTAAAGTATGATAATTTGATCTTTCCTACTGATTTCATCATCCTTGACTATGAGGTTGATAGGGAAGTGCCAATAATCCTGGAAAGACCTTTCATGGCTGTAGGAAGGACAATTATTGATGCCTAGAAGGGTGAACTGACAATGAGAGTAAAACATCAGTATATCACCTTCAACATCTTCAATGCCATGAAGTACCCAAATAAAGAAATTGAAGAATGTGCAGCCATATCGATATTGGATTCTATAAAGATGAAATAGATGTGTACTAGATGTAGCAACTTAACTCTACTAGAGTCAACAATAACAATTTTGGATCAAAGTAGTAGTGATGAAGAAGAGACTAAAGCAGCATGGATGGATGCAAGTCAAGAAAACTTAGAATTGTTAAGCAAATTGAATCCTTGCATTTCCTTGAGAGTATATTTAAGCCCACACTGCCTTCCGTAGAATTACCACCCTTGCTAGAATTGAAGCCCCTCACTGCACACTTAAAGTATGCCTACTTGGGTAAAAAAAGTATCTTAAGGTGAAAAACTGTTACTTGAGGTGCTTGGGAGATACAAAAGAGTTATAGGGTGAGAAATGGAAAATATAAAAAGGCATAGGACCCTCGGCCTGTATGCACAAGATACTCTTGGAGGGGGGATGTAGCAACGCTATAGAGCAACAGAGGAAGCTAATCCTGATTATGAAGGAGGTGGTGAAAAAGGAGATCATCAAGTGGTTGGATGTAGGCATAATATATCCAATCTCTAATAGTACATGGGTCAGTCTAGTTCAATTTATGCCAAAGAAAGGTGGGTTCATAGTAATAGTAAATGAAAATAACTGATCCCGGCAAGGACACTCATTAGATGGAGGATGTGTATAGACGACAGAAAGTTGAACCAAGCCACTAGAAAATATCATTTTCTCCTACCTTTTATTGACCAGATGCTTGATAGTCTGACTGATAAGGAGTACTATTGCTCCCTGGATGGTTTCTCGGGTTACAACCAAATTTCCATAGCTCTAGAGGACAAAGAAAAGACTACCTTCAATTGCCCTTATGGAACATTTTCCTTCAGAAGAAAGCCTTTTGGCCTCTGCAGTGCTCCAACAACTTCCTAGAGGTGCATGATGGCCATGTTCATGGATATGGTAGAGCACACTCTAGAGGTATTTATGGATGATTTTTCTATCTTTGGAGAATCATACTAAAAATGTCTATCCAATCTTGATAAAGTACTTGAAAGATGTGAAGACACCAATTTAGTCTTAAAATGGGAAAAAATGTCATTTCATGATTCAGGAAGGTATAGTTTTAGGGCATAGGGTTTCCCTGAAGGGAATAGAAGTGTATAAAGGTAAGAATGAAGTCATTGATAATCTCTATGCCCCTAACTTAGTAAAAGGAATTAGAAGTTTCTTAGGACATGCAGGTTTTTATAGATGATTTATAAAGGATTTTTTCAAAATTTTAAAACCCTTATGCATGCTCTTAGAAAATAATAAAACTTTTGATTTTACTGATGAATGTATGAATGATTTTCTTGAGATAAAAAAAGAATTAGTTACAACACATATTATAATAGCACATGATTGGGAGCTTCCATTTGAGCTCATGTGCAATGCTAGTGATTATGTTGCAGGAGTTGTGCTAGGGCAAAGAAGAGATAAGGTTTTCCATTCAATTTACTGTGCAAGTAGAACTCTATCTAAGGCTCTATTGAATTATACCACTACTAAGAAAGAACTCATGGCTGTTGTTTTTGCATTTTATAAATTTAGAGCACATTTAATTGATGCAAAAGTAACTATTTTCATTGATTAGTCTGCAATTACATATTTGATATCTAAAAAGGATGTCAAGCCTCATCTTATCAGGTGGATCTTACTTTTATAAGAGTTTTACGTCGAGATTAAAGATAAAAAGGGAGATCGGAACCAGGTAGATCCCTTGTCTAGATTGGAATTGGAGAAAAAGCTGTAGCAGAATCAACTATAGCAAAAACTTTCCCTCATGTGCAGTTGTGGGGAGTTTCAACAGCTAAAGAACTCCGTAGCTAAGATATTGAAATTAAATGATATTTGATGAAGATATTTCATTATATGAGGAATATTCTCCAATCACGATGAGAATAAAGGAGATAAATGAGAGTTATTCTTGCTTAGAGTGAGATATTCTAGCCTAATTTAAACAAAGACAAATAATAGCAAAATAAAATCTACTGAATGAAATTAAAAACTTCCTGGGGTGCCTCCCAAAAGGCTTGTTTTTTATTCTTTAGCCTGACTCGGCTTGCTTCACGGATCACTAAGTTGGATTGATGTCTTCATTCTGTCCACCTCATTGCCCCAATAGTGCTTCACCCTCTGCCCATTAACTTTAAACTCTCTCCCAGTATTTTTGTCTAAAAGGTCCATGACTCCATAAGAGTAAACTTTGATCAGTTAAACGGCCCATACCATCTTGATTTTAACTCTCTAGGAAACAATTTAAGTCTTGAGTTGAACAACAAAACTTGGGCCCCTAGCTTCTGTTCTCGATCCACAATACTTCTATTATGCCACTTCTTGGTCTTCTCTTTTTAGAGTCTTGAACTCTCATATGAGAAGAGCCTGAATTCTTCTAGTTCATTCAATTGCAAGGCTCTATTCTCTCCAGCTACTTGCAGGTCCAAATTCATCTTCTTAACAGCCCAAAAAGCTTTGTGTTGTAGCTCCAATGATAAGTGACATGCTTTTTTCAAAGACTAACCTATAAAGAGACATTCCTAAAGGAGTCTTGAAGGTAGTTCTATAATCACATAGTGCATTATTAAGTCTCATAGACCAATCCTTTATGCTGGGGTTTACAAGTTTTTCAAATATCCTTTTTATTTATATGTTGGATAACTCCACTTGACCACATGTTTGGGGTAGTATGTTGTAGCAACCTTGTGATTTACCCCATACTTAGCCAAGAGTCCTTCAAAAACCCTATTGCAAAAGTGCATTCCTTCATCACTTATGATGGCTCTTGAGGTCCAAATCTTATGAAAATGTTCTTCTGGATGCATTTACCACTATATTTGCATCATTTGTTCCCAATGCTGAAGCTTGAACCCACTTGGAAACATAATCCACAGCCACCAAGATATATAGATTTCCAGATGAAGGTGAGAATGGTCCCATGAAGTTTATTCCCCATACATCAAAGAGTTCAACTTCCAGGATATTGTTGAGTGACATTTCTTGTCTTTAGGATATGTTCCCAGTCCTTTGACATTTATCACAAGTCTTGACATTTATCACAAGTCTTAACTACCTCATGTGCTACCTCATGTGCATCCTTCAAAATGGAAGGCCAAAAATAGCCAGACTGGAGCACTTTGCAGCTATTCAGAGTCCTCCAAAATACCCTCCATTGGGTGAAATGTGGCATTGTTGTGAAATATTTTGCACTTCCTCTTCTAGGACACATCAGGCCTTTGCTTGTAGAGATAAGGGTCATCTTAGTAGTAAACCTTGATTTGTTGAAAGAATTTTTTCATTCAGTGAGAATTGAACTCATGGGGTAGCACTCCACTTGCTAAGTAATTTACAATGTCAACATACCAATGGGCTTCTCCTTTTGAGATTTCTAGCAACTGTTAGTCTGGAAAGGTTTCTGCAATAACTGGATCCGTTGTAGCATTTCTCCTACTTCCGAACTTGATAAATGGTTTGCCACTTAATTTTTTGTGCCTTTCTTGTCCTTGATTTCCAGGTTAAATTCTTGAAGCAACAAGATCCACCTGATGAGCATAGACTTTGCATCATTTTTAGAAATAAAATACTTGATGGCATAATGGTTAGTGTAAACAGTCTCTTTAGTGCCTATAAGATATGCTCTAAGTTTTTCAAATGCAAAACAACAGCTAACAACTCCTTCCAAGTGGTGGTGTAGTTCAACTGTGCATCAAGCATGTCCTTGGGCTGGGAACAAGACTCCAAAGTGGCTAAGATTCCCCACTTACAGGGTTGTCTTGGGATACTTCAAGGCGTGACCCTACGCTCTTTGCCTAGATGGCTATGTTAGGAAAAAGACTTAGCTTCTCACGGGGAAAAAATACTGGCTTACGCTTGGATGGTACAACCGTGTTCATTTTCACCATCGATTAGATCATCCTCGTCATTCTCACGCTTTTGACCCTCCCACTAGAGGCTGAATGTGAGGTCTCTAGGACCAATGCCTTCGTGAGCACTCACTATAAGTGTACCTAGGGGGCTTATTAATTCAGTTTTGACCAAGGCATTGCACTCAAACGATGGGCTCGTCTCAACAACAAGGATGCCTTTAACCATTGGCTGAAAGGATCACATATTTATAGCAACATTAATAAGTCTTTTCATGTTCCTCAGTCAACTCATCAATGTCGGATCTCTAAAGCATGAAGAAGTATTGACAAAACTTGGCTGGTGGAAGGTAAGAGTACAATCAGTCTCCACCTATTGACTTTCCCTAAGAGAAAAATAATGAGGCGGTGACAGAGACATCAGAGGTTGAATCTTCTAAACCTGAGAGGGTTGATTACCCCAAGTAAAATGAGGTTGGGTGGTGAAGGTGGGCATCTTAGCGATTTTGATCCTATCTCCATGCAACTTGATGCGCTTCGTGTTGATGCTTCTAAGGGTTTGGCTGCTGGCCTTAGGCTTAAGACAACGCCAAGGAAATCAATGCGGAGGCGTCTTAAGGAAGTTGTGAGAGACATCTCTATCGAGGAGCCTTCTAGGTGCTCACCACCGAGGAGTTTGGACCACCACGGTGTAAATTTCAGGCTAACATCGTGAGTTCTTTTAACGGTGAATCTTTTATGAGTATAAAAGCACTCATATTTCTTTTCTTTTTTCCTTTCAAATTTTTTTTATGAATGTTAATGACTAAATTTTGGTTATGTTCAGGCCTCACATGTGGGGGATAGCTCCTTCGAAGGAGTTAGTGTATCTCTCAACGCGCTTTAGCACCAAAAAGTCACTAGTGATGCATGAGCATTATCTTAAAAACCGACATCATCTATCCCTAAGGGCGTTGAGTGGGTATTTAGCTTATTATTTCTTTACTAATCATCATTTTTGTTTCACTACCTCTTTCTTAGGCCCACGAAGAAGAGGTGCATGGTAGCTTCCACGCACTAGTCGTCGTTGCTGCAAAGTTTACACCTACACCGAAGGGAGTCTCGTAGTCGCTTCCTAAGGAGAAGGCATGTCTAGACGTAACAATTCCTTCTATCTCATACATATTTACTTAACTATAATTTTTTAGAGTCGATTTTAACACCCTTCTTTTCAGCACTTCATCGTGCCATATTCTCCAACATTTCGACCATCTCCAACTAAGTAAGGCGACGGTATGGATGCAGCCGCGAGTCCCATTACCACGAATGTAACCATTCCTTCTCTTGTCGTTCCAACTCCGCTACCACCATGCCCTCTGAGTCCTAGGGTAAATATGAAGATAAATTTCTTTACTTACTCATAGTTGTCTGTTTTTTGCTTCTAACTTAGCTTTTTTTTTTTCAAAACATGGTTGAAGGGAAGCCTCCACGGTGATAGATGCTTATAGCCATCACACCTTAAAAGAAGGTGCAAGTCTGTTGGTGAAGGCTAAACAAGGCGGGTGGGTAGACTATTTGTTAGGCTACACGTCCCTCAAGATGGGTTAAATGATTTAGGGATTGAGCCGCAACAGAGTCCACATCCCTAAATTTGTTTGGGTCAACCACCGGGACCCCACCCCACACCAAAGAGAGTAGTCCGTACACTTGGGAGCAGCAAAGAACAAGGCATCAGCAAAAAAAAGTGAGGGCGAACAAGAAGGCTCGCTAGGACTCATCTCAGGATGCTCAAAGTGTCACCGAAGATCGATCCAGCCCGCCTTCACCCATGCGGTTGAGTCTGATGGCGATACTTCAGTAGAAAAAAAATGGCCCTTACTCTTTCTTTGGTTTGGAGACATTCGGGCTTACTCTTTCTAGGACTTTGGAGACTTTCTGTGACGTGGAAATCGATATAAATGTACATCCATGCCTCCTGAAGACAGTGGAGACGCATCCTAACACCAGCTCTGAGAGGATACATAGGACCTACTAGATTTTCCATTCATGCCTCGATATTGAGTGAGATATTTTATTTGATGGATTGCCTAAATTTTGAGGATGTAGACTAGCGGGCCCTTGCATAATTATTGTATAGTTGGTGTGAGATGAACCCCTATGGGCTGAGGCTAGAGTGGTTGCGTCCTTTCATTCACACAGGTAAGAGCCTGTAATGATGACTGATGAGGACTGTTGGAGGTAGTTGCCTTGGAGAGAGAGTTGGAGCATCAGGTTACCATCTGTGATACTACCGCGATGGTGACGACGACCTTTGTAGAAGTCCTAGAACGCCATGCTTCAGGTATATCCATGCCTTCGGGAAAGGTTTTTCCAAACATACTCAGGGCGTTTTAGCCACTTGTATTTTCTATCTTTCTTTTGAAAACTATTGACTTCTTTGTATTTTGTCCTCCATGTAACCCGGAAATCATAATACAAAGGAAATCATGTAGTGACTTAACAAGTTCACACTTTTGTCTATTGGGTGCATGATTCATATTTATTTATAGCAATTTTGCTATGTCTTTTGTTAACATTTAAAAAAACACTTTATTTGCTTAGTACCCCCTTTCACTAGTTTGGACATTAACATAAGCATTTTCATGAAGCAATACATCTTTTAGACTAGATTTAGTCATGAAACTGCAGCTACAGTCTCCTTTAATGAGCAAGATAAAAAAGGAAATTCAAGCATTCTAAATACATAACGTTGGCGTTATTCAACCTTCATTCTTTTTCATCCCTTTCGCATAACAGCAAAATGCCTACCAACTTTTTTGAAGTTTGGCGACTCCTCTCCTTTTAACAATTCGAGTTCTTATGGCCAAGTTTTTCTTTTAGAGGAGAATTTGTGATAGTGGCTAAGATCCACCCCGATGCTAGATAGGCTTAGTAATTTTGTCATTACTTCACCTTGCTAGAAATAATTTTGATTAGGAAAACGACAATGAAATCTTTCTATAATAATAATCCTTTGGAACATTTTACATACAAAATACCATTCTATTACACTTTTCTTCCTTTGTTTGCCTATCTATCCTTGCTGAAACGTTTTTATTGCATTTCAAGATCTAAATTCGCTAAACCTCTTTAATGCATTTATGGACAATAGACCAATTATAGACTTCTGGCCACCTTGATGATTACAAAAGTATTGAAAAAATAGAAAATTGTGCATAACACTTCTCAATATACTTAAAGTGAATCGTCGTTGGCATGATTTATAGAGTTTAATGGTCAACCAATCTGAAGTATCCACTATTGAATTTATTGGTATGCGTCCATCTCATGATGTTCTATGTTGCCTTTAGTACAAAGTCATGAATGGTGAAGGTCTGAGACTATACAATGGCTTCATATGTATGGCACATCCATTTTTGGTACGCATGTAAGCTCTCCTTCTCTTTGTCTCTTCTTTCTTCAAGAGCTTCCAAGTCCCCAAGGCGTGTAACATGTTCAACTCCTACAGGATGTCAATAGCATGGCGGAGGGTACCATTAGTTCTGCTCGCATGACGACTTCACAAAAGTCATTGCTTGAGTGGCTGCCCGCTTTACGGTTTGATATGCCCAAAGTGCTAAGGGAAGGAGTTCATGCTAAGTCTCTTGGTCTTCATAGACCATCCTACTTAGTATCATCAATAATGTCTTGTTGATCACTTCTACTTGCCCATTCCCCTTAGTTTAGTAAGGTGAGGATCTGTCATGGCAAGTGTTGTAGTTCTCGGGCAAATCAGATACTACATTCTTAAGAACGTTGTGCCATTATTTGAGATGATCCTCCTTGGTAGCCCAAACCTAAAAATGATGTTTTCCTTTATGAAGTTGAAGAATTACTCTATGATGCCCTTCTTTAATGAAACCGCCACCACCCACTTTATGATGCAGTTCGTGGCGGCTAAAATTCATTTGCTTACTTTAAACCCCAAGAAAATAGGTCATATGAAGTCCATGGCCCATGTATGGAACGACCAAGTAACTTTCACCTGGTGCAAGGACACTAAAGGCGCATGTATGACATTCCCCAAGACTTGGCAGACGTAGCATTTCTTGACGATCCCCATTAAATTTGCCTCTTTAGTCGGCCGATAATACCCTATTTTCAACAACTATTTATATAGGCGCCTCCCACCTTGGTGCTTCACACATGTCCCTCCATGTACTTCTTCCATAATCATTATTTACTCTTCAAATCTAAGGCATTAAGTGGGCGATCGTCCGCCCCTCTCTAGAGTAACATTCCCTTTAACAAAAATAAACGTTAGCCTCATCTTTTGATATTTATTACATTTGTGGGGTTTGTTGGGAGGATCCCATCCCTCAAATTAATGATGTGGGGGTTCTTCCAATTGATAACAACTTCTATGACATTGACCTCATTGGGCTCTGGTATGAGTTGGCATTTTACACAAGCCTTATATAGCGTGAATGCTTCTTCATTAATGTTTGGCCAATAGAATCCCATCCTCTATAGTGGTCTATGCAAAACTAGTCTATCCATAGAGAAAAAATCCTCATGGAGGTGTCTCAGTCACTCTTCGCCCTCTTCAATGCTCACACACCACCAAAGGGTCCATCTGATCCTCTGAAGAACAGTACCCCGATCAACTTAACAAAAATTTCCTTCAGCGAGCTACCACCTAACATTGTCTCTCTAGTCTTTGGGTGGTATTTCCATATGGCTTCCACAAAGGACATGGGTAGTTTTAATAGCCACATCAATGATAGGAACATGGTCTAATATGGGGAGTTTGAAGGCAAGTCTGGCCAAGGTGTCTGCATGGAGATTTTGAGATCGAGTCGTGTGTTTAAAGCCAAGCTTCTCTAAGGTATCCGTTAGCCTATGGACCTCATGTTTGTACTAAGTAAGTTCAAGCACTTTATTAGAAACCTCCCTATTAATCTTGTTTATTAACTAATTGGAGTATCTAATTACCTTGAGTGTTGTGCCACTTTATCCCTTGCATACTTCAACCCAAGTACCAAAAGTTCATATTCTGCCTTATTGCCATATATGCCATCAAGAACATGTTTCCCAACGAGTCTTCTAATAAAAGCTCGGCTCCTCCCCCTCTATGTGTAGAGGATTCATAGAGTGCAACCCCATATTGTCTTTTCGCAGAGGTTCACGACATGAAATTCTCCTGGGATGTTTTCATCTAAAGGTTCTAACTCTCCATTTTGAAATCATGCTAGTAAATCGAAAAAGGCTTGGATCTTCTGCGCCTTGGGTGTCATTGTTGTTGACTTCACTCAAAAACATCGTCCACGTAGTGAGTCTCGCATTCAAAGAAATTATGGACACTAAAAAAGCAAATAGGGTTACACTTGATTCTCTAGGTTTCTTAATGACACTACTTGACTTTGTATCATGTCTAATTAGTTTTGAATGACATATTCATTTTTCACAATGTACTCCTCCAAAAGGTTTTCCAAAGAACCTGTTTGCTCAGCTGCTTGCTTTGGCCCTTGAGGTTGTTGCACAAATCCATGAGGGTATATTGGCCTATTTTTCACATTTGATGCTCTTGCATTTTTATTACCCAAAGAAAAATTTGGGTGTTGCCTCCACCCATGATATATATGTGTTAGAATAACGGGTTATTGTTGCTGTTATTGTTCTTGTTGAATTTCCAACATAGTTAACAGATGCTGGATTTCTAGGGCAACTCTAAAAAAGATGCCCTTCCCCATAATACACACAAGAAACTTCTTCCACTTGATTAACTACTTGTTTCATGCTTTGGCTTTGGTTCTGAACTGCTGCAGATCCTATATTCAAATTCTTAATCATATTTTTTAAGAAAGAAACTTGGGCTGCTAGTGTAGTCATTGCATCCAACTCATGGACTCTTACAATCCTTTTGGTTGTTGTAGTAGTCGCAGCTCTTGCAGTAGGCCACTGGTAATTATTACTAGCAATCCTCTCCAAAATACCATACGCTTCATTATAAGACTTTGATAAAATAACTCCATTTGTAGAGGCATCTACCATCAACCTTGTTGAAGAATTCAACCCATTATAGAATGTCTCCATCTATATGCAATGAGGGATGCCATGATTGTGGGTATTCCCTTAATAACTCCTTAAACCTCTCTCATGCTTCATATATGGATTCATCCTCCAATTGGTGCAAAGAGGTATTCTCATTCCTCATCTTCGCATTTTTTTATGGGAGGAAAACATTTCATCAAAAATTTCTCAGCCAAGTCATTCCAGCTATTGATTGAATATCGAGGCAGTGAGTTGAGCCATGCTCTAGCCCTGTCTCTTAAAAAATAAGGGAACAACCTCATCCTTAAGGCATCTTTAGTAGATCTAGGAATTTTGAAAGCATCACTCACTTCCATGAACAGTCTCAGATGTAAAGGAGGATCTTCATAGGGTAGACCATTGTATTTCCTTATAGTTTGACGCATTTGGAACATCACAGGCTTCATTTAAAATTGAACAGCTTATATTTTAGGCCTCATTATGGGTTCATGGTTTGGGATTGGAGTGTAGCATAATCTATAATGGATTTCTCTCTGTCATTTGCTTTTGCTTTGGTTCTAAACTTCTGGAGATCGCATATTCAGATTCTTAATCATATTCATTAGGGAAGAGACTTAGGCTGTCAATGTAGTCATTACATCCAACTCATGGACTCTTGCAATCCTTTTAGTTGTTGTAGCAGTCGCTGCTCTTGTAGTAAGCCAATGGTAATTCTTACTAGAAATCCTTTCAAAATACCATATGTTTCATTATAAGACTTTGATAAAATACCTCCATTTACATAGGCATCTACCATCAACCTTGTTGAAGAATTCAACCAATTGTAGAATGTCTTGATCTGTATGCAATGAGGGATGCCATGATGTGGGCATTTCCTTAATAACTCCTTAAATATCTCCCATGATTCATTGAGGGATTCATCCTCCAATTGGTGGAAAGAGGTGTTCTCATTCCTCATCTTAGCATTTTTTTGTGGGAGAAAAAAATTTCATCAAGAATTTCTCAACCAATTCATTCTAGCTATTGATTGAATATGGAGGCAGTGAGTTGAGCCATGCTCTAGCCCTGTCTCTTAAAAAATAAGGGAACAACCTCATCCTTAAGGCATCTTTAGTAGATCTAGGAATTTTGAAAGCATCACTCACTTCCATGAACAGTCTCAGATGTAAATAAGGATCTTCATAGGGTGGACCATTGTATTTCCTTATAGTTTGACGCATTTGGAACATCACAGGCTTCATTTAAATTTGAACAGCTTATATTTTAGGCCTCATTATGGGTTCATGGTTTGGGGTTGGAGTGTAGCATAATCTATAATGGATTTCTCTCTGTCATTTGCTCTGGCTTTGGTTCTAAACTTCTGGAGATCGCATATTCAGATTCTTAATCATATTCATTAGGGAAGAGACTTAGGCTATCAATGTAGTCATTACATCCAACTCATGGACTCTTGCAATCCTTTTAGTTGTTGTAGCAGTCGCTGCTCTTGTAGTAAGCCAATGGTAATTGTTACTAGAAATCCTTTCAAAATACCATATGTTTCATTATAAGACTTTGATAAAATACCTCCATTTACATAGGCATCTACCATCAACCTTGTTGAAGAATTCAACCAATTGTAGAATGTCTTGATCTGTATGCAATGAGGGATGCCATGATGTGGGAATTTCCTTAATAACTCCTTAAATATCTCCCATGATTCATTGAGGGATTCATCCTCCAATTGGTGGAAAGAGGTGTTCTCATTCCTCATCTTAGCATTTTTTTGTGGGAGAAAAAAATTTCATCAAGAATTTCTCAACCAATTCATTCTAGCTATTGATTGAATTTGGAGGCAGTGAGTTGAGTCATGCTCTAGCTCTGTCTTTTAAAGAATAAGAGAACAACCTCATCCTTAAGGTATCTTCAATAGCTCCAGGAATTTTGAAAGCATCACTACTTCCATGAACATGTTCAGATGTAAATGAGGATCTCCAAAGGATAAACCATTGTATTGCCCTATAGTTTGAAGCATTTGGAACATCACGAGCTTCATTTCAAATTGAGCAGCTTGTATTTCAGGTCTCACTATACCTGGGTTCATGGTTTGGGGTTGGAGTGTAACATAATCTCTAATGGGTCTCTCCCAATCATCTACCATTACAATAATATTGTTTCCATTGTTGGCTTGATTGCCTTGTTGATTCCTTTCATTTAACACAACTTCATCGTCAGCAGGTGCGGCCATTTCTTCTACAACAGCTATACCACTTGGCTTTCTTCTTAACCATCTCAAGGTTCTATCAATTTATGGATCAAAGATGAAGTCCAATAGTTGCAAGCCTAGACATATAATAAATTCCACTTTCCTGGAAATAGAGTAGAGGCAACAAATTCTGTAAAGAAGCTCACAAATTAAATTCTCTCGGCCTAAATAAAGATATTCTATATCTAGTCCCAGAAAATGATGCTAAAAACTTTTTGTGATGAAATTGTCTCTACATAAGTCCACATATCGTTTAGCAAGTAATAAATTAATGAGTATGAGTCAATCTTCATAGGGACTAAGTGAATATGCAATATGCTTAGCCAAAACAGAATTAATTTACAGGAAAAGTAACAACAATAATGTTTGGGTTGATGAGATTAAAGCAAAAATTTAATAGAAATAAAGAGTAAAACGAAATGACAATTTAGCAAGAAACTACTTAATATTAGTGAGATATCCAATGAGAGAAAGGAAGCTAGTATGGTCAAATCCCTTAGCTTTCACTTTATCTAAATTAACATTGTTCCAGTTGCTATTGCATCTCAGTAGTATTACCTTAGCTCGTAAGCACCTTAAATTGTTGTTCAGGAGTTCAGACTTAACTAATTTTTGTCTAAGCCTAGCTAGGTTAGAGATTGATTCCTTCTGTTTCAGCCAAAGGGTTACAATAGAAGTTCATATATATATGTAACTCACAAAGTGTCTAGATCTACACGATTCCATATTCGTGTATGTTTTATTCAAACACTCATGCTTCAATTAAATTTTTCTATTAAACTAAATATTTTTAGATCTTACTCTCACTTGTATTTTGCTAAAGATGGCCAATGAATAATAGAAATTAACTCAAGCACACTTAATTGAAACAGTAAAAAGACCTGAATAAGATAAAACAAATTCCAAGTTCATATTACCATACTAGCCACAAAGTGATTAGCTCATAATGAGCTCAAAAGTAGAAACTGAATATCCCATTTCCATTGTTATCCAGTAAAATAAGTGATAGAATGAAGCTAGACAGAGAGAGAAATGAGATAAACAAGAGAAATAAAAGAAGAAGAATAAACGAGTTATTCTAAGCCTTTGTCTTCTTCCTCAACTAATTTATTTTCATCTGTCATCTTCTTCCTCAACCCTTTCTACCCAAGGTCCTCTTAGTACAAAACAATTGTCGGCTGCTTTTTTTTTTACTATTGTCTAACCTCCTTCCAAAAATAGCTATAATTTCCTTTTATAGTTGCCTTAGGAATTAAGGTTTCTTCTTAGCAGTGGGGCATGTGTCGAGCTTGCAAGAGTTCGGGACCACAAAAAGTAGGCGCTGATGACACCTAGAAAAATGAATTCTAACACTCAGGAATCTCCTTTTTTTGCTTTTAGCGCCAACTGGACCACGTGCAGACCCCTCGCCAAGCTTGCACTGTACGGCAACAGCTACAGCAGCATTAGGAACTGCTACAACATTGATTTATACCAAGCTCTGCAAATAACCCCGCACCAATGCATAAAATTGATTGAAAACTACTAACAGGGCTAGCCATAATAAAAAAACTCACCTTAGAACTCTTTAAACAACAAATAATTAAAACTGAGGACTAGAATCCTTATATCACCCCAAAACAAGCAATAACCCAGACCTAGGAATGCTAAGATAACTGTAAATTCATAGAGTTTTCACACCCTAAACTTAAGCCATTATTCATCCTCGAGTGATATAGATCTAAACTACCTAAGACTCAACTAAACACTACCTAACTTATCCTAAGCTAATTTCAAATTTCAAAACAAGCTAAAAATCACAACTCACTGGCCAAACTGCATCAACATCATCATGCTCGAAACTTTAAAAGCAACTTATTCTCAACATGCTGAATTCAGACTCAGCCTAATTCCCTATAGTTAGTGTGTGGTAGGAGTCAAGTCACCACTTATAAGGCTAAGGATAGTCCAAATCCAAGATTTTTTGTCCAATAAGCCCTAATTTAAGAAATCTTATTTCAACTAGGCATATCGTACTATAAATTTACAACTTAGCAGGGGATAAACAATAATCATGAAGTACAAGAAATTATTACACTGCAATCCTTATTTGGCTTCTTCATTTTT
Organism: Datisca glomerata; assembly: GCA_003255025.1. Classification (NCBI taxonomy): domain Eukaryota; kingdom Viridiplantae; phylum Streptophyta; class Magnoliopsida; order Cucurbitales; family Datiscaceae; genus Datisca; species Datisca glomerata. The sequence goes on from QANY01007347.1 coordinate 413,449, forward strand.
TTAAAGATAGGTTTCAAAAACCCTAATGTTATACTGCTTTTTTACGTCAAAAGTCAACATTTGTGGTGAAGATACTCAGCTACTCAATAACATAGAAAACAAGGCAGGTACTTAAATTTTATGCATTTAATTGTATAGCAAGCTCATGTTTCAGGCTCCCCTTTTACGTGAATGACAACACTTTTGGTGAAGACACCCGGTTACTCAGTAGTCTAAAACATAGGAGCTTTCCTAACCTATTTATTCAAAGAATTCTTTTAAAAGACAAGGGATTTTTTAGCAGCAAAATTACATACTTTCAATCAGAGCATAAGATTCCCTCCCCCAAACTTATTTAAGTCTACTATGAATGATGGTTCTAGAATAATAATGTACCTAAACAGAGCATTAAACCTCACTGGACTTAAAACTATCTAAAATTTCCTTAAGCAGTTAAATTTCCTCCTAAGTGCAAAAGTTAAGGGAAACTAGACTATGAAATCTTAAACTCAAGCATGATTTTATTGAAATATTGTTTATTATGCTTTTAAACATTATAAAAAGCTGAGAAAATTAGGCCAATACATTAAAATTAAATGTTTATAAAGAAATTCACAAAAACTAACCGAAAGAACTAAATTAGACAAATTTAGACTAAACAAATAAAAGAAGGGTCTAACCATGCCCAAAATTTAAGATTAGCCGTGTCTTCGTTGCTACTATCCAATAAAAACCAGAACTTCTAGAAACAAAAATTTCAACCAAACCTAGATAAAGATATAGTAGACAACAGATAAAAGAGATAAACTAGAAAGAAATATGTAAGAGAAAAGCCACTCCCCTTGCTGTTGCTGCAACAATCCAGTGGCACTTAGTGATTTGATGAACTTCTTAGGCCACCTCTACCTTTAGAGGATGCTTTGAGTTTTGAGAGCTTCTTTTTGGCAGAGTCACTCTCTACTTGGAGTTGTTCCTCTAGCTCATGCTCATTTAGATCTACTTTCATTTTCTTGTTGGAGCTTTTTGAGGCTCTAGCTGCTGCAGCATCTAGCTTCTTCTCAGATGCTTTGCTTTTTTCCTTGGTCTTTGGTGATTCTTCCTTCTCACTTTCACTTGCTTGCTACTCTTTTTCTAATTCCTCATCCACTTATGTTTCCATTTCTTTTTCTTAATTTCCCCTTCTTTTTCTTTGTCAGACTCAAACACATCTTGTGCAATCGTCTCTCCTTTTTCTCCCGCTTCTTCTTTAACTTCCTACTCTGCCACCTCTTTAGTTTCCTTCTCAACCTATTCTTCAGCTTCATTTTCTACCTCTTCTCCCTCTTCTCATCATCCCTTCAGGGTTGAAGAAGGATAACATGAAAGGAAAGAAACGACATGAATGCCTTTGTAAAGTTCTTCTATAAACTTTTTCTCAAGGGCATATCTCTATTATAGACGTACTCCAAGTAAGGATGTTGTTGTAGTTCCTGATGCTGTAGCAATTTGTCAAGCTTCTTCTCGGCATGTTCTTGCAGATTAGCCTTCTAAAATAGGAGGCATAATGTGAGGTGGATATTAGTGGCATCAATCTCATATGAGTGGGTGCCAAATGGACAAGAGGATAATGTGTCAGCAGATGCTCAAACTTGGTCTTTAGCCTTCTCAACAGCAAACCTTTGTATGGCCAACGACTTTATGGGTCCTTTGTTTATCATATTTTCTTCATCTCCAAGACATGGAGCAACATTAACGAGACAATGACTCTAAATAACACATGGAAAAAATAAAGAGTCAACCTTCTTAGGAGCACATAACCTAATTCTCTCTTACCAAAATTCTCCCAACATTAACAGTCTTTCCAAATAGAATTGAATGCAATAAAATCAAACATTCTTATGTTACTGTTTGATAATGAGTGGTTGGGATCAGAAAGGTACAAATAAAGTGGTACCAAACTTTCGCTCAGGGTATCAAAGTAGTCCTCAAGCATGTTTTTATTACTCCAGCAGAATACTATGCCACTTGGCTCCTGGCACAGTTAGAATTTCATCCAAAACATGGTCAATAACATTAGCTGCTATGAAAGAGTATTCATCCTCAACATCATCTAGATCAAAGATACCATTTAACTGTGCAGATGCTACAATAATTTCCTTACCACTTAAACTTACCTTTGATTTCTTTGAATTGTAGTTAGTGTAGAACTCTCTTAATATGGAGAGTAAGATGGTGTCATGATGGTCGCAAAAGTTCACCCATATCTTTGGGTAGCCCCAAAGATGGTACAGGCTCTATCTGGAATCCTTTTTCTTCATGAAATTTCCTTGTGCAGATTCCCTCATCATACTTTTTCCCTGCTTCATCACTGATGAACCTCTCAACTTTTGAGAAATGCTTACCCATAGTTTTATTTCTACGTTGGGCTGATTTTGAGGACATTTTGGAGGATGAGGATTTGAGAATCGGGAAATATTGTGAGTAAAATGAGGGCCTGATTAGGGTTGAAGGAGAAGGACTTTTGAAATGACAGCCTTGCTTAATAGCAATCATTGCCAGCCAGTCTATCAAGCATCTGGTCAATAAAAGAAAGGGACAATTGGTACTTTCTAGTAGCTTTATTCAACTTTTTATAGTTCATAGACACCCTCCAACTAGTGACAGTCCTTGTTGGGATCAGCTCATTGTTTTCATTTGCTACTATTGTGACCCCACCTTTCTTTAGCACACAATGAACCAGATTAACCTAAGCACTATCACATATTGGATATATTATGCTTACATCCAACCACTTCATAATCAGGTTCAACCTCTCCCATTGCTCTATGGAGTTGCTATATCCCTCCTCCAAGAGTATCTTGTGCATACAGATTGAGGGGCCTATCCCTTTTATGTCTGACATTTTCCACCTAATAACTCTATTGTATCTCCTAAGCACCTCAAGCAATAGCTTCTCACGATCACTGCTTAAGGATGATGAAAGGATAATGGTTAGGGTGTGGTTTTCTCTCGGATATGCATACTTTAAGTGAGCTAACAGGGGCTTCAGTTCCAGCGAGGGTGGTACTTCAACGGATGGCAAGGATGGCTTGAAAGTTCATTCTGATAGTTGCAAGGATTCAACCTGCTTGCCAAACTTTAAAGTGCTCTGCCTAGCATCCATCCATGTTACTTTAGTCTCTTCTTCATCACTACTATTTTCATCTTAATCTAGTAAGCTTAATTATGTAGAATCCAGTACATTGCTACAACTCACACATAGCTTTTTCATCATTATAGAATCCAGTACAACTACAGCACACTCTTCCACTTCTTCATCTAGATATTTCATAGCATTAAAGACGTTAAAAGTTATTGTTTGGTCATTCCTTGTAGCCAGGAATGGTCTTCTCAGAATTATAGGCACTTCTCTATCAGGCCCATTGTCAAGGATGATGAAATCAAGAGGGAAAATGAACTTATCAACCTTTACTAACACGTCTTCTATCTTGCCTTAGGATACACATAAGATCGATCCACTAACTGCAGTGTGATAGTAGTAGGTTTTGCTTCACCTATGCCCAATTTTCTAAATACAGACAAAGGAAGAGGTTGATGCCAGCGCCTAAGTCACACAAAGCTTTACCACAATGTTTATTTCCTATTGTGCTAAGTATTTTAAATCTACCTAGATCTTTCAGTTTAGGAGGGATTATGTGATAGAGGATCAACCTGCACTCCTTCGTTAAGGTTAGGGTCTCGAACTCTCCCAAATTCCTTCACTTCATGAGAATGTCTTTCTTAAATTTCACATAGTTGGGCATCTGTTGTAATGCCTCCACAAAAGGTATGTTGATGTGGAGTTGATTTAATATGTCTGGGAACTTGTCAAATTAACCATCCAACTTCTTTTTCTGAAGCCTCTGAGGGAATGGTGACAAGGGCATCTCTAATTCCTCCACTGGCTTTTTTGCAACCTAAGATGCTGTATCAGGTGGTGCTTCAGCTGACGGCTTGCTTTATTCCTACTTGCACTAGCTTCTTCGTTGCTTGACTTATGAAGCCATTACTCGTCCTCGAGTGTTGAAGATCTAAACTACCCAAGACTCAACTAAACACTACCTAACTTATCCTAATTCAAGACAAGCTAAAAATCTCAACTCACTGGCTAAAATACATCAACATCATTATACTCAAAACTTTAAAAGCTACTTATTCTCAACATACTGAATTTAGACTCAGCCTATTTCCTACAGCGAGTGTGTGCTAGGATTAAAGTCACCACTTCTAAAAGCTAAGGATACTCCAAATCCAAGATCCTTGGTCTAATAAACCCTAATTTAGGCAATCTTATTTCAACCAGGCACAACGTACTATACATTTACAACTTAGAAGAGGATAAACAATAATCATGAAGTACAAGGGAAATTATTACACTACAATCCTTACTAACTTTGCTTCCCCATTTTTTTATGATAGGCTTAGAAAACCCTTATGCTATACTGCCTTTTTACACAAATAGTTAACACTTGTGATGAAGATACCTGGCTACTCAATTAGTTGTGTGATCGATTAAAAGTTTTTGTTTTTTTGAAAAGCTACACTGATTTCTTACAAAAATTACATCCGATTTGGACTCCTATACCATTTCAGAACATGGGATTGCCCATGGCCTTTCATTATAGTTCTAAATCTTAATTGCAATATGGATGTGTTTGATTCACCTCAAAATCGCAAACAAGGCTGTTACTTAAATTTTACACATTTAATTGCGCTAGCAAGCGCATGTTTCAGGCTTCCTTTTTATGTGAATGATAACACTTTTAGTAAAGGCATCCTGTTGCTCAACAGCCTAAAATAGAAGAGGTTTCCCAACCTAGTTATTCAAAGAATTCTTTTAGAAGCCAAGGGATTTTTTAGTAGCAAAATTACATACTTTCAATCAGAGCGTAAAATTCCCTCACCCAAACCTATTTAAGTCTACTGTGAATGATAGCATACTGGTTCAAGAAGAATAACGTACCTAAACAGAGCATTAAACCTCACTTGAACTTCAAGTATCCTAAATTTCCCAAAGGAGTTAACTTTCTTCCTAAGTGTAAAAGTTAGGGGAAACTAGACTATGAAATCTTAAACTTAGTATGCTTTATTGCACTATTGCTTTTCTATGCTTATAAACATCAGAACAAGTTGAGAGAATTAGGCCAATACATTAAAATTAGAAGCCTGTAAAGAAATTCACAAAAACTAACTAAAAGAACTAAATTAGAGAAATCCAAACTAAACAAATAAAAGAAGGGTCTAACCCCTCCTCCAAATTTAATATTAGCGGTGTCATCACTGCTGCATTCCAATCAAAACCAGAAAGTTTAGAAACAAAAAATTCGACCAGACCTAGATAAAGCTATAGCAGATAATAGATAAAAGAGACAAAGTCAAAGGAAATAGAGTTGAGAAAAGTCACTCCCCTTGTTTTTTGAGCAGGTTGCTGCAGCAATCCACTGGCGCTCAATACTTTGACGAACTTCTCAGGCCACCTCTACCTTTAGAGGATGCTTTGAGTTCTGAGAGCTTCTTTCTAGCAAAGTCAATCTCTGATTAGAGTTGTTCCTCTAGCTCTTTCTCATTTCGATCTACTTTCATTTTCGTTTTGGAGCTCTTTAAGGCTCCAGCTGCTGCAACATCTATCTTCTTCTCTAATGCTTTGATTTTTCCTTTGTCTTTGGTGAATTTGACATCTTTGATGTTTTAGCTTCCGGGTTGGGTGTGAAAAACTTCCTCTTACCCTTGTCTTTTACCTTCTTGGATGAAGGCTTTGGTGGGGGAGAGGGTGTTGGTTCTACCTCTTCTTCTTCACTCTCCTCTTCAAGAAATTCTTCTTTCTTATCACTTTCACTTGCTTCCTTCTCTTTTTCAGATTCCTCCTCCATATCTGTTACTACAGCTTCCTCTTTCTCAACAATTTTCACTTATTTTTCCTTTTCATACTCAACCACATCTTCTTCAATTGTCTCTTCTTTCTTTCCAGCTTCCTCTTTAACATCATGCTCTGCTACCTCTTCAATTTCCTTTTCAACATCTTCTTCAAATTCATTTTCTACCTCTTCTTCCTCCTTTTTGTCATCCCTTCAGGATTGAAGAAGGATGACATGTAAGGAAGGAAATGGCATGAATGGCCTTGTAAAGTTCTTCTACAAACTTTTTCTCAAGGCCATATCTCTATTCTAGACGTACTCCCAGTAAGTCTGCTGTTGCAGTTTTTCATGCTACAACAATTTGACAAGCTTCTTCTGGGCAGCTTCTTGCAGCTTAGCCTTCTTAAACGGGGTGGATATCAGTGGCATCAAACTCATACGAGTGGGTGCCAAAAGGATGAGGGGATGATGGGTCAACAGATGCTCCAATTGGGTCTTTTGCCTTTTCAAGAACAAACATTTGGATGGCCAACATGCTTATGGGTCCTCTATCTATAAGATTTTCTTCATTTTCATGACAGGGAACAGTATTAGCGAGACAAAGCCTTGAAATGAGGCATGGGAAAAATAAGGAGCCAACCTTTTTAGGAGCACAAAGCTTAATTTCTCTTATAAAAGTTCTCCCAACATTAACAGTCTTTCCAAATAGAATTGAATGCATAAAATGAACCTTTCTTGTGTTACCGTTTGAATATGAGTGGTTGGGATGAGAAACGTACAGATAGAGTGGTACTAGACTTTGGCTTAGGGTATCAAAGTAGTCCTCAAGCATGTGTCATGATGGCTAAGATGGTGTAGTTAGCGTAGAACTCTCATACCAGGAAGAGTAAGATGGTGTCATGATGGCTACAAAATTTTCACATTTTTATTTCTTCATAATCTCTGCTATATCTTTGGGTAGCCTCAAAGATGGCACAGGCTCATCCGTTATACTTTTTCTTCATTTCCTTGTGCAGATTTCCACTCATACTTTTGCTCTATTTCAACATTGATGAACATCTCAACTTCTAAGAAATGCTTAAGCACGATTTTCTTTCTAGGCTGGGTTGATTTTGAGGAGGACATTTTGAGAGGAAGAGAATTTGAGAATCGGGAAAGATTTTGAGTGACACGAGGGTTTTCTTAAGATTGAAGGAGAAGGACTTTTGAAATGACAGGCTTGCGTGAGAGATTGGGCAAGGCCCCTTCATATTTTAAAGGCACACGACGCCCTTCTCTTGCTGCCACATGTTCTCTCCCTAGCCGTTTGATCACATAAGAGAATAAATCAAAGATATTGTCGATGCAGATATTTTAGGGGGAAATTTCAAAATTTTTGGGATTCTATCCATTGGTTATCGTTTAGGTGTAAATATCATTTGGCATATTCGCTGAGCTGGCAGTTTTAATGACAGAGCAATTCTCTTTCGGTGCTAAAATAGTAAACCAACCAATAAGCACTTCCCCTGATAGCCATCTGTCCAACCAGTGGACCCACTTGTAGCTTGTACCAGTACAATCATTTGAACAAAGCTTTTCAAAGCTAAGATTTTATATTAAAAATGAGCATTCATCTAAAATATCTTACCCTAAATAATATATCTACCTTTATGATGAAGATTTTTACTTGAAAAGGGAGATATTAGCACCTAATATAATAAAGTAAATCTATAACTTAACATGGACTAGCTTAACCTAAATAAGCAACAAAATTATGAAAGTAAAATAAAAAGAAATAAACTAAAAATAGAAATTAAAAATACCAGATAAGATTAATTTACTCACAATCTTACTGATTTGGAATGCAATCCTAATTCCCTCAGTAAGTGTGTGCTTAGAAAATGGAGTTTCTCTCTCGAATTGCTTACGCTACTTTAAACATAGATCCTAGGCTTAATTTAGTGCTCAGTCCAGACAACTCAGCTCAACAGTCAACAACAAGTAGCATAAAGCTTACTAAACGAGGGGAAAAAATTACATACATGAAGCACAAAAAGATAGTTAAAGCTCTAAGCTGCATTCTTTTTATTCTATTGACCTTTCTCTTTGTTATTTTTTTTTGTTTTTTTAGACTACCTCTCATGTTATGCTGTATTTTTACACGAATGGTGAACACTTGTGGTGAAGACACCCAGTATAACAAACAAGCCCTCTAAAATGCTTTTATTTTTACTTTTGCTATAACATGCTCATATCTCTGGCTGCCTTATTACGTGAATGGTGAACACTTATGATGAAGACACCCGAGTTACTCAGCATCCTAAGATAGAGGATCCATTCCAACCTTTCTTTTCTCTTTTTAAACATGCTATTTTTCTTTTATGTCAATGGAGCAGCAAGATTACACATAAATGTTACTAATGGACATCCCCCCCTAAAACTTGAGTATTGACCATGACGTACTTGCTACAACATAGCTTTCTTGAAGTTCCCAGTGCCGCGATGAACATGAAGTCTTACACAAATTTAAAGTTTCATAAACCTCCCAAAAGTACTTTATTCATCTTCTAAGTGCAAAAGGTAAGGAAACTAGGCTCTACACTTCCAAGATCAGCATTATTCAAGAGTAAAATTTTATTTTTATTTCATTTTTTTCTCTCTCATTCTTTTTATAATTATTTAATTATTATTATATTTAATTAACTGAGCAAATTACTGAAGGGCTAAAATTAAAAGCTATCATAAAATAAAGAACTTTCAATCATCAACAAACAAAGAAGAGAAAAATAACTACTAAGAAAGGGCATAGCACCCTCTCCCCAAACTTGAAAATTGTAGTGTCCTCACTACACCTTAGAAATGCTAAAATAAACTAAACCATAATTAGAAATTAAATTGTCCAAATAAAATCAAGAAAATTCACCAGCAGCCAGAAATTAAACAAAAACAGCAAGCAATAAAAGGAAAGGGGCCAAAGGCGGACTCCCCTGATGCTGTTGCAGCATGTTGTAGCACCCCAATAGCTTTCATTGTTTTGATGAACTCATGAGCCATCTTCATCCTTTAGAGGAAGATTTGAGATCAAATTAACCTTCTTTTCACAACTTGGATCTCCTCTTGGATTTTGCTTGCTCCTTTCTCCGTGTCAACCATTTTGAGCTTCCTCTTAGCACTGACACTAGACTCGGCTTTTATTACTTCCATGTTCTTTTAGGAAGATTTCCCTTTGTCTTTTCTCTTTTTGGTAGATCATTTGGGTGGTGGGGTTATTTGTTCTTCTTCCTCACTTTCTTCAACTTCTTCTTCTTGTTGCTCCTCTCCATCTTCTTCTTCACTAGTTTCCTTATCTTCCTCATCTTCAACCTCTTCATCCTCTTCTTTTTCATCCTCACTCTCATCATCGTCTTCCTCAGCTTTAATTTCTTCTTCATCCTCCTTGGGTTCAATTTCTTCCTCTTCCATGACTTCCTCAACTTCCGGGGCTATATCATCGTGCCCAAATTTCTCCTCTTCAACTTGCTCATCCTCTGCCTTCTCCTCTTCCTTGGTTTTTCAGGGATAAAGAATGACATCAGGGAATAGAGGCAGTGGCCAAGAGGGTTTTGTGAAATTTTTCTAGGCTTTTTTGCAGAGCATAGTTCCAGGCTTGAGTATATTCCCTAGTATGCTTGATTCTGAGGCTCAAGTTGCAACAACAACTTCCAAGTCTTATTTTACAGGGATTAATTTTGAGCAAGCTTCTCATTAAGTTTATCCAATAGTTGATCAAGATTAGTGGTGTCCACTGCGTTCTATTTAGAAGCCTGCTTGGAAGATGATGGGATCCTTAACTTTTTATGTTGTAAAGCGTGTTATAGTAGTAAGGTTGATGGCTCGACGGTTGATCAGTTTTGCTTATTGTTAACAGAAGGGACATTATTTACAAAACACAATTTAATAATCAAAAATGGAAAAAATAGACATCTAATTTTTTTTGCCAGCACAAACTACAATATCTTTAGAAATTATTCGACCAACATTAAATGATGTACCAGTCATAAGTGCATGCAATAGAACTAATATTTTTGAGTGACAGTCTGAATGTGTGTGGTGGGTATTATAGCAGTGCGAATAAAATGGTACCAAACTTTAGCCTTAGGTTTAGAGGTGACTTAAGACATGTTCTTACCCCTTCAAATGACATGTTGTGCCACTTAGTTCCTGAAACAATTAGTTTTTTTCAAAATAGCATTTAATTTTACCTCAGTGACCTCCTTATCTAGAACAAAATATTGATCTTCCGAATCAGATAAATCATAGATAGAATTTATTGCTTCACTAGTGAATGAAATGAGAGTACCTCTTATCATGACACAAGTTTGCTCAGGGCTAAGCAATTTTGCATAAAACTCTCTTACCAGAGGGACCAATGGGAACAGAATCTTCGCCAATTTCTTTATGTAATTATAACTGCTATATCCTTGGGAAGCCCGAGTGAAGGGATGAGCTTCTTTAAAAATTCATTCTCTTTATAAAATTTCTTGACATGGATTTCTTCTTCATAGCGTTACTCAGCTTATTCATTCACAAAATTCTTAGCAACAAAATTATTTGGACTCCCTTTTGACTTCATGCCTCTCTCTCTCTCTCTCTCTCTCTTTTATGTGGAGTTAGGAAAGTGCTTTTCAAGGGTTAAGGACAAGAGATTAGGGTTTATAGAAAACATAGGGTTTCAAATGAGAAAGGAAGAAGAAGGCTTTTGGTCTAAGAAGAGGTTGTGTGTTGAGTATGGTTTGAGGATTTTGAATTTAAAGCCTATGTAACTCTTCCCTAGCTTGCCATGTGTCTGCGTCCACCACTGATTTAGCTAAAAAATTTTGAACCCATAATTCTTCACGGGTGAAAATTTAAATTTTGGTGAATTTCCTGCGATTCATTATTTAAAACGTGAATATCATGAGATATTTAGGCTGAGCTGGCACAATCATGTTGTAGCTTTCCTTTTTGTGGCGCTATAGCATTTAATTTCAAATATGCCATTTTTTGTACAAAAATAGTCCTTTTGGTGGGGCGCAATTTTGTACATTCATGCGATAACAAATGACACAAGATCTTTCTCAGTTAGGATATTAAATTAGGATATCTCTATTAATGAAGAATATTCATTATTAACGAGAGGATTAAAGGAGTTCAAAAGTGAGATATCCTAGCCTTAATTCAATAAAAACCTATAAAATTCTAAACTAACTAAAATGGAAAAGAATTAAAAACAGAATCTCCCTGGTTGCCTCCCATAAGAGCTTAGTTTTAAGTCCTCAGCCTGACTTGGGCTTCTTTCTCAAGTCCTTAAATTGGGCCGAGCTCTTCATCTTGTCCACCTCATTGCCCCAATATTGTTTCACCATTTTCCCATTAACCTTAAATTCTCTTCCAGTCTTTACAACCAACAATTCACAGCTCCATCGGGTAGACTTTGATCAATTTAAATGGGTCAGAACATCGTGACTTTAAATTTCCAAGAAATAGCTTGAGACTGTAGTTAAATAGTAGAACTTGGGCCCCTTGTTCCAGCACTCGTGCCACAATTCTTTTTTCATGCCACCTCTTGGCCTTCTCTTTATAAAGCCTTGAACTCTCATATTAAAATAGTTTGAATTCATCTAACTCATTTAATTGTAAGGCCCAATTTTTTGTAGCTGCTTGCAAATCTAAGTTTAGCTTATTAATAGTCCAAAAAGCTTTGTATTGTAGCTCCAAAGGCAAGTGACAAGCTTTGCCAAAGACTAGCTTGTATGGAGACATTCCCAAATAAGTATGTTGTTTTGTAGGCTCATAATGCATCATCAAGCCTAAAAGACCAATCCTTCCTACTGTGGTTGACAACCTTTTCCAATATCCTTTTGATTTCTTTGTTTGATAGCTCCACCTGCCCAATGGTTTGGAGATGGTATACTGTAGCAACTTTGTGCTTCACTCTATATTTGGCCAAGACTCCTTCAGAAAGCTTATTGTAAAAATGTGTTCCCTCATTACTGATAATAGCTCAAGCGTTCCAAACCTTATAAAAATATTCTTCTTAAGGAACTTGAATACAACCTTTGCATCATTTGTCTCTACCCACTTAGATACATAGTCCATTACTACAATGATGTATATATTTTCAAATTAAGGTGAGAATGGTCCCATGAAATCTATCCCCCATACATAAAAAAGCTGAGAATAGTCCCATGAAATCTATCCCCCATACATAAAAAAGCTCAACCTCCAAAATGTTCTTGAGGGGCATCTCTTACCTTTGTGATATATTCCCAGTTCTTTGACACCTATCACAACATTTTGCTATATCATGGCCATCCTTGTAAATTAAAGGTAAAAAATAATCTGACTGAAGCACCTTAGTTGTTGTCCTTAAATCTCCAAAATGCCCTCAATAAGAGGAAGAGTGACATTATTGCAATATGCTATGGATTTCCTCTTCAGGGACACATCTTCTAAAGATTTGGTTAGGCCCTTGCTTATAGAGATAAAGGTCATCCCAGAAGTAAGTCTTGATTTATTCAAAAACAAATTTCATTTGCAGTGAACTGAGTTTAGGAGGTAGCACTCCACTTTCCGGGTAATTCACTATGTCTACATACCAATGAGCTTGCAGTTGTAAAATTTCCAAGAGTTTCTCACCTGGAAAAGTTCCAGTAATGGTCAGGTTTGCTGTAGCATCTTTCCCAGTTTCTAATCTTGACAAATGGCCTGCCACTTGGTTCTCTCTACCTTTTTGTCCTTGATTTCAATGTTAAATTCTTGGATCAATAAGATCCATCTGATCAACCTAGGCTTTGCATCCTTCTTTGAAGTCAAGTACTTGATAGCAGAGTGATCAATGCACACAGTAACTTTAGTACCAATAAGATAAGCTTTGAACTTATCAAAGGTAAACATAACAGCTAATAACTCTTTTTCAGTGATAGTGTAATTCAATTGTGCATCAGTAAGTGTCCTACTAGCATAGTAAATTAACTAAAAACATTTACATTTTCTTTGCCCCAAGACAGCTCTCAATGCATAATCACTAGTATAACACATTAGTTTAAAAGGTAGCTCCTAATTGGGTGTTGAGACTAACGGATTTTAAATTCAAAAAAAGCATGTCTAGAATCCTCAATAAAATCAAAAGCTCTATTGTTTTTCAAGTAACATGCATAAAGAATTAGATATTTTTGAAAAACATTTGATAAACCTTCAATAAAATTTAGCATGTCCTAAAAATCTTCTAATGCCTTTTATTGAAGTGGGAGCAGGGAGATTTTCAATCACTTCAATTTTTATCATATCTACTTCAATACCTTTTATAGACACTCTACGACCTAGGACAATTCTTTCTTGCATCATAAAATGAAATTTCTCCCAATTCAAAACCAAATTGGTTTCTTCACATATCTCCAAGACTCTCTCAAGGTTAGACAAACATTCTAAATTGATTTTCCAAAAACTGAAAAATTAACTATAAATACCTCAAGTGTTTGTTCCATCATGTCTATAAAAATGGCCATCATACACCTTTGAAATGTTGTTGGAGCATTGCAGAGTCCAAATGGCATTCTCCTAAAAGTAAAGGTTCCATAGTGACAAGTGAAAGTGGTTTTCTTTTGGTCCCCTAGTGCTATAGCGATTTGATTATAGTATGAGTACAAATCAAAGAAATAATAGTACTCATTGCCAGCAAGTCTGTCTAGCGTTTGATCAATAAAGAGTTGAGGGAAATTGTCTTTATGGTGGCCTTGTTCAATTTTCTATATTCCATGCACACCTTCCAACCAGCCACTGTCCTTGTTAGAATCAACTCATTATTTTCATTTGCTACAACAGTCATCCCTCCTTCCTTGGGCACATATTGAACAGGAGTGACCCAAGCTGTATCTGAAATAGGATAAATGATTCCTACATCCAGCCATTTGATAATCTCTTTTTTTCACAACCTCCTTCATGATGGGGTTCAACCTCCTTGCTGCTTAATGGAGCTACCACTTCCCTCTTCAAGTAGTATTTTATGCATGTATATAGAGGGATTTATACCTTTTATATCATCCATCTGCGAATTGATAGCTCTCTTATGTCTTCCTAATACTTCAAGCAACATACTATCATTCTCACTGCTCAGAGAAGAAGAAATGATCATTGGTAAAATACTATTCTCAGTAAGATAAGCATACTTCAAGTGGGCAGGCAAAGGCTTTAACTCTAGCACTATAGCTCACTAACTATATTTAAATTGATCTAAATAACTAAGTTTCTCAATCGATCCCCGGCAACGGCTCCAAAAACGTCTTGTGTTTGATATGTACGTAAGTGCTCGTGTCATCAACAAGTAATAAAGTGATAAGTCAGTATCATTCTCTACAGGGATTGATGAAAAATAGGTAATTACAAAGATAAAGCTAAGCCTAATTGGAGCAGAGTGGCATCATTAATTTTGAGTTTGACTAATTTAAGAGTAAAGTAAAAGGAATTAATCTAAGCAAAGAAATTATAAGCAACGCTTGCAGAATATTGGACATAAAATAGGGTAATGTTGGTATATTCAATAGTGAAATGAGCTAGCTTGGTTAAGTCCCCTTATCATTAATAGTCATAATCAATTAGGTTCAATCTGCTACATGTTCTTAGTAGCACTAACCCCAACTCAATATGTGCAATAGATTTCCATCCATGCAACTATTAACTTTAATCTTAATTAACTTATTCATAATTAAGATAATATGCGAATGTAATTACTCATTGTTTAATCCAGGTTATTACTGTACAACGTGATCATATATTCTTATATTTCTCACTAAATACTTAGATCTAAAGATGTAAGCATCAAGCATCATTTAAGCTAGATCTATTGGATTAAACCTTTTCAGTATTTAACCCGACTTTTATCTTACTAAGGATGGCCATCAATAATAAGAATGATCATTAAATAACCTTGAATGAACTTCATTAATTAGGCATAAAAACTTAAAGGTTGATTAAACATACTAGCTTAAAAGTTATAGCTCATATTGAGCTTAAGAGCAAATTTGATTACCACCATCACCATTATCAAGCTTACAGAAGTAAAGTTAAGAAGAAGTTACATTAAATTAAAGAAGGGAAGGGCAAAGATAAAAATAGAGCGAAGAATAAACGAATATCCTCCCATTTTGTCTTCTTTTCACGTCTTTCCTCCATTTTCTGTCTTTTTCCTTCCTTTTCTTCTCAACAAAATGTTCCTTAATTTTTAGCAAAGGTGTCAGCTCTTCTCCTTGAAAAATGTACTTACTCTATGAGGATCCTCCAAATTAGGGCTTTAGCTTCCAACAGGGACGCGTGTCAAGCAATAGTAGCAGTGGGGACCACTGAGAAAACATTGATGCCACGTGGATGGCTAACTTCTAAGTGCACGAGCTTTTCTATCTTTTCTACTCCCCAGCTGGACTAAATGAAAAAGTTCATGTCATGTGTGCATCTTCACTGCTATAACAATATAAATTTCCATGCTGCAGCATCCACTACAGCCACTACTATTACAAAAGACCCTGCACAAAAACACATCCTTATGCTTGATTTGCTCCAAGTTTTCTTCGTAAGCTAAAAAGGGAGCTAATCTCTAATAGACAACTATTGATAAGAAAATGACACAAATAAGACTAGAAATTGAATCATCATAATAAAATTACTAATGAATTAAACTAGAAAATGCAAAGATAACTCTAATTTCTTAGATTTATCAGGAAGCCACTGCGTCGATCGTGGCCATACACCTTCACGCCGATTCTAGAATAAGGGAAAGCTCGAGCGGATCCACCAAGCATTGGGATGTTGAACGGTATCCTTTCTCTCTGTTTGACGACGACTTGGTCATGATCAGGAGGGTGTATCGTTTTCTTTATTATATATAGTTGAGGTTTCCAGAGGAAGGTGAAATGATTAGTTCCCCTAGGCCTGAGGGCACCGCCCTATACTTGGTAGAGTTGGAGTGTGAGATGAGGGTTCCTTTGTGTCCCTTACTCTAGGCCTTGGAGTGGTTCTTTACCATGAGGATTGCCTTAGCCCAGATTCAACCCAACCCATGGAGGAGTTTGATCGGGTGTTGTACATAGTGGACAAGTTCCACTTCATCTTCCACTTAAAGACTCCTCTTAAAAGCAAGAGAAATAGAGCTCCTCTCAGAGGCTAATGGTGGTATTGCGTGAGTAGCCATGTTCAAGGAGTGAAAGAGATCATTAGAGGCATCCCTTCTTGGTGCACAGAGTGTAAGGATAGTTGGTTTATGATCTTTGGGGACTAGGAGAGTCTCCGTTGGGATCCATAGTTGACCTTTCGTGTTCCCTGATCTTTTGGGCCTTGAGGTAAACTTGTATTGTAGGGGACGGGAGATGATTTCTGTTTAGGCTTTATTGACACCATCGTCTAGTCTGCGTAGTGGGGAAGAAGCCCTAAAAGTTCCCTGCCCATCTTCTTTCCCAGATACGACAGTTGGCTGCACTGCCTATTGAAGAAATGAACTACGTCATGCTTATATTACCTAAGTCCTTGGACCAAGCTTGGCTATACTTGGATCCTCCTAAGGACATCGAAGTTAATCCGTTAGTTGAGACTCGATCAAAGGATTCAAGCTCAGACAATAGTAGCTCTTGGAAACCTGAGCATCCGTAGAAAGAACATAAAGCTGGTCTTCCTCATCTTTTTTATCTTTATTTTCTTCTTGCAGACTTTATGACACTACTCTATGGATGAAGGCATGGCCTTGGATGCACCTCCTTCCAAAAAGTGCAATCAAGAGCGCTCGATGATACCAAGCCAAATAAGATGGAGGAGGTAAGGGCCAAAATAATGAAGTAGTTGAAGATGAAGAAGAGATCTCCAGCATCTCCTCCTTCAACTCCTTTGGCCCCTCCTTCCTTCCATAATCCATTGAATAAAGCTTTGATAATGATAGCTCCTCTGGCCCAGGTGACTCTGATCATCATACCTAAGAAGGCCACTCATTTTCTTATTCTGAAGTAGGGACAACATCAAGTTGGTGGGAGCTGTGGCACTGTTGGGGGATCTAGCTCTGTCGGAGTCAAGTTATGCTCACTTTAACCTTTGAGGATGGTGATCAATTTAGAAGTTGGCAAGCCCGTGCCTAGATCCTGCAGGATCTTCTCAGTTAAGTTCCAATCAGCAGGGCTCTCATGCTACTTAGAAATTCAAGGCCCTGATGACCCACACTGAGTCCAATGCGACTGACCAGCCTGATCCTCATGCTCAAGTTCAAAATGAGGTAAATAGGATGATGGACTGTCGTTCTGATAATGCTGACCCTGAGAAAGGCTACTGCCATCTCAAAAGGCCTCAGACGGGTCTATCGAACCGCTTCATGGAGCATAGTTTGGATGTCAGCACTTCTCTTATTTCTCTTAATATTATTTTTACTTTTCGTCCTGCTTCAACTCTAATTCTATGGTGTCTTCTTACACATCTTGGCTTACAGCTCGATGATGCTGGCTCACCTCGGGCACCGCGAGGAACAGGTGCTCGAAACCACCCATGATTTTTTTAAGGTGAGTCTATGCTTCAGGATGAAACCAAAAAATTTGAGTCCCTCGCTCAAACTTACAACAAGTCTGTTCAGGAGATCGAGAGGCTGAGAAACGCCTAGGGAAGTTTACGAGTCTGTGGGAGGAGTTGGCATTTGCTAAGGAGGAGTTGCTCCATGTTACTAACTCTCACCAGGATTTGGAGGTCTGTCTACTCAATCGTGATAAGGTCATCATGAACCTCTATCATTGATAGAAAATTCTGAAGGAAAAGGCTAAGGCCTAGGAAGAGAAGTTATCACAAGAGGTCCACTCTCGTAATGAGGCTGAAAGTCGAGAAAGGGAAGATACGTGGAAGTTGAACCTCTCTGAGGCATCCCTAAAGGATATGTCTGATCGCTGGACCGAGGGGCATGCTAAAGTCATGGAGAACTTCAAAGAATCTGCTGAGTAAAAGAACGCCTTGCTTAGGGAGTTCTCCATGAGTTACAACAGCTGTAGGGATGAGATCATGGAGGCTCATCCTGAATGGGACATTAGTTTCCTAAGGTTTCCATCCCAACATGTCAGAGGGGAGGTCCTCTATAAGAAATTCATGGTTCTTGGTTTCCTGAGTTGTTCATCCTATAATGTCAAAGGGAAGGTTCTCTATAAGAAAGTCATGGTGCTTGGTTCTCGTCATAGTGGCACGACTTCTTGAGATGCCCAACTGCCACCTCTTACTTATTTTCAGCCAACTAAAGCTTCATCCTTGACTCATGCTCTAGTCTGCCAAAGTCAACCATCCATTCCCAACTGCTCCAGAAGAGCCTTGAATAGAGGTTCCTCCTCTTTATCCTCAGGTCAACCTAAGGAAAATGTACCTCCCCCACCTTTCGAGCAACTCGAGCCGCGAACCGAGGCCACACAGGTGTACACCCTTTAGGAGTTCATAATATTTTTTTCCTTTATTTTTTATTTTCTTCTTTTCCTATAACCTTTTCACCTTATAAATGAAATCTATTTTTCTTTGATAGCTCTATCTTCCTATTTTATATAATCATGTCTACTAACTTCGATCCTACCTAAGTAACAATGATTTGTTTCAACTTAAGTTGGCCTAGCCTAACTTATGTTATTAACTTCCTTGAAAACTAACTTTGATGTAATAATTGCTGGTGGAAGGCTTTCTTTACTTCTAAGCTTTAGTTAACTTAAAAAAATTTAGCACTAGCCTTGTTATCATATCCTCATCTACACATACTTCCTTCAAATTCCTCTTTTAGCTCTGCGGTCTAAGTTAGTTCTTAAGATTTTTCAGAGGTGCCATATTGGAGGAAGTCTGGTCCTTCTAACTTGCTGTAAACAACTCTTGTAGCTCCACAATGTGAGTTGGTATTTAGGATTTTTCAAAGCTACCCTCATTTTAAGAAGTCTGGTCCTCTTAACTTCATGTGAATACCTCTTTTAGCTCTGTGGTCTGAGTTGGTACTTAGGATTTTTCAAGGGGTGCCCCCATCAGAGAAGGATGGGTCCTCATGACTTCCTGCAAATACCTCTTTTATCTCTATGGTCTAAGTTGGACTTAGGATTTTTCAAGGGGTGCCCCCATTGGAGGATGTCTTGTCCTCCTAACTTTCTACAAATAACCTTATTTTTGTTTGTCTAGTCAGATATCTCTGCTAGAATCCCTTTACTCATTTGGAAAACTAGAGCGCATGCCAGACATCACTTCTTCCTTTTACATATAGCCCAACATTTCTGCTCTAACTAGAGTCCTTTTACTCGTTTGAAAAGCTAGAGTGTTATGCCATGCATCACTTTTTTCCTTTTGACATCTAGTCAGACATTTCTTCTCTAACTAGAGTCCCTTTACTCGTCTGGCAAGTTAGAGTGTTATGCTAGACATCACATTTTTCCTTTTGAGTTCTAGTCAAGCATATGTTCTCTGACTACGTGCCTTTACTTGTATGGCAAGCTAGAGTGGTATACCAATATCACATTTCGACATCTAGCCAGACAGTTCTACTCTGACTAGAGCCCATTTACTTGTGTGGCAAGCTAGAAGTTTATGCCAAACATAACTTTTTCCTTTTTCTCATTTATCCACAAGTTTCTACTCTAACTAGAGTCTTTTACTTGTCTGGCAAGCTAGAATGTTATGCCAAACATTACTTTTCATTTAACAAAGCATTCTGGAAGAACTTCTTCAATTGATTGATTGCCAACAATTTGTGGGTTGATTATACTGTGTGATCTGAAATTAAATCTTGAGGTGCTCGTCATTTTAAGGGTGAGCTCACATTCGCCCTTCTAGTTCTTGAAATACGTTCCTGGTCGACCCACATCTGCTACTAAGTAGGGACCTTCCCATTTAGGTTCAAGTGCTCTTGCTTTTATTTCCTTCATTTTTCATAGGACCAAGTCTCCTTCTCTAAATCATCATATATTGGCTTTGAAGTTGTAGTATCGAGAGCCAGCAAGTTGATGCGACTCATTCCTTAAATTTTCCTGAACTTGAAGCTTCTCCAAGTCGTCCAAGTTGTGCATGAGTTGCAATATATTCTGCTCTGGGTCATATTTCTGAATACTAAGGGAGGGTAGCACGATCTCTATCAGAATCACTTCTTATGTCCCAAATGCTAGCCTATATGAGGTTTCTCCCATGACTGTTTGGATGATCATTTGACATGTTCAGAGCATGTTAAGGAGCTCGTCTACATATAGGCTTTCTACTTTCCAGTTTGGTCTTGAGGTTATGCTTGGTTATCTTATTTACCACCTCTACATGGTCATTAGATTGAGAATGAGTCGGTGTCGAGTTGAGGTGCCTGATCTTGAGTTGTTCGTATGTCTATTTGAACTTTGCATTGTTTAAGTGTTTGTCATTGTCCGTGATGATCGTATGAGGTATGTTGAATAAGCAGATTACATTTTTGTGAGTTGAACACTGAAGTTAACTTAGCCAGGGCATCAACATTCATGTTTTGGCTTCTAGGAATTTTCTGAAACGATTAAAAGCTAAATTGTGCTAGAACTGATTGTACTCATGCTAGAACTGATTGTACTCGTAATCATAGATTTTCTTTGTTTACTTCTTTATTTTTTCTAAGATTTTTTATTTGTCATTTTCTAAACATGTGACTTTCTTAATCAAACAATGTAACAATGAGCTTTTAATTTGAATAGGTTTTGGGATCAGCTTTGGAGTGTGACTTTATGAATTTTACATTTTTTGTCTTTCTCATGTATATTCCATTTAACTTTGAAAGTAATGTGGCACAGATTAGATTTGAATTGGAACTCGCATATGCAGTGACAGTTGTCATTAGTAATGGGCTTATACTTTCTATTGTAATTTTTTTTTGTTTCTATTTAACTTGCTATGATTGATTCTGTATTTACATATATATATATATATATATTATGAGGACTCAATTCTTGAGTAGACTTTGGTGTATGTTATAAGCAAACATGAACACCTTAATACTTTAATTTCTCTAAATCTTTCTTCAAATAATTGGGCTCATTATATTTATACCATAGCAGACTAACAATATACTATAGAAGACACAATAGGGTCAAATTGGTTTATCCGTCTTCATTTATTTAAAAAACACTTTTCATTTATGATAGTAAATATCCAGTTTTTTTACTATTATAATTATAATATAAATGTCACTATGACCGCACGTGCCTTAAGGTGGAGAATCTTTTGAGTTTCAAAATTACCTTTACTAATTTGAAAAGTTTTACTAATATTATTATGAAAATGGTCTAAGTTTTAAGTGTTAAGACCAATCTTTCATAATGTATGTACCTTCTTAGACTATAATCTAATAAATGAAAGTCTAATGAAATACTTATAACAATATGTTGTTTTGACTCTATACTTAAATTTAATTCCTTCAAGTTATAAAATTGCTACAGTAAAGCTACTCATGGTGAAAAATGGTGCACCCATTCATCTAAGGTAATTCATAAGTGTCGCATTTTAACTTGATATCTTTTATTCAATTAATGCATACTTCTAAAACCCTTGAACATTTGACAAAAATAAAGTTGAAAAAATAATATAATAATATTAGAATTTTTGTATTAAAGTTCATTGTCCTTTTTAATTATTAAGTCTTATTAGAATTATTATATGAAAATTCATACTCCTCTTAAATTATTAAGTCTCGAGTAATCATCTCGTTCTCTTCACCAAAGCATGTATTAGGTGCATGAATAAACATAGTACTGATTATAAATGAAAGAAAACCAACAATCTCTTATGTTTCTATCAGATCTCTCTTCTACTTGACGTACATAATAATAGTTTGATTCCTTATTATATATATATTTTTTGTGAATCTTAAGAATAATCTAGCAAGACGAAGCCAAGATGATGAATTGTTGTTTTATAATGAACTACGTAGTATTCGAGTAAGCACTAATGATGACGAGAATTGAGATATAATTATATTTATAAATGTAATGCATATTATTTTTTAATACTAATTTCATTTATTAGTTAATATGCTTTATGATGTCATGAATATTGTATTTGTTATTTTGCAAAAATTGAAAGACATGTATGAGTTTAAGGAAACTCATCTGTGTTTTATTTTGTTTGCATTGCTATTTTTGCTATTGGTTATGGTTTTGTTTTTTACATATGAATTTCTTTGAATAGAATATGCTCAACGTCTCTATCATATGTGTCTCATTTTCAAAATTTGTTAGTTTGATATATTTATTAAAAGAACCGAAACAAAATTCACTTTACATAGAGATTAATTGAATATACATAAAATAAATATCATAGCAAAATAATATATGAATCACATGCATTTGCACGTGATAATAACTAGTTATGACTAAACACGACCAGTTTTCAACAGATTGATTAAACAAAACTAAGGAACAAAACAATATATCATCAACTATCATATATACTTAACACAATTTAACTAAAAGAACAGAATATATTATCAACGCCAAAATATAAACACAGTTTAAAAAGTAAAGAAGTAATAGTAATCAATGTTTAAAAGTCGGTGAAAATGGGTGCTAATGGGTTTCTGAAACTTAGGCCCATTCATTTCTGAAAATAATGAATTATTGAAAGAGAAAATAGACTATTATGACTTGTGAGAGTGGAAAAAGATGCAGAGAAGCAGAGAGAGAGGGAGCAAGGAAGAGAGAGAGGAAGAATTGTGTAGAAGAAGAGGGTAAATTTGGGCTAGGAAATGTATTAATTGCGCAAAGTACCAAATAAATATGATGCAACCAAGAGGAAAATAGTAGCAAATGTAACTACCAAATGCAGGAAATGTCGTAGAGTTGTTGAGGTGAGAGAGAGAAGAAAGAAGATGAGGGGTAGTGATGACTGAAGAGGTAAGGACGTTTTGGACAAAATAAAGAAATGCTTTGTTATAGAAGATGCTAGGAATCTACATACCCTCCCAGTAATGTATCCTGAGGTTCCTCTGATCTGTTCAGAGTTTGGTAGTGTTTAGTGCAAGATCTTGGTGAACATGCTCATGACAAAGCAGTAAGAAAACATATATTCGTCCTTTGTTGGCTGGTTACAACTCGTGAAACAATCTCGCCATTGTCCAATTAAGGTTATTGGTCAAGGACGTTTATTTTTCCTAAGAATGTCCTACAGGAAGTTAATGTAGTCTTGAGGAACTATCTATGGAATAGAAAAGCTGAGGTCTCTAGGGGTGCCAAGATCTATTGAGATCATATCTGCTCATATTTTCAAGAGGGTGGCCTGAGACTGAAAAGTGTCATAATATCGAATTTAGAAGCAATTGCAAAGCACTTTTAGATGCTGGCTACCAAAACTAGAGACTCATTTGGATTGCTTGGTGCCAACAAGTGTTGATAAGGGGGCACTCCATATTTATTGTTAGTAATCTGTTGAACCAACATGGTGCTTGAGAAAGTTACTGAAGCTAAGAGAACAACTACAAGATTTATGTGGAGTAAATGTAGGACCAGGGCAACTGATCCATGGCATCCTGCAGGTGTTCTTTAACAAATTTCAAAAAAAAAAAAAACTTTAGATTTACTAATTTAGTTAACAGATTTCTTCTGCATCATTTGAAAACGATGCTTGATTCTTTTGGAAGTCATTTGTTAACTTAATTCTCTTGATGAACTATTCTTTCGATGGATGATCTATTATGAAACAGATTCTTCATATGCAATACATGTTACATCTACGCAGCTCCAATGTTGGCATAGTCGGTGCTATGTTTAGTCTTAATCTGGGCTACTTTTATTCTAATCTTTTTTCAAACTCTTTTTTCCCTTTCTTCTCAATAGTGTTTTAAAGGAAGAATTTGCTGTAATGATTTTAATTATACACTCAAATTTTCTCGTTTATGTAACTTTCATTACTTGGAACAAGTTTTCTTCCCCATCTTCTATCATCTTTTTTTCTATTGTACCCTCAAGAGCATATCAAATGTGGATGTGAAAAGAGATATGAATATAGTGGAAATTTGGCATCTTAGTGGAAAATCAATTCTTGGATCATATCGGCTTGGTTTTCCACTTGATATTTGGAAGATTTTGGCAGTCATCCTTGGTCGAGGAATCAAGATTTAATTTAATGCTCTTGTTTGGTATAGGATTAAGGTGAGAATACATTGGAGAAAGTACACTGATTATAAGGTAAAACTCAAAATAGTCCTATAGTTTAAACTTACTAGTTAAATACACATGCGGTATACGTGATTGGTACACTTATTATTTTGATTACATTATTTGTTCTTATAATGAAAAACTTTAAATACGATACATTTAATAATAAATAAAATTAGAAAACTACAATTATAGTTTTTATGTTTTTCATAAGCCTTGCTTACTAAAATATTTTCAATTAATTTAATTATACTAGAAGAACATTCTCTATACATCTTTTAGTTTGATTCTTTTAGTATATTATTTCTTTAATTTCTATCGACTAAAAATATATTTTATTCTTTTATTGATTATTAATTAAATTTTTCTATTATATATTTTAATGAAAAAATCACTTAATTTATTCTTGTGTCTAAAAAAATTCAATTTAGAAACGATAAAAAAAATAAGAAATTTGTTTAAGAGAGACTTATTTTGAGAAATAAGAAAAGAAGAAAATTATAATTAATAATACAACATAGACTCAAAGAAAATTTTAAAATTATAAAATAAAGATTTAACAAAATAATCCAAAAATAATTCTCATTCTCATCTCACTTTTAATATATTAAAAATTTTGGTGATTAAAGTTTTAATTTAGTCAAAGTGGTCTTTCAATTTACAAATATAGGAATTATGGGGTTCTATTAATTGATTTCTTAGATTTACTTATTATCCATGTATTAGAGAAGTACGGGTCAGACTTTTCATTTTCAAGATACAAACCGTAAAGAAAGAGAGTGAAACAAATTAGAATATTATGAGGTTAACTGTAAATTACAAGTGAAACTCTAGAAAAGCCAAATGTATTCTACTATCTTCCTGCTCATCAAGATCCAAGTGAAGAGAACCGTAGCAAGATTGCAAGCGTCTGTCACTTCACTGAAACAGCAAACAATCAACCAAAGTATGTCTTTTGGTTTATATAAAATTTTCAATTCTAATTCGGGAAAACGCGTTCATGCTGGGCCAGGATGCATAGCAAGTACGGGTCAGCAACCAAGATAGTTCAACATAGAGAGGAGACCAAGCATCACCGAAGCTATCACGTGAATGGGTAGAAGTTTGAAAATAGTAGACTCCCAAGAAGGATGTAGGCCGCAGAGTATACCCAAATCATGTATCCACCCCATCTCTTCGGATTACCAGGAGAAACCATTAAATATGAGGCAAACCAATAGAGAGGAGGGCTGGCCGACAGAAAGCGCGTAGAAACCTGTAAATGTGGTTTATGAGTAAAGGCAATAGCAGTGAGTAGATTGACAAACACATATGGAGAGCAGGAGAATAGTATAAAGTATGGTGGTGAATGCACCATAATGATAAGAAACAACTGAGCTATAATTTCACTTTCACCGGGCATCACATCGCCATTCAATGGATTAGTTGGTAAAAAAAACCCGCCTATTTTTGGAAGAAGTCAAAAGGATTATAATTTTAAGAGAGATAATGGTAAGTTTGTTGTTTCAAAGTAGGCTTATAGTTTTAGCTTTTTAAGGACTTTCCACTCTTTATGGTTCTCAAATTGGAAAGTCGTGAGGATTGATTATTCTCCTTGATACATTTTTTGTCACTCTCCTTTGTACAATTTTTAACATTAGTGTAAAAACAAATGTTTCTTATGAAAAAATAAGATATAATTGTAGAGCCAACATGGCTAGTTTGGAAATTATAAATTCAATTCACAGTACCGAAAAGCTAATATTGTATTGAAAATTTATTTATCTACATGACGCCAGGCATAGATATTCACCAATCAACCTCCAATGGCAATAATAGCAACCCCCTAGAAAGAATGATCTTAATGCATTGCAAAGAAGCTTGAATTGCCAAAGGATCACACTAACCTGAACATGCATGACAAGAAATGCTGTGGCAGCCATAAACCCCATATGCAGAACAAACGGAAGAACGAAAGCAGATGAATATCTTGGTTTTGTGGAAAATTCATATTCTACCGGACGAACAGCAGGAAGCTGTTTGATACTTTTCTTCCTCTGTCTAAGACTCTGATTTTCTGTTAGCAATAATGGCTTAAACATATTATATATATTGCCAAATAGCATTGAATAGAAAACTTTATGCAGGCTGACTGTAGAAGACTCAACCCAACAAAGGGTTTACCGCTTATACTGCAGGGAATAAAGAGGAATATCAACATTTAGTACCTTGAATCACCAAAGAAGATGTCTTTGGAAAGCGAGTCCCCATTAGGTAAAGTACAGCTGCAGAATTCTTGTCCTCAATAGAAGCCTTTAAGCCAGCTGAGAATAACGTTCTAGGCTTTGACTTTGCATAATGGACAAAAGAGAAAAATGCCAACGATAATATTGGGGAAGCAAGTAAGAAGTTGGGTATCTGTTTAAATTGAAAGTACCTTAAGAAACCTACTCCCCTGCCATCAAAAGACACCGTCAGTGTATGTAGAATGCTTGAAAGTTTATATCTACAATTTACACTTAATATCTTTGGTATATTTTCTTAAACAGTGTTAAGAAAATGAAAAAAGAAGATTCACGTATGCAAATGGATTAAAGTTCGTGTTCGCGTATAGAATCGCGATCTCTTCATATCAAATTTACTAACAGTCTTAACAGAACTTACTCAAGTTACATATGTTATGAAATATTTTTATTATTTGCTGATCTTTTGATATCTAAGATGATAATTTGACAATCCCTTACATCTTGTCACGAGCCCTAAAAATTCAAGAACTTTGAGACAATGTCGATCCAAAGTCTCCCAGAATTCATTAAAGCAACATACACATAAGTTATGGTGCGAGATCAAAAAACATACGAATATATGTATCATTGAGACTACATAACCACAAAGACTGCACAATATGCGTTAATGGGATAAAGATCACAATACCAATAATGAGTTTGAATAAAATTGTAGAGCAGAGGTACTCTTCCTTTACACCATGGTCTCATCTCATCTGGAAAATGTCCAACACAGATATTGTAGTATCCATATGCTTGAAATGCAATAAATGGAATAAAAATACAAATGCAACGCAAAGCACCAGTAATGACAACCTGCAATGCCAACTGGCATAAAGAGAAAAATTAATTAGTATAAATAGCTAATCAATAGATAAATTGTACGGAACCATCTTATGCACGCATAATTTCAAATCAAGAAAAGAAACCTTGCTAACCATTTACCACATTTCACAAATAAACAAACTGGCAAACTAATATTTAGACTTAACCAGGACCACAAGTTGCATACTTAGATGGAATGTGCTCTTATGCTGACAGAATTCACACGGTGTAATGAACTAGGTTAAACACTAGAGTTTGAAGTTCATGACTATTCTCTACTTGAACCAACATAAAAATAGCTCAAATTAATTAAAAAAAATAGTTGCAGAAATATATTTAAAAAGAGGTTTATATTACTGAAAGGCCAATATGCAGTCCAAGTGATTGGTGCAAAATCAGAAGCGGATGTTGTAACTCAATTAAGTTCTGTCAAAGATCCATGTTCACTAATTTAAATTAGAAACAAAAACAGTCAGACGACCTATCACAAGCATATTCAATGAATCACACAACAGTAGCAAGAATTTTCATCAGACAAGCTAGTTTTCGTTGCTTCTTGCAAAAGGAGAGTTGGAGACACTAAGCTAAGTAAAATGTAACTGATATACATAGAAAACTTTCCAGTAAAACATATTATTAGTAACACTTTATGAACTTCCCATACAATTTGGTATCATTAGTTTCAGCTCCTTTTCAATGATAATCGAAAACCAGATAATCGAGAATGGAGGATACAAGCCAGCATTAAGAAACAAAATAGAATCAAACATTCATGGGAAATGTGATAGCAAGAAACATAGACTTACATAAACGTGTTTATTCAGAAACAGAGCATCATAGGCCTGGTGCATAGTCTGAAAACAGATATAACCAGCATTAAGCACTCCATTAGACCTTGCACAACCAGAGAGTGCAAACCAAAGAGCAGAGATATTATTTCTATCACTTATGAAGTGGCACAATCCTCCAAATGAAAACAGGGAATACAGACTCTCTGAATATCTGCAATCACAAAAAACTTGAAAATTAAAAGGGGAAAAAAATAAACTTGGCTAACATTTTAGATTAGAAGCAATAACTTACATAGATGAATAAAATATGGAAGCTGGATTGAAACAAAAGAGAATCGAAGCCCTTAATGCTGCTTCATGGTCCTTCAAAATCATAAATGAAAGCCTGTTAGATTAACAGAATTTGGAATAGAAGTCAGAAGTTTAACAGTAGAAAGATGCAAGAAAGTAGAATATCAAAGTCTGACTAGAAGATTACTTAGAGAGTAAGAGGCGAAGAAACAAACTACACCAAACCAACCTGTAAAAGTAAAGCGCAGCGTAAACAAAAGCAATGTTATTGATTGCATAACCAGATAACCCCAGTACAGCTCTTTGTCCAATAAACGGAATCAAAGGTGCGAACACTGCAACATAAGCAAACATCAACCACAAATGCCTTACAACTTGATGCACCAAAAAAACCGGAAAATTTAAACAGAAAATGGGAAATACTTAAAAAGCAATGAAATTGCAATCTACCACCTAAAAGTACAAACCACCAACATAAATGGATACATAAGCGGAAATAATCAAGTGGGTGTGATTGAAAATGATTATTTAAGAAAACTACTTAACGAAAAAACCAATTCACTACACAAATTGTCAAAAAAATCCAAGTTGTTACCACAAAACTAAGCACAGTGAAAAGAACAACCTGTGCGTGATAACAAGAAAATGCAAAGGGGAAGCAGGGGCAAGAACGCATAGGTCTGCTCGTATTCATAACCACACTGGGCGATGCGGACAAAGTAGACACCATCCCAGACAATGCTACTTTCAATGGTGAAACCGATTACAGGAAGACGAACAGGTTGATAGTCAGTGAGGGAAGAGGGATTAATTAGGCAACTGGGATTGAGAGGTGCAGAGGTATCGTAAGGGCTAAGAAGGGAACGCCAGATGAGGACTAAAGTCAAAATAAGAAGCCTCGAGAGGATTGCGGATTTGAGAACAATGCGTTGGTAGTTGGTTTCCGATGGAAGACTGGTGTTCGTCATGGTATTCAGCACCTGCATCTGTGAGTTGAAGGAGAAAATCAAAATTGCGTTTTTGTTTGAGATATTTGTAAAAATACGCCTTCCACAACACTAAAATGCAATAAGCATCCCTGTATTTTTAAGTTTCTGTAAATCATACCCCATACTTTCTAAAATGATTATTATCTTTTTAATCAGAAGGCAAAATATATTAACAAAAAAGTATTACACTGGCACAAGTGCATATTCCAAGACTAAACAATACAAAGGAAAACAAATACATGATCCATCTAAAAGACAATTACATCTAATTTTCTAGAATAAGATCTCCTAAATTAAGACCTCTATCTTTATCTAAGAAGAGAAGTATTTCTTTTACCACAAAAGAAATTTTTCTAGATAACAAATGAGAATCCATGATCTGTCCAGCAAATAACATCATATTTCTCTTTAGCCATAACAATAGACAAAAGTAGAGAAAGTAAGTTTAGAACTAATTGTGGGGTCCAGTAACTGTTTTGCAAATACCATGACGTCTTCCCACATTTCTAGATAACAAATGAAAAATAACCAAGAATCTGAAGTCTTCCCACATTTGAACATCAAGGGGTCCGGCAACTGTTTTGCAAATGGGAAATCAAAAAATAAATGCTCTACAAATTCAGAATCACCCATGCAAAAAATATAACTTGAGTGATGCAAATCTAGGAGCTGAAAATGGACGTGGGGCTGAGCATACACGTGGGAATGGAGCTGAACTTGCACAAGATCCTTTATCACTCCCTGGTGGTCCAATTACAAGATTTAGAGCCCAAAATTTCAAGAAAACACTTTTTGGGCTGATTCAAGAGAATTTGAATGATTCTGGAAAAGTGAAGCCCAATGTGGGTGCAAATGAAAATCAAGGCTTTATCCATGTCATCAAGGCCATTGAAGAGTCTAATTAGCATATTGAAAAGGATAATGAACCAACAAAAACATGTTCATTAAGATAAGGCCATGAAAAGACATGAATTGGACTATTTTCAAGGCTATTAAATAGGGGGATGAATCTAGCTTAGATTGGTTATGCATAAATACATTGTTCATAGTCAATTAGTGATATTTACTTATTATTAGTAGTCGAAAAAGGTCTAAAAACGTGGGAACCTATTTACTTTAATGTTGGTGTTGTTTCAAAGCTAAAATTAATGTTTTTTCTATTCTTGGAAGGTTGTTCCAAGTATAAAATATGGTACCTACGAAATTTGTAATCATGTTATGAATATTGAAAATAAGTTTATGTTATTGTGAGGTGCGTCTTCTTTGTTCTTGAAAGAACTCTGTGAACTTATCAAGTTAGCCTTGTGGCGTTCAAACAACCAAACTTATCACCTTGATTCTTGAGTGATCCTAAGGTTTCTTGGTGTGGCGTTTATATCCTTCTTAGTCTTAGTTCTTATCTTTCTAGATAACGGGTTAAGGCTCAACAATCTTGTTATTCACGTTCTTGGAGTTCTTGAACCATCATTATTATCGGGTTTCATCGTAAATCATTGGTGGGGTTCATATCATTTGGTATCAAAGCTTTGGTTCTAAGGCAAGTTTGACTATCCTTTATCTTTATTTTTTTCTTATTTCTTTCTGTATCAAACAAAAAGGAGAAAAAAAATGCAAAAAAGGAGAGAAAATAGAAAAAAAAAAACAAAAGAAGATAAGGAGTCTACAAAAAAAAGGCAATAAGAATTTTTTTGTTCCAATCCTGTTTCTCATTTTCTCAACTCTTTTAACCCAAAAAAATCCAAAAAAAAAGAGTTATCAAAATCCGTTACGGACTTGTGTGAATTTTAGGTAATTATTGAAACCATAGAAATCATGTATTCCATTCATTTTCTATCGCAATCAAATTTTTGACCCTTTGAGAGTTTTGGTTATTTCTCATTTTGAATTGCTGCTGGATATTTTTATTTGATTTCTTGAGTTCGATTAAGGGCTAAAGAGACACAAAAGAGTGGAAAAAGGCAAGAGTGTGCGAGACAATAAGAGGGTAAAAGCCATTTAGAGTGAAAACACGAGAGTGAGTGTATAATTCTTGAGTGAAACATGTAAGGGAGTGTTTGTGAGGTTTCGAATCTTATTTTCCAGATTCTAAATATGTCCAATAATCAAGATGAAGACGTATTCGAAGAAGTTCAACAACAAGCCATTCTGAACCTTTAAATGCAAGCGATGTTGGGGGAAATGAGGCGTATGCTGAGGGCTGAATTAGAACCTATTCAAGAGAGGTTGGATAGGGTAGAAATGGGAACACCTTCGCGGCAGCAACATGAAATTCCCAATAGACAGCGAGGTGGGTGTGCTCGTTGGGATAATGTTGAGGAAGAAGTAGAATTAGAGGAGTTTGAAGAGCCATATATGAACCAGGGCAGGTTTGAACGTGGTTATGGGAATAGAGAAGTTACGATGGGTAGACCTAGGATGGATAATGATCTGGGAAACATAAAGATCAAAATTCCATCTTTTCAAGGTAAAAATGATTTGGAAGCTTACTTGGAGTGGGAAACTAAAGTGAAGATGGTGTTTGATTGTCACAACTATTTGGAGATAAAGAAGATTAAGTTGGCAGCAATTGAAATCACCAATTATGCCATTGTTTGGTGGGATCAATTACAAAATAATAGAAGGAGGACTAGAGAACCACCCGTGGGCACTTGGGAGGAGATGGAATTTCTTATGACGAGGCGTTTTGTACCAAGCCACTATTATAGGAGTTTGTTTCAAAAACTACAGAGGCTAACTCAAGGTTCCAAAAGTGTAGATGAATACTACAAGGAGATTAAGGTAGCTATGATCCGGGCAAATGTGGAAGAGGACCGTGAAGCCACCATGGCTAGGTTTTTTCATGGTTTAAATCATGAAATTACATATATAGTTGAGTTATAGCACTATGTTGAGTTGTCGGATATGGTGCATCAAGCCATAAAAGTTGAGGAATAACTCAAACGTAAAGGATTGGCTAGGAGAGGACAACTTGTGGCTTCCACTAGTGCATGGAAGACAGCCCCTAAAAGGGATGAGCAACAACAAAGTAAGTCAAAATTTGAACAATCTAAGAATGCCAAACGCATGACGAATACTTCTATTTCTAAAACCCGTGATACTAAGTGTTTTAAATGTCAAGGGCGGGGTCACATAGCTAGCCAATGTGTAAACAAAAGGGCGATGGTGATAAATGCCCAAGGTGAGCTTGAATCGGAGGATGAGCAGGAAGTAGTTGATGAAATTCCACCTTTAGAAGATGTTGATGACGAGCAAAATGATGGGGTTGGAGAATTATTGGTAGCAAGGCGAGTTCTCAACATGCAAGTTAAGAAGGAAGAAAGTAACCAAAGGGAGAATTTGTTTCATACTCGGTGCTTTGTCAAAATCAAAGTTTGTAGTGTAATTATTGATGGGGGAAGTTGCACAAACGTGGCTAGCACTGATTTGGTGGAGAAGTTATCCCTAACAACTTTAAAACACACTCGTCCTTATCGGCTTCAATGGCTGAATGAATGTGGCAAAGTAAGTGTTGGTAGCATTTTCCATTGGCAAATATGAGGATGAGGTGCTTTGTGATGCGATTCCTATGCATGCATGTCATATATTGTTGGGGAGACCATGGCAATATGATCGAAGGGCTACACATGATGCATTCCCAAATAAGTATTCTTTTACTTTTGAAAAGAAACATATTACTCTTGTTCCATTAACTCCAAAACAGGTTATGAAGGATCAAGTAAAGTTCAAAAGATCAAATAAAAAGAATAGAGAAAAAGAAAGAAAGGCTGAAATTGAGAGGAAAGAAAATGAGAGAAAAGAAACTAAGGGAAAAGAAAAAGAGAGCATTTCAGTCTTAAGGAGAGCAAGAGAGGAAAAAATCACTTATATTGTAAAAAAATGTGAGATCAAGAGAGCATTATTTTCACATCAATCCTTTATTGTACTTATGTACAAGGAGGCCTTTTTATGTACTAATGATCTTACCAATTCTTTGCCACACATTATTGTTTCTCTTTTGCAGGAGTTTGATGATGTCTTTCCCGAAGAGATACCTCATGGCTTACCACCAATTCGTGGAATCGAACATCAAATTGATTCATATGTGGTGCATCAATTCCAAACTGATCTGCCTATAGGAGCAATCCTGAGGAAACAAAGGAACTTCAAAGGCAAGTAAGTGAATTATTAGAGAAGGGATATGTGCGTGAAAGTATGAGTCCTTGTGCGGTTCCAGTGTTGCTAGTTCCAAAGAAAGATGGTACATGGAGGATGTGCGTAAATTTCTAAGCCATTAACAACATAACAGTAAAGTATCGTCATCATATTCTTAGACTAGATGATATGCTGGATGAATTGCATGGTTCTTATATTTTTACAAAGATTGATCTTAAGAATGAATATCACCAAATTAGAATGAAAGAAGGTGATGAATGGAAATCTGCCTTTAAAACTAAACACGATTTGTACGAGTGGTTAGTGATGCCTTTTGGTTTAACTAATGCTCCGAGCACATTTATGTGTTTGATAAACCATGTTTTACATGAATTTATTGGTAGATTTGTAGTTTTATATTTTGATGATATCCTAATTTATAGCAAAAACATGGAAGAACATGTAGAGCATTTGAAATATGTTTTAGATGTGTTAAGGAAAGAAAAGTCATTTGCTAACCTCAAGAAGTGCACCTTTTGCAAGGATAAGCTTGTGTTTCTTGGCTTTGTTGTTATTTCTAAAGGAATTGAGGTGGACGAGGAAAAGGTAAAGGCAATACAAGAGTGGTCGATGCCAACAACAATCAGCCAAGTGAGGAGTTTTTACGATTTAGCTAGCTTCTATAGACGGTTTGTACGTGATTTTAGTAGCTTGGCCGCCCCTCTTACTGAAGTCATCAAGAAAAATGTTCCATTTAAGTGGGAAAAGGAACAAGAAAAAACATTCAATTTTATCAAAGAAAAGTTAACTATGCACCATTGCTTATTTTACCTAACTTTGCTAAAACATTTGAAATTGAGTGTGATGCCTCAGGAATAGGTATTGAAGCTGTTTTGATGCAAAAAGGTTGTCCCGTGGCTTCTTTTAGTGAAAAGTTGAGTGGGTCAACTCTAAATTATCCAACTTATGATAAGGAGATGTACGCTTTGGTGAGGGCATTGGAAAATTGGCAGCATTATCTATGGTCAAAGGAGTTTGTGATTCACACGGATCATGAATCCTTGAAATATTTGAAAGGACAACAAAAGTTGAACAAACGACATGCCAAGTGGGTAGAATTCATTGAAACATTTTCTTATGTGATCAAATATAGGCGAGGTAAGGAAAATGTGATTGCTGACGCATTGTCCCGAAGTGACGAACACCAGTCTAAGACCTCTACCTCCATGGAAAAAGCCTCCAATCGTACTGGAAGCCTGGGGTGGTAGGGCACTATTGCATGATACATGTAAGAACTTCCATCATAAGAACAAAAAGGTAGGGAGAAAGTGGATCTCCTTGCCTAAGACCTATACCTCCATGGAAAAAGCCCTGCAAGCTACCATTGATGTTGATAGAATAAGTTAGAGTGGTAACACACTCCATAACTCAGTCAACAAAATCTTTATGGCATGCCCACACTCAGGTGAACTTGCCCAGGGAAGTGCCAATCAATACTGTCATAAGCCTTCTGAAGGTCTACCTTGAGAGCACATCTAGGAGAGAAAGAGTTCTTGTGATATCCCCTTAGAAGCTTTTGAGATAAAAGGATATTATCAGATATGGTCCTCCCAGGTACAAAAGATGTTTGATTGAGGCTAATAAGCTTAGGAACGGGAAGAGATCCTAGATAAAGACTGACCAAATCTTCCCAAAGCTTCTTTCTAACACTTGCATTATTGGCAGCATAAACAAAGGTGCACAGAAAGATATCTGAAGAATTCTTCTTAATCACCTTACAATGCATCAACTGTTCAGTAGTAAACAACACAAATAAATCAAACACAGAAGCATCAAAAGCCACCCAAATCCTGCCTAAGTGATAATTAGAGTAATTGTTCTTTGTACCCAATTGGGAAATACACTATAACGATTCTGGAAAAATATTTCTCCTTCACCCGAGTTTCCAACAAACCACATAATGTGAGGTTATACTTAGCTATATAATCTTCCGCACTTCAGAATGTTTAAGGGATTGATTAAACCCCCTAACATTCCATGCTACAAGATTTGCTGTCATGTAAAAAGTTTGTGAGTAGGTGAATGGCGCACTTGAACACTACTCTTAGCCTTTAACTTAGCTACAGCTTGCCTCATTCTTTGCTTCTACCTGGCACTTAGAGTTGTGCTAGAAGAAGAATAACATTTTGGTTCCTTAGTCATTGCATCAAGCTCTGGACAAAGATCTTTCAACAAGTTTGCATCATAGCCTTCTACCTCTGAGCATCATCATCCAGATTATCATGTAAAACATCTCTGAAACCTTCACCCATTCTTGTCTTGGAGGTTTATTGACCACTGGCTTAACTGCCTTGGCTTGAGCCTTTGCTTTGTAATCATGCCCAAATACCTTGCAATCTTTACAAATTTTTGGGACTCCCATATATTCAACTTCTATCTTTGTTTCTTCTATCCCAACTTCCCCTAAATCAATATCAATAATCTTAGGAAGCTTAGAGGTAACATCAATTTCAATAAAAACCTTAGCAAAAGACAATTTTACCCCACTAGCAGTAATAAAGTTTGCATAAAGAGGAGTTCCTAAGATATAGCTTATGCTAAAAATTCCTTTCTGTGTCCACAAGACAGGAGGGATATTCCACATCTTCACCCACACTGGAATTTTAGACATCTCTTCTTTAGTGAGTTTCATACTCGGGATCCATTCCTTGAGGATAATGGGTCTCCCTAGTAGAAACAAAGGTCCACCTTTCATAATGGCTTCTCTATCTTCCTATGAATGGAACTTAAAGAAGAAAAGGCCCTCATCATTTTCAGCTACCTCCTTCAATCCTTTGCCTCCCCATAACATGAATGCAGCTTGTTTAACAAAATTAAAGGCGGGTTTCTTTGCTAAGAAGTGACCAACTAAAGTATTGTCCCACAATTTAACACCTTCTTGAATAATTTCACTCATAATCTTATATTTTCCACTAGCAATATCTAGGGAAGGGTCTATAATGGAGTCCTGCACATTAAAACGAGCGTTGATTTGTCTAACTCTATAAACCCATTTGTTTTTAAAGTCATTAGTCTTCTGTTCATATTTTCTTTCCTGCAAATTAAAAGCTTCAACGTCTTTTCTACCAGAAAGTAAGCTCCGGTAAAGGAAATTCTCCATAATAACCTCCTCAGATGATTCAACATTCTTTGAAGTCGAAGGCAGGGAAGGGAATTCCTCCTCCTTCTGGATATTCCCCTTAAAAAAGCTAGGGTTAGCCTTGCTGGAGGAGTCTTCAATGCTTGCACAAGAATGGCCTGACATGCTTTTATGGTTGTCTTCGTCATCCTCTAAACTAGGAAAGTCTACATTTACGTCATTATGTTTGCCACCATTCACCTTTCGAGGACGTCCTGGCCCTCTACGTGGAGGATCCACCCTCAACAAATCACTCCTTACATCGTCACATTGTTCAACAAGATCACCATGAAAAATGCAGGTTTTGAGGTAAACCCTAGGAGTTTAGAGAGAGAAGCTCTAGGGTTAGATATGTCTTCCACGTTTAATTAGACCTTACATAACTTTAATTAGACCAAAATGATTTGTCTTCCATGTTTTACGTTTATTAGAAACAGAGAGGTCTTTAAAAGTTATTTTTTGGAAACTCTTTAAAAGTTAAAATAGAAAGAAAACTCGTCCTTTTTTCTCTAGCTGAAGTATATTAATTTGTTATCCATTTGTAAGTTTATCAAGTAATTAGCTATTGATCAAAGTTAATCACCCAATTCTTTGTTAATTATCCAAGAAATCTAGTAGAACGACCCAATAATCATAGATTCCACTTAAATTCAGGTTCGTTATAGGTGGGTGACTATGGATTTCTAAATATTGAAACAAAAAGTAGTTGACGGAGTTAAACGGATAAGAAGATGAACTTGGATAGTGACTAAAGAGAAGAGCGCGATCCCGATATTACAGTGAGCAGTCGTAACAAACCCTTTTGATTCACTTCCCAGCTTTAGACCAGTTGCCCAGCAAGTAACTCCAATGGCATAACCAGATATTTGACTGAAGACATGAAGATAATACCACTCCGGATCTGTAACAGTAAACCTTTTGAGGTATCTTGCAATGATTACTCTAATTGGAAACAAAATGCCATAACTCACCACATTTCATATCTTGTGAATCTAACACATTACCAAACAAAGTAACATATTAGAAATTCACTTAGACCTTTTCTGCAGAGTTCCTAATATTCCATCATTTTGGCCTAATAACAACTGTAAGGAATAAAATGGCTAATTATGAAGTTCAAGTGTATGATTTGTAAAAACTAAAACGTGCATGGGTGTTTATTGCATTTTAACCTTCCAAAATAACTTTAGAAAGCTATACTCATTTTATAAAATTAAGAAACATATATCTCTCACAAAATCTCATATTCTCAATAATTTCTTTGTTTTGTTTCATTCGTTATTAAAACAAACAAAATTGACATTTAATATTTTCTTAAAAAAAACTCGTATTTGTTATTCTTCTTCATTTTTTCTTCTTTCATCTCTTGGTCACCCACTCTTCTTCATCTCAAGGAGACCTACTCGAGTGAAAAAATCCGGTGACACATTTTTCTTATTCTTGTTCAGCGAGATACTGCTCAAGTAGAAAATTTGATGACTCATTCTTCTTATTCTTCAGTGAGATGCTGCTGAAGTGAAAAAACTGGTGCCTTACTCTTATCTTCTTCTTCTTCAATGAGACATTACTTGGATACCCATTCTTATTTTTTTCCACGCAAAAAATGACTTTTAGTACCATTCTTTTTCTTCTTCTTTCATCATGTTTCCTTGTTACCTTAAAATCAAATTTTTTAGTACACGAGGTGGGGGAAATTGTCTACGATTATTTCACTGACTCTTGAAAACATTTCTTTGCTTTACAGAACTTAATTTTCTAATT
Organism: Datisca glomerata; assembly: GCA_003255025.1. Taxonomy (NCBI): domain Eukaryota; kingdom Viridiplantae; phylum Streptophyta; class Magnoliopsida; order Cucurbitales; family Datiscaceae; genus Datisca; species Datisca glomerata. The sequence goes on from QANY01007347.1 coordinate 451,653, forward strand.
AACAATTTCAAAATTTTGGGTGTTTTAGCTGGGAGTTATTGCTAGAAAGCAGTTGTTACTCATGTATTTATGAGCTTTGGAAATTTAGATGCGTTTGGGATTAGACTGCTCACATTTTGATGATTATCTTCTCTTTTGCACTATTATGGTTGCATTAGTTTTAGATTCTTTACAATTATTTTGAGTAGTAATGGCCACAAATGCTTATGATATTGAGATTTTATTGATGGTTGTTTGTTTTACTATGGACAACCTAAGTGAAATTGGCTACTAACAAACCAGCTAGAATTCACTTGAATAGTTTAAGTAATTTTTATTACTACTTGAACCCTAATTAGTTATTTGATTCTGAAAATTTAACAGAATTCAGTACTTGAAAGGTTCAAGTAATTACTTATGACTACTGGAACCCTTCAAATAGTTATTTGATTAGGTCAGTAGACTAATCTAATTTTGAATTGACTACTTGAAGGGTTCTAGAGATTGAATGAAAAATTTCATTCTAATTTTCTAAAAGTTGTAATCTATTCCATAAAAAATGGAGGTTTTAAAATTGATTGCCCTTATTGAAAGTTAAAAGATGATGCCATAGCTCACTACAATTAAGTCTTAGATAATTTAGCACCAATCTCTGATACTAATTGTAGGATCAATATGGCACCCCTTTTATTAAGAGAAAACGTTCAAAAAGAAATATTTGATATAGAATAAAAATAAAATTGCTTGAAATATAAAATGAATAAGAAATTATATCAATCAAGCATTATTTAATAAATGAACAATTAAATAAAATTATGATGATGTAGAATATTAAAGTGCATAAATTAAACGTGTGATAAATTAAGTACGGAAAGTAAATAGCACGAGTAGGGAAGAGAGATTTGACACAATATTCTTACGTGATTCGGAAAAATCTACCCCTACGTCCACGCTCCAAGGATCTTTCCTTGAAGATTTTTTCCCAAACGATCTTATCAACGGTGAAGACCAAACCTTTACAAACCTTATTGGCTTATGGTGTCAATCATACATTGAGAATAGAGCTCGATCGAGGTCTTAGAATTTCTTACAAAATTTCTCTCTCAAAGACTAGATCTCTCAATTTTTCACTCACAATTTATACTACCTTCTCTCTAGAAAATATCTTAAATATTCACTTAAAATACAAGCCTTCCAAAGAATAAAACACTACGAAACTTCATTGGAGAGGAGAGGAGAGGTGTAGAGGTGTGTTGGAATGAGAAATGGCGTGTGGTTTATATAGTGATGGAAAATCACTATTGAAACCAATCGTACTGTTTGGAGAACCGGACGGACCAGTTGTCAATCAAGGAAGATTTGTTATTGATAAACCGGTCACACTGGTTTCTCCACTAGTCTGACAGGTTTGAGCAATTAGGCAAGTAATTACTAAAAATGCAATATCGAATGCACGTGTCAAGAAATCAGTTAGATCGGTCCCAAATCAGTGCATTAATTTTCCACCAGTGTGATAAAATTTCCCTCTAAAGTGATCGGTTTGGACGCTGAATTAAGGGTGAACTGGTTCACGAGCGATTCAGTCCAATTTTGAGTTCCTTGAAGCATTCTGAGTTCAGCCAACTTTGATTCAAGTCATTTGGAGTTCATTTGATATGCTCTGTACTCTTTGTAATGTACCGTTTGTAACTCACCATGTACGATTTTGTTTGCCCTTTATTGTTTTTGCATAACACTTAAGATTAAGTGTTTTCAACATGATTTTCACTTTATCTATGACCTACATACTTAATTAAAAAAATTTCATGAATTATTTGCCATCATCATAATTGTCACCTTGACTAGAGTTAACACTAGCAAAATTAAATAACTACTTAAGGGGTTCTAGTAGTCATAGAAAATTACTTAAAACCTACAAGTAGTACTTAATTCTCACTTTGGTTTGTTAACTGGCATAATCGAATAACTACTTGAGTGGTTTAATAGTTATAAATAACTACTTGAGCTCTTCATGTAATCAAGTCTGAATATGATTTGTTAACTAACATAATCAAATAACTACTTGAGGTTCAAGTAGTCATAAATAATTAATTGAATCCTTTAAATAGTTCATTCTGATTCTGATTTGATCATTTGCGTAATTAAATAATAAATTGACGGGTTTAAGTAGTCATAAACAACTATTTGAACCCTTCATGTAGTGAATTTTTACTTTGATTTGTTAACTGGTATAATTAAATAACTAATTAAGGTATTCAAGTAGTCATTACCAATTACTTGAACCATTCAAATAGTCATTATCACTTTTGTTTGTTTAGTGGAAGAATCATATTACTACTTGAGAGGTGCTAAATAGATACACTATATATACAAAATACATATAATATCCAATCAAAAGACATAGATCAATTTCAAAAACATCTGAATAAGATAAAATAAGTTTATATTGCTAGTTGTGATTCATCATGAATGTGAAAGAGGGATAAGTTGTTTGCATGTCTGTCTATTTTGTTCATGTATTCCACAAAGATTATAATTATTTGGTTGTATATTCTTACCTCACTACAAGAAATATGGCAATCTACAAGTGGTGTATATCCCCATGAAAAGTAATCAACAGAGATCATGCGGCGTCTGTGACAGCCCTTCATATTAAAAGTCCGCATTTTTCACAAGGCGCAACGCCTCCTGTGAAGACCCCTATGGTATCTCAATTTTTACAAGGTTTTATGATTCCTGTAGAACGTTGTTTAACAGGATTTTCGGACTCCTATTGAATGTATTCAACATGTGTTTTTAATACTTGTGAATTTACATTCACAGGTATTTTATATCCTATAAAGTGAGATACTATAAGGTTCACTATTATAGTCAAGTATTTATATTAAACACTTTCAAAAGATAATTTTACGTAACATAAAGAACACCAATATAATAATTGACAACATTAATATTTAATCATTTCAATAAAATTTTACATTATTCATTGATCAACTTACAAATAAATCTAACTTTAAAATTAACTAACTTATTATTTAAGTATACAAGCAAACTTGTTCCAATAAATGAAAAATATAAAAAATGAAATTTTGAGTCTAAAAAATGAAAAATGAAGAACCTAAGTTGAATGGTAGTGTTTCACAACAGGGTAAGTAGTGCCTTCAGACCTTCCCAATGCCGAAAGAAAACACCATGAGCAGTTTTTAGTTGGTGAGTAAAGGAAACAAATAGATCCCCAAGCCCACTGCTCTCTTCAGTTCCCGGTAGAATAAGTATAAAGACTTTAAGCTAGCATAAAAAGAAACACTTATTGCAACAAATCTAATTTTTATGTGTGTCTAATATGACTGAGATAATATAGCAGACCTGAACCGATATGCTTCTCATACCTAGCACAGATAACAAATGCATATAGAAGAAATCATTCACCAAATAGAATTATATAACACCATATTAAGAATTTGAAAGAGATGGTATTTGTTTTAGAGTATTCATCAAACTTGGGAAAAGACCAAATAATTGTTTAAACTCATTCATCAAACAACCATTAAAAATTAGCAGAAACTCCAAAAAATGAATTTTACTATTATATACCTCTAAGACAAGGAAACCAAAATTTAAAGAAGATATTTGTTTTAATTTGTTTCCGTTACTCTGTTTGCTAGTGGATCAACTTTGAATTTGGATGAATAAAAATAAAACTTAGCAAATCCTAAACTAGAGAGTTTGAAATTTATGTGATTGAATATTCAACAGAGGAGTAAATTTATGGGTTCACAATGCAATCAATTTTGACTCTAATTCAATGAGTTTTTCTTTTTCACTTTCCTTTACTACAGAAACCAGGTAAGCATGAGATATTAATAGGTAGGATAATCAACAAACCAGTTCTTTCATGCATAAGTTCTCAGAAATACTGAATTGAGATAGAAAGGAAGTCTAAATACCTATACTCATAAAGGCAAGTAGTTCTTTCATTTTCATAATTTCCCCAGTCATGCATATGAAGTTTGACCATTGCCGGTGACCACACACCTGTGTCAATGCAAGATTACTACTGATAAACCATTTAAACACCTGGAAGGTTAGAGAAAATAATAAACAAGAAACTGAAATTGAAACCACTGCACGCGGATAATAGATTGAAATCACAATAACCACAGTCTACATGTAATAAAGTCAGAACTGAACCAGTTAAACTAGAATACCCTTTAGACTATAGCTCTGTAATCTGGACTATCGGGGTGGAGACTACGTAAGTTTATAATCCAAATATAAAAATGATTTGATATTTTCAGAATATCATGCTGGTAAAAATATAGTTAAAGATCTGTTCTTTAGTAGATTGAAGAATCCTAATGTAAAACTATCAGTCAGAAGAAAGATAAACTAATAGTAGTGCCTAATAGAGCTATTTAACTAACATATTCTGGCTTGCTCGTTATGAAGACAGACCTCAAGAACACTTAACCAGTTGTCTCTTAAGAAGATTTCCCGCTTTGTGTACTGATAAAACCAACTGACTTGCAGTGGATATGACAATGCTCCAAAAGAGAAGTGCTATTGCCAAAAATAAAGTCCACACTCCCTTCAATGTAAGTCCTTCAAATATTGTTTTCCATAGTGCAAGTACAGTGTATCCTGTATGAAGAGTTGAGAAATTTTTTTCACACAACGAATTAATGCAGAAGCGTAAAGTAAATTCACATTTATTGCCAATTTAAGTATTGATATTAGCAATTGATAGATTAACTTCAATTTCTCAAAGCCGGACTCATTTTGTAGAAGAAATTTGACTTCATATAACGCTTAAAAAAACTAAAAGGCATAAATCTTCTATAACTCTTCACCGCAGGAAATTATAGACCATGGCTAAGTTAATCATTCCTATCGGGTCTTATACGGAAATCATATTTCTGATGCAGATGTTATTTGACAATTCGAAAGATGATCTTAGAGCCCACTTTAAGAGGTAATTGAATGAGACAGTCACATACCTGCCACCCAAGGAACCTGCAATTATAAAATGCACATCGATAAGTCATTACTCTAATCGTTAGAGCTTTCCTGAACCCTGCAGAATAAAAATAAAAAGAAATTAATAAAGACAGGAGGACTAAGTGATCTAGTAACTTTTGGGGTTGTATTAATCATAAAAAAAAATATAAACTAGATGAAAGGAAAATGATTATGAACTTAATAGCCAACAAATATTATCTATGAGTATAAAAATCAAAACTATAGTAACTTAGAAGAAACAAATGTAAAAGATGTCCTATGCAGGAAGAGAGATAGTACTAATAGCACAAATAATACTACCTGAGGTGATATTCTCAGTAATAAAATCCTCCCCTTCCACTATGGTACTCCCACACCCAAAATGGACAATTTTCTCTTTTCCAATCACACGAGAGGCCTATAGAAGAAAGCACAAATAAAAAAAATTCAACAGCCATACACCCAGAAGAGTAAACCTTATGCCGATTAAACCCACCTGGTGATGATCAATTTTGGTGGCAGTATTATTCCAGGCGAGAATGAAATTCTTAGTCTTGGGAATATACATCGGCTGCTTGTAGATTCAAGGCGACACACGAATCACAGTTCGACCTGAATTACTGAACGAAACTGCGTCTACTACGTCCTGCAATGTCGGACAGTCCCCGATCCATCTTGAGCTACTACTTGATCACACATGCCTCCATTGAAGAACGCTCTCATCTCTTAATTTCTTTTCAGAAAGTGTGTTATAGATTGGGGTAAGGTTGTAGAGAGAAAACGCAGAGAAAGAAAAGGATTAAAGCGAATCAGAAATAAAGTAGCTTACTTTGGCTTTGATTTGCATTTGCTAGCGTAAGAGAGAAAGGTTAATTATTGTATGTGCCTATGGCGCACTCTCCGTTGATTACCATGAATAGATAGAATCCATTATTAACCAACCAAAAAATCACAAATCAGCAGGCCTTTTCCACCGATTATACTATCATCTCCCTAAAATGGACAATTAGGGATCTTAGCAAAGTCAAAATAAGTGAAGAGAAAAAAGAAACTAGCAATACTGCCAATGCTCAAATCAAAGGACACGAAAATAAAAATACCCATACTTAATCTGAACGGTTGGTCATTCTTCACATCCTGGATGATGAGGCTTCATGTCTCGACGGTGAAGTATCACACTGATTCTAACCTTCCTCAGATGACCACGAGGTGGTGATGACGAGGTTGTGACGATGATGGGAAGTGGCGACGATTGAGAGAGGCTAGGGCTGGGATGTTGTAGTGACGATGGCTGTGGCGATGAAGGCCGGTGGCGACGATCGAGAGAGGCTAGGGCACTTGGAGGCTGCAGTGATGGGGCTATAGTGACAATAAGCGATGGCGATCGATGGGCAGTGGTGACGATCAAGAGAGGTAGGGCACTCGACTGCTCAGTCTACCTATCTCTCTATCTAAATATAAAAGCAAAAGAGAAAAGTGTAAAATTTAAGTAACTGGCTCACGACACAATTTGTCGTGGTTGTATTTATTTCACAAGAGAAAATAGTAAACCCTCTCGTTAAATCTTATAGAATCACATATTTATTGTAGTACCTCTAGATAATATTCAATTTATCTTGCTCCTCCTGCTAGACGACTCATTATAGGGAGTAAGACAATTATTTCTCTCACCTCTTCATGATAGTCCAGCTGCATGAACTCTAAGGGGGTGTATTGTTCCATGTAACCTGCCACTAGTGCCTCAACTTTATAATACTTCAAACATAAGTTGTAAGTTGAGATGTTGCATGATCAAGATTAAGTTCACGACAAGTGCATGTTTTTATGCAAGTTGACAATCATTTGTCTATCCCTAATATTTACACGAAACTCGTGAATATCTGAAGTAGTCACTGTAAGTCTATGGGAACTATCATGCTTCTTTCAAAGCTCTTTGCCGCATAACTTTTTCATTGTGGGTTCAACTCACAAGTAGCAGTCCGTCGATGTTGATACTCTCACCATTACAACATATCAGACACATGCTCTAGCATCCTTTAATATATTATTCATACATTAGGCATTATTCGTAATCATTATGTTGTAGAGTCTACCGTCAGTTGTCCAAGATAAACAGTTGACATTCTCAATATTCCAAACATTTGCTGCATGAGGGTAGAAAAAGAAAGCGTGGATATATAGCACAAAATAATCATGCTCTCTTCGATGCTTTTTTTTCTTTTTTGGGTTCTATGATAGTGAAAATCTCTGTTGTACTATTCCAATTCTTGCTGCTACCAACAAAATTTATGGCTGAATATATAACTTCTTGAAATAGGTGAGATAAAGCCAAAATCAAGTACGTGGGAAAATATGCTCTCTTAAATAGCATGCAAACATGTTTATTATAGTTTTAGAATGAGAAAACCACCACATAGACAACAAGTCAAATTGAATTGTTTCTTTAATTCTGTGACAGTACCTTGATCATCCATTGATTGCAAGCTCTCTTGTTTTTTAGGGTTATCTGTCTTCCGAAACCTTTTCTTTGCAAATTGTCCGAGTCCTATTATTTGTGGATAAAAATTAAGGTTTGATGATAAGGATTAATACAACTTGTTCGCAGGAAAATATTTGTGTTAGGAGTTTGATGTATCGGAAGCCTAAAAAAAACCTAATAATATCAAACACTATTGAATCACGCACGGTTACCAGTAATTTAATTTTCTAAAAACTGTTGAATTTTGAGATTACCAGGATTTATGCATCAATTTCGATAAATCATGAAATACCAAAAATTGGAATTATAGAGAGAACACGTCTCAAACAAATATCATAAGCTGCCATATAAAACCTAAACAAAAAGTATTTAAACTGGCTCGGAAAACCCTAAACATAAAATAAAGGTAAAATTACGAAAATATCTAAAACTTCTGAAAATAGTTTTTAGGCCTCTGAAAGTGCTTAGAACGAGCTTATTTGAGCCTAAAACTGGGTTGTAACAAGTAAATCCAATTATAAACATAGATCTCTGAACAAATTTCAATTTGATATCTTACAAACCCTGTGAGTCAATCCGAATCAAAAGTTATGATCTCCGGAAGGTAGACTGCGCGTGCGATGATCCATTCATTCCAAAAACTCCAACACTACACCATCGGCATCAGATTTGAATCAAAGAGGTTATCTGTACAATTGATTTGTGTAGAGACATTGTTTTTGCAAACAAATATTTGATTAACGATCTGTACAATTTGTTGTGGGCTTGTTAAGATAGTGCATTTTAATTTGGCTTTGCATAATATGTACAATAGTACTTTTTTAATTTAGCCTTGTTAAAATAGTGCATTTACTACAAATTCTCTCTACTAAAGTATTATACTAGACTTATTTTCAATGTAGTGAGGTCTTTGATCAGAAACAACGTCACAATGCATTCGATGTTTTGGCACTTCTTTGACCGCTTTTTCTTTCTTTGCCTTAATAATGGGGTTGTGAATACTAGTAGCCCTTACGTTATCATCAATTCTGTTTGCCCTCAAAGTTTCTATTCAACACACACGTGGCTTTCACGTGAACATTGACTAAATGTTAGTTAATGACTCATGAATGTGCCAAGTGTTAACATCTCATGAATGTGTCAGGTGCCAACATATCACGACAATCATATGTCCAACTATGTAAAGCTCAAAATTATACCGTCATCCCTAGAAGCATGCAAGTGACAACTCAACAACTGTGAGAAAAAGATGATCGTGGAAAACCATGAAAGTGGGAGAAAGAAGTTATTAGCGGAGGTTGAAATAGAATGTGGGTATTTTGTAGTTGCATATTCGTTGGCAAAAGACAGTCTGCAAACATTGGTTTTGGGGATCAACACCTATAAATATCAGATGCGGTCTGGAAGAAAAAGCAAGCACACACTTCGGAACAAACTTGAAAAATCAGAAATTGCACACTACAATTCTCTATCGAAGGAGTGGATTAACTTTTGGCAAAGTACACACTTCGGAACAAACTTGAAAAATCAGAAATTACACCTTGCATATTATCTATCGAAGGAGTGGATTAACTTAGTTAGGAATATTGTACATAAGGGCGAGGTAATCACATGAGTGTTGTAAAGTTAGCTTGATTACTTGTCACATTAGGATCATCTATGTCATTGTACTTACAGGTTCATTCCAACCTTTCATCCATCTTCATGCCATCATCCGTAAACGTTTAAGATTTTTTAGCCTACTTGTACTTTGTTTCGATTACTACATGTTAATCTAATTGTATATATGTTTTTCACTATGTGTTGTTATTTTCTATTCATTCACAAGTCTTAAGCATTAAAGAACCCCTTCATTAATTTTTCTAGTGAAAATCATACTCGGACGTCTCCAGCACACTTCAAGGTGAAATAAAATGTATAAAGAAAGACTAGTTGTCACACTTCAAAATCCGATCGAAGGAAATTTGTAAAATCTTAGAGGTCATATTTTTTTTCAAAAAAATTTAAGTACAAATAATTGTTTATTGATCTTTAGAAAACACTAAAAAATTTACTTGATTTATAACAAATACAAAAGAGACATCATTTGATGCCCAATATTTCACTAACACTTCAATATTAAAAAGCTTAAAAAATTATTTCAATATTTTCAAAAGAACATTTATTGACTCTCGTGTTTCTAGAGACTATAGACATTTTCAACAACAAATTCTTTGTCCCTATTATTATCGTCTGAAATTTTATTATGGAAAATGAGTGAGTATAAAAGACCAAGGTACTCAACTAACACTAAAATCTTTTTATACTATCAGAGGATTCATAGGAGGTACAGTAGAACATAGACGGGCTCCTTCTAAGGGAGAAATAAACTTCAATGACGATTTGGTTCATCTCACACGTGCACATCATGTGCATTACGTTGCTTCTGTTATGTAGACTTATATATAACTATTGAGAATGAGTATAAGCATGCTCGTATTATGAATTGTCAAATCTCTTGGAAAACATACTCTAACGTAGAAACGGTAAGAAATCTTTTAGGTGTTCACCGAAGAATTGGGAAGCTAAAGTTGCAGCGATCCAAGAGGCCAAAAATCTGAACAATCTGCCTCTTGAAGAACTTAATTGATCGTTGATGTCATATGAGATGAGACTTAAAGAAAATGAAGAAGAAGAAATGCCAAAGAAGAAGAGTATAGCTCTAAAATCAACTTTACATCAATCTGACAATGAAAAAGGAGACTATGACGAAGAAGATGATATAGATCTCCTTACAAGACATTTAAAAGATTTCTAAATAGACGAACGAGTACTTCAAGAAAGGATGACAAGAAAGTATCATGTGGAGTACTCACATGCTATGAATGTAAGAAAGTTGGACGTATCAAGGCCGATTGTCCAAACTTAGCCAACACTCCAAAGAAATTCAAACAAAGAGCATTCAAAACAACTTGGGATGAGATCGGTGAAAGTGACATGAAAAAAGATGAAGTGGAAATAGCAAAAATGTGTTGCATGGCTTTGGAAGATGAGGTAAGTTCTTCTAAACCAACTTTAAATAGTAAGCCTAGCTACGCTAATCTTGAATTAGCTTTTGAAGAACTTTTGGAGAATTTGAAAAACTACAAATGAAAAACAAAATTATGAAAAATGGATTTACAAAACTCCAAGAAGAAAATGAATCTTTGAAAAATGAAAATTTAAAAATCAAAGCTACTCTCATGTGATAAATAAAAATCTTTCAAAAGAGAGAAAAAGATTTAAACACGGCACTTCAAAAGTTTATAAATGAGAGTAATAATTTGAACAAGTTCCTTGGAAATCAAAGGTATGCCTCTGACAAAATAGGATTAGGGTATACCTCTTTTCAAAATCAATAAAATAAAAATACCTTTGTAAAATCCAAACAATCTAAGACTCACACACATCCACCTTGCATAGTTTGTCATTATTGTGGGATTAGAGGGCATAAAAGTCCATCATGCTTTCGTAAAAGTCAAAACATGTGGACTCCACTTTACACTAACCATCAATGATCCAAAAAGATTTGCGTATCAAAAATCAATTTTTAAACTTATGTGTTGTAGGTACCACCTAAAAAAGATGATAAATGGTACATCAATAGTGGATGCTCAAGACACATGATCAGTGACGAGGTAAAGCTTATCAAATTTAGTCAAAAGAAAGGACACGTCACTTTTGGAGATAACAAGAAAGGAACAGTCACTGGTATTAGGTCTGTAAGTAATGATTCTTCCACCACTATAAATAAGAATTTATTAGTAGATGAGTTGAAACATAACTTACTTAGTATTAGTCAATTTTGTGATAAAAATTATAGAGTTGTTTTGGAAATAATTTTTTTACCTTATTATTGACAAAGAAACCAATAAAAATTTATTTATTGGACAAATGGATCAAAATGTCTACACCAAAAACTTAAGAGATTTTGAAAACCATTGTAAAAGCGTTTTCTTGTATTTGAAAATGATAGTTGGCTATGACATCAAAGACTTGAGCATGCTAGTATGGACTTATGTTCAAAACTTTCAACAAATGATATTGTTAAAGGTCTTCCAAAAATTATTTTTGAAAAAAATAAAATTTGTGATGCATGTCAAATTGGTAAAAAAGTCAAAAGTTCTTTCAAATAAAAATATGTAGTGTTAACTACTAGACCTATGCAATTACTTCACATAGACTTATTTGATCCTTTCAAAACTTCAAGCCTTAGAGGCACACACTACGCATTTATCATAGTCGACGATTTTTCAAGATCCACTTGGGTAATGTTTCTAAAAAATAAAGATGAATCTCTTAAAGAATATATAAAATGTAGCAAACATATTCAAAATGAAATATGTTTCATGATTTCAAAAATTAGAAGTGATCATGATAGCGAGTTTCAAAATAAAGAATTTGAAGATTTTTGCAACAAACATGGTATTTCTGACGAATTTTCTACTTTTATAACCCCTCAACAAAATGGTGTTGTTGAGAGGAAAATTTGATCCATACAAGAAAGGAAAAGAACGATAGTAAATGAGCATGGCTTGCCCACTTATTTTTGGGCAGAAGTTGTAAACACATCTTGCTACATTATAAATCATGTTTACATCTGTCCTTTGTTAAACAAAATACCTTATGAACTTTTCAATGAAAAAATCTCAAATATTTCTTATTTTAAACTATTTGGATGCAAATGTTTTATTTTAAGTAGTAAAGACAATCTTGGTAAATTTGATTCAAAATCTGATATATGAATCTTCTGAGGATATTCCATTACTAGTAAAGCATATAAAGTATATAATAAAAGAACTCAAGTAATGGAAGAATCTATGCATATAGCTTTTTATGAATCTAGATATTTAATGCTTCTCTTGATCAAGTTGATGAAACTACTAGAAGCATAGAAGAATTAGATATCATTCATTGAGATACCAAAAGAGGTGGTTGTAGAAGAGCAAAATCAGCTTTCAAAAGATTGGACATGCATGAAAGATCATCCTCAAGAGCTTGTCGTAAGAGACATTACAAAGAGAGTAACCACTAGAACATCACTTCATAGTATGGGTAATGTTGCTTTTATCTCTCAGTTAGAACCTAAAAAAATTTTAGATGTTGAAAAAGATTAATATTGGATAATTTCCATGCAAGAGGAACTAAATCAATTTGAAATAAATGAGGTATGGGAACTCGTTCCTAGACCAATAAATAAAACTGTAATAGATACAAAATGTGTATTTAGAAATAAATTAGACGACAATGGAATAGTAACTAGAAATAAAGTTAGACTAGTAGCTCTAAGATATGATCAACAAGAAGGGATAGATTTCGATGAAACTTTTACTCATGTTGCTAGACTAGAATCAATTCAAACGCTCTTATGCTTTGCATGTTTTAAAAAATTTATTTTATATCAAATGGATGTCAAGAGTGTCTTTTTAAATAGATACATAATGGAGGAAGTTTTTGTAGAACAACCTCCTAATTTTCAAAGCTTCACGTGTATAAACTTAAAAAGGCTATCTAGGCTTAAAGCAAGCTCCTAGAGCTTGGTATGAAAGACTAAGTAAATTTCTTATTGATGATGGTTTTAGCATTGATAAAGTAGACAACACTCTTTTTATAAAATTAAAAGGAAAATATATCTTGATTGTTAAAATTTATGTATGATATTATTTTTGTTCTACTATCGATCATCTATGCAATAATTTTGGTAACAGAATGAGAAAGGAATTTGAGACGAGTATGATGACAGAACTGTACTTCTTTCTCGAACTTCAAATAAAGCAAATGAACGATGATATCTTTATAAGTCAAGAGAAGTACACCAAGGACTTACTTAAGAAATTTGGAATGGAGTAGGTAAAGTCAAGCAATACGCCCATGTACTACCATAAAGCTTAATAAGGACGAGAAAGGTAAAAACATTGACATTATAAAATATCGAGACATGATTGGCTCCTTACTTTGCTCAACTCCAAGTAGACCTGATATTTTGTTTAGTGTTTGTTTTTTGCACATTTTCAAACTTGTCCTAAAGAGTCACATCTGCATGCCATTAAAAGAATTTTTAAATATCTGCGTGGGACTACCAAATTTGGTCCCTAGTATCTAAATGTGATTCTTTTAAGCTAGTTGATTACTCTGATTTCGATCTTACCAGAAGCTTAACCGATAGAAAGAGCACAAGTGGCACATGTCAATTCTTTTGGCACTCACTTATCTCTTGGTTTAGCAAGAAGCAATATTCGGTAGCCTTATCCACTGCTGAAGCTGAATATATTTCGGCCGGCACCTGTTGTGCTAAATCTTATGGATGAAACAAACTTTAAGTGATTTTGGCTTATATTTTAAAAATATTCAGATTCGTTATTAAACCGTTAGAGTCTCACGCACAAAACATATAGACCTTAGACATCATTTTTTTCATGAACATGTGTAAAAAGGAGATATATCACTTGAGTTTGTCGACACATTAAATCAACTTGCTGATATTTTTACAAAACCATTAAGCATTGAAAGTTTTTGTAAAAATAGATATGCTTTAGAAATTTTAAACATTGAATTGTATTATTTAAATTTATTTGCACTTATATAATTTAATGTACAATTTGCAAATGGATACCAGATTATATTCATATGTGCATCAAAGAATTTGGTTGATGTGGAAAATTTTATAGGCTAAATGTGGCATGAGAGTAAAATTGGAAAATTGCTTTTATGGCTTGGGATGAAAGTTCAAAGAGAGGAAAACTTTGGGAAAGTTTGGAATTACAGAAAACTGGTTGTTCGATCAGGTCAAACCATTCACTATTCAAACCAGTCCTACCAGTTTGGGATCGGTCGCACCGGTTGCTACAGTGACACTTGAAAACTATGCCTTGGTCTCTTTTACTCTCGCTATCTACACAACCCGCAACCTCACCGGCAATAAACTCATCTCTTCCTAGCTCCACACCAGCCTTCTCCCGCTGAAACCCACTTCCCTCCAAAACCGGAACGAACTTCTCCCACCGGTTACACACTCAACCACTCTCTCTATTTTCTAGTAGCACATCTCTGTTTGGAGTCTAAGCATAGCCATTGCCTCACTTCTTCCAGTCTTGTTCTTCACTCACATCGGCTTCACCCGCAGCCTTAAATCGGTAGCAAGCTCAGCTTTCGTCTCTCCCTCTCCCACACTAGCGCCAACTTGGTCACTTTCTTTCATGAGGACTATGCGACCTAACAAAAAGTGAAATCGTTCTTCAACCGACAATGTTGAAAGGTATGAAAGATTTTAAGATGAGGATTGTAAAGCTTGATCTAATCAATATATCTCGCGAAAAAATTTATGTGGACGTCTAACAAAGTATTTTGATGTCGATGGACTCTAAACCTATGATTTACTTGCTAGAATGGGTTGGAAAAATATTTTGGATCTCCATGTTAAGATATATCCTAGGTTAGTCCATTTATTTATGCAAATTTGGCAGTTGAGCATGATGCCTACATTGTTAAGAGCTATGTTTTCGGTACATCAATTTCTTTGGACAATGTGACATTAAGTCAAATTTTTGAAATACATTATTCTAGATTAGCTCTTTATCATACTTCTAGTTGGCCTCAGATTGAAATTTGATCTGTTAGATATTGTTCGACTAGTATGTAATAAACCCCACCTCCAAAATATTTTTCGTCCCCTGATTATTGACCTATCCATTGAAGCTAAAATTCTTCATCACATTATTACCTACAATTTTCTCCCTCAAGGTGTGCATAGGGATGAGGTTAAGTATTTTGACGTTTTTCTTCTGTCAAAGATTTTAAAAGGAGAAAATGTCAATATATGTTACATGATACTAAGATATATGGAAAATGTTGTTCATAACCTTCAACTCTCTCTTCCTTGTGGAATGTGGCTCACAAAAAAATTTGAGCATTTTGGAATTGATCAAAGCAAGGAGGAGTTTATTGAGCTGAAAAATAATGATATCATATCGAAAAATTCATTATGAAAGATGCATATAGAGAAGATAAATAGAATATGGGTAAAGACACATCAAGCTTCTAATCAAGAACATGATCATCCTACCACTACTTTTCTCATACTGAGTTTACTTTGGATGAGTTGTTTGAAGAAGATCCTCCCACTGGCCAGCTCCGGTCCTCGAACCCTCCATTTACCCATCAAGGAGAATCATCCCACACATCAGGAGCTGAATATACACGCTTGAGACTACATCAGAAAATTGATGCTCTTAATGTTTAGTATACTCAACTTCTAAATCAGCGTACTCAACTTCTAAATCAGCATACTCAACTTCTAAATGACATGTACCAGGAACATCATGATCCGTCTACTCAGCTAACGTAGTTTAATGAGAAAATTCAACAAGAACAACATGCTTACTACATGTCCATCATGAGTGCCTTGCATATTTTCATCTTTTCTTCATGCATATCCTTATGTATTTGCCTTGTTCATATTTTTCTTTTATTTATTTTTATTAGGACAAAAGGGGAGAAAGACTCATGTTTTTATAATGCATATATTCTCTCTTATCTCATTTCTATTATCATATGGTATATATTTAGGGGGAGCAATCATATAATCATATTGCATGTATTTAGAGGGAGTAATTCAATGACATATGCTTCAGTTGATAAATTTTTACTGCTTACATGCTTATTACACTTCATTTTTTTATCTTACTTTATGGTTTGTCATCATCAAAAAGTGAGAGATTGTTGACCCAGTTATTCTAGAATAAATTTTGATGATAGAAAATCTATAAGATATTATTAATATGTTTAATCAAGTATGTAGGAATAAAATGATCTCGAGACGGATGCATGAAAAGTTTGAAGGAAAATGGATGTGAAGAAATTTATTTTTATGTATTTTTATAATAGGAACTCAATTAAGGTGATTTAATTTCACTAGGCTGAAGAATACAGTCAAGCACAGCTAGCCTAAACGAAAATCAACTTTTTTCTGTCCTGAAATAAACCCATAAGCTAAAATGTCTGAAAATCCATTTGAAATGCCCGAGATACATTGAATCAGGGTTGAAACCGGTTAGACCAGTGTGAAACC
Source organism: Datisca glomerata (assembly GCA_003255025.1). Lineage (NCBI taxonomy): Eukaryota > Viridiplantae > Streptophyta > Magnoliopsida > Cucurbitales > Datiscaceae > Datisca > Datisca glomerata. The sequence continues at coordinate 468,194 of QANY01007347.1, forward strand.
AGATGGACCGATCTAAAACCGATTAGACCGGTTCCTAACCGGTGCAACCGATTCATGTATAAGGAAATTAATTTCCTAAACCGGTCGCACCTGTAGGTATACCGGTTGCTCATTACAAAAATTTTCCTAAATCAAGCCCCGATCCCACTAGTTTCCAAATCGGTCGGATCAGTTCTGATTCATTTTTCATCCCGCATAAATAAAGACATCCTTTTTCACATTTCCCACACACTTCAACGCCTATCTCTCTATTCTCTCTATTATTTCTCACATCCATGTTCTATATTCTTGAGCTTAGAGTTGTTATATATTCTTGAGTGAGAAAATTAGTTGTGAGAGAAGAAAAGAAATCAAGAGAGAATTACTGTGAATTTTGTAAGAGATTTGAAGATCTCGAAGTGATGATTGTCAATATTCGATTGGTACCACGAACTAATAAGAAATTGTAAAAGGTTTGGTCTTCACCTGTAAGAATATCATGAGGAAGAAATCTCTCTCTACTCTTTTTATTTTTCGCATATACTTTTATTTCTCACACTTTTATATTGACTTGCTATTTATATTTCCTCATTTATTTCACTTAGTCAATATTTGTACTTTGCTACTTACTATTTATTTGAGTAAATTTTAATATTAATTTAATTACGTGAAATCCTTTAATTGTACACAATCACCCAATTCACCTCCCTCATGGTTGGCCGTATCGATCATTCAAGGAAACCATGATTGACATGTTTGACTGTGCATTATAATCTATATAATAATGGATGAAAAATTAGGATTGCTATGTTTTACATTGTATAATTGTTGAGATTGTGCCCTTAAAGGATACATCGTTGATGTGAAGTGGTATTATTTATGATTTATACTGAATTATATAATATAAGTTGTTTATTAATTACATGTGTACAGTTCTAATATAAGCTCCATAAGCATAAAGTACTTAGTTTAGTGCTACAGAGTTTGCGATCATTGATACATGGTATAAACTAATAGTTCTTTATAGTTTACAAATAAAAATATTCACAATTTAGTGATGTTTTGCATTTCACTTGAAGATTGTAATGTATTAACTATATTTGGATGCAATGAAATGACTAGTGACTTTGATTTATGCGCTTAATCCAGAGAGGATTATGAACTCATTTTTCAGTGACTTTTTTATTTTGATCTTTTAAGAAGGAGACTCTAACTGTTTAATAAACCTGCATCTCTCAAGATAGGACAAATAAGTTGAATATTAGAGACAACTGGTTCTGAAATAGCTAGCAGCACTTCTTTCTTAATCTAGAGATATTTGTTACCTCAAAAGGCTAAAAAACATAATTGTTTCAGAGCAACTAGAAAGAAAAAAAAATTGTTATTTTTAACAAAAAAGAATTCATTTTAAATGTAGGCGGTATCTGTGTAATTAATGCAAACTACTAGACATTGTTTTCAAAGACTGTTGAGGTATACGACTTGAGGCTCGCTTTAATTTAGGGCAATGGAAAAGTGCTTTTAAGTCTCAAGGTAGAAGAAGAGGTTATACGCCTCTCTATGGTGAGACACGCCTTTGAGCCTTATGCCTTGAGCCTCTCGAGACTTAAGCCTCAATTATTTTATGTTTTTTCTTATATTTTCATTATTGCTCGAGAGTTAACCTCTTTTCCTTCATTTATTTATTTAAGTTGTGTGCGTCTTTTAATCCATGAAGAAAAAAGTAAAATCTTATTCCAAGTATCATCTATTTTTACCAAGAAAAAAATATAATCTTTTTTCCTTGCGTTATTGTCATTTAAAACACCCTAGCATTAAGCAACAATAATTGATATTATATATATATATATAATTGCATATCTCTTAAATCATGTACAATTTTTTTAAAGCGGAGTGACTAAGTGGAAAAAATATCATTTATAATTATGTGCTAGGAAAAACCCCAGGCAGTATCCATATACTAATAAAAGTTAAAAAAAACATAAATGTTTGCATCAAAGACGGTTTCTTTAATATATACAAGTTGTTTCTAGTGTATCGAAACCAGTGACTTTATTTTGTGAGTCAAGAAGCCATCGCTTATACTAAAGATCTGAAGTATCATGGAAAAGTAAAGCATATAGACACGAAGTATAATTTTGTACGAGATATTATGGCGCAGAAGAAAATAGTGATACAACATGTCTCTACACATCGAATGATGGCTGATGCTTTGATAAAGCCAATCCCTAGAGATATTTTTCTAAACCATGTCAAATCTCTAGGTTTGCACAAATTGTAATCTGATGTGTAATTTTCAGTACATTTTGTATTAATATAATTAATTAATGAACTTGACGTTGTTCATTATTTTATTTATTTATAGCACAAAACACACATATCATGTTTGGATAAAATGAAAATGTACGTCGCTAGCATAGACTGACTTACTCATACAAGTGGGCACCTCAGGCGCTTGAAGAGCGAGCAAAGATGAGACACTGTATGCGAAAAATATTTGGAATACGTGAACAAAGGGTACTTTAATTATGTTGTCGCTTTGACAAGAGGTCAAGATGAGGTCCAAATATTAATTTATGGATCAACATGATTTCCACGATGATGTAGCCTAGATGGTGGACGAGATGCGAGAACTTATTGTAGGCGCTATGAGGAGTGAGCTAGTAAGATATCGAGCTAGACGTGAGAAATATTTTGGTATCTACGACTAAGCTAAGATCCTTATAATGGTTCAATATAAGTTATAAAAGACATACACTCATTCTATGAAGAGATAACCACTATAGCATGTGATCATACCACATATGTCTTTTTGATACTAAATAAGGGAAATGTGAGATAGAATCCCTGCTCTCACATTGTATGAGTCCTTTGAGATACTTTGAAACTTCATTTTTGTTCCCTATGTGACTTTCGACTATATGGTTAAGCGATGCATAAATGTTGCTACTTTAGCATGTTACATATGGTTATGGTAATTCGACCTAATGGAGCATGTCTTGGAAAGCAATTTATTTGAAGCTAAGACATATGTGTAGGAAAGGAAGACATTTTTTGTCTCCATCTAAAGTGTGTTCACTGATCGACCAATTATGCCGCCTCGTAATGGCTAGGACATGATTATGAATACATGTTTGGATTAAGTCAAGTAATACTCTTTGAGGGATTAGAGATGTTTGAACTAATATAACAAATACGTCTGGGGCATAGCGAGACAAGTAGATAGTCTTCAGTTTTGGGGTTGCCATGCCATCCTTAACAGGATCATAGCAACTAGGTCTTATATGTACTCACGGGTCGCACGATCCATTTTCCCATATGAATTCATTAGTATGTGAATATTTAATCGTGTAATTAAATTTGTTCAATCCAATCATGTGCGAATGAGACATGTTGAAAAATTCAAATCCGGGCGCCCATGATTGGTTGACCCGAACTGGTTATGAAAATGAATGATTGTTGTTTTTCATGTGAAAAACTACCAATGGAAGTTAATAGAAGAAATTTCATTAACTTCCACAAGATGAAAAACCGTTGAGATTTTCTAGAGAAAAAACAACAAATTCGGACCTATAGGAAATCAAGGGAGAAAATCATTCCTCCAACACTAAAATCAAGTTTTCACATACAAAATCAATGGCTCTTGAGTTGTGGAATAAGTGAGGAGTTCGTTTTCGTGATTTTCTATAAGATCCGGCACATAATTCATTAATTTTATCTATTCCGCTACATAATTAAGTAAGTATACTCGATTTAATTGTTTTTTACAGTTACAATATTTGTACGGCTCTTGGTTAGAATTTTTTTTAGTAGGATTTTGCTACTGAGTTTCAGGCTTAGTTTTCTAGCTGATCTTTTTTAATTTCTCCACGGTATCCAATTCAATTTTTTAATTTTACATTTTGGTTCAACTAAAATTTTTCTTCAACTGATAAAGTAAAGTGAGCATGAGGCGAAAAACCCCAAGCAAATAAGCAATATGGCAAATACCGTAGGACGAAACCTCTTTCATTCGACTCCCATTTTAATGAAGTACTCAGCAGCTGAGGCGAGCTTAGGAAACTGGATGAGAGAGACAAACGTCAATCACAAGGGAAAAAACATGTGTCTCAAGTTAAAGAACCAAATGAACAGATCTGTAAAGTACATGATCAGCAACTACCATGGCCCTTGGCAACAAGTCAAAGTTCATCAGCTACAAGTGAGAATGGATCGAGATGTTCCTGAAATCTTAAATCTTAATGTCACTCTAGTGTAGGCGGAGAAAAGTGACAAGTAAACATAAATTTTAAAAACCTTTTGAAGACTAAGTGACACATCTAGAACTTAAACTAAAAAATTATATACGAGGTACAACTAGTGCTCTGATATATGTAATACAAAAATAAAAAAACAATTACTTTTTATTATGTGCACCCTATTGAGACTGATTATTAGAACGTGTAAAGGAAATCAAATTAATCATATTCAAACAGCAACAGAGCCCCTTAGACCAAATGTCCTGTGTAGGAGTATTTTTTTTTGGTTGAAGATCATGGAGATATATTAGATTTCAGTAAATAAGCACTGGGTCTCATCATCTCAATAATTTAGTGTTAAGATTATTAGGATTAGTATCCTTCTAGTTATTAACTGAACTGAGAGAAAACGCAAATCTGAAATGGGAAAAAGAGAGCAAATTGAACCTTTTTTGAAGTACAAAAATGAGTATATATTGTGCATGTAGGTCACCACTCCACGCCTTGCCAGGGACCTAATATATCATAGAACCTACGCCCATAAATCATGAAACCAACACATTCATAATTAACGGCCGGTTAGATGAATACAAAGCATTTGAGCTGAGTTAACAGTGCCTTTAAGTTATTATCATTTCTTATACTAAAATACCACAAGAAAACTGACTTCTTCTACAACTCCAAATATATTTGTTGATTTCAATTGTTCATAGATTACTACACAAATGGAAAACTACATAACTCTAGCTTCATTTTATTTTGCCTATCTGGACATCGTTCTTATCTTAATCTTCCATTTCTCCAAAGACATGGGATCACAGATTGGTCATAAAAGGGAAAAAAAAGATGGGAAGATATGGCACGTAGAGGGAAAGAGAAACGAGAAAAATGACAACTTACCTCATCTATATAGCTGCACTGGTGATGAACCTGATATCTAGAACAGGGCAACAAATAAGTTCCTCTTCAACCCAGAGCCTACTAATCACCAGAAAAGAAAAAAATGCATGATAGATGGTAAGTAAACTTATTCATTAGCAAAATGTGAATCAACAAAACCAGATTGCATTACCTTTTGAGCAGATTCCGCTCAAGTCTGTGAAGAATTGGAAAGAAGGAACATACGAGGGTCTGGTGGATTGGTGATGAACCACCGACACATATCGAAGTTGTTTCTCCGGTCCTCAAACCCGGGAAATCCCCCTGAAAAATAACATGGTTGTCGTCCTTTCTTCTCTTCCTTCAGCTTCGGAGGTAGTGTCAGCGTTCCTTTGAGAGAGCAAAAAGAAAATAAGGTGTTTGAAAGATCAAAGAGAAAAGAAACGAACGACTTTCGATACAGAACAAATGCGCTGCTGCATAATCATAATGCTTTGTAATGACGAAGATGAAGTTCAGACGTATACTTGCTGTACTCGTACCAACAAAGTTGAGAAATTTCCACGAGTAGACTAGGGAAAAAAATGTTAAATTGCTTAACGAAATGTTGCTTTTCTTTTTTTATGAAACGTAGTCTTTGCTCTTTTTTTAATGAAACGTGGTCTTTTCCATAAGGGAGAAAAATAAATTAGTCTTGTATTAGATCTAAAAATTTTTGTGCTAGACTTTTAGTCGAGTATTTCCACCTTAATAGTAATACTTGTTCGACCAAAGTCTAATAAAATATTTTAGCTAGATTAGAGTTCAATAGCCATCAGTAAAATAAAAAATTATAAATCAAATGGATAACTTAATTTTTTCTTCTATACAAAAAAGTCAAATTGCGTTAAAAAATAGGATCTTAATTCGCTTTTTCTTTTCTCAATGGGCTCTTTTTAAATTATTCTCAAAAATTGAAATATGGACTCATGTCTCTAATGATAATTGGTTTTTTATAAGAGAAAAGACTAATGGTTTATTTTATTTGAATTTTTTTGCTCAACTTAGTGTCAGGTAGATCTAGTCTAGTTAAATTATTTTACTTGACCCTAATCCTACATTACTCTTAAAGTAAGAATGTTATATCGAGGTCGAGCATAAAATATTTACTAAACACGGGTCTATTAAGGGATAACTTAGCATTTTTTGTGATAAAAATATCAAATTTTATTAAAAATAGTCAGAGGATCTAAACATCGTTTTTTTCAGTCATCTATCCATAGCAATTTTGAAAGAATGTGCTATTTCTATTTACACTTTTTCTAATTTTATCTTTTTTAGAATTTCTGTCGTTCAAGTTCTGAATAATAATATGAGCTCTTAATTAATTTTAATGGTAAGTATGGTGTCAGACCCATTTGGTTGCTACCATGAACGGACAAAATGAATCGCCACTAGCATCACTCATTTCGTCCAGTTCAGTGGCGTTTTAAGAACCAATTGCAAATGAAGGAGATACATATAAAGAGAGAAGAGGTGCCAAGGAAATAATGACGCTAAGGAAATACTGACGCTGAGTTGACATTTGATTTCATCTATACTTTCTCACATTTATTTCAATTATTATTATTTAAAATGATAAAATTATTTAACCTTGTTAATTAATAATCTCACATTATTTTTTCTATCACTTTTTCATAAAAATCTAGTTTATTAAATGAGTTTCTCAATTCACTTACATATCTTACAAACATATCAACACATTTTTTAAAATATCTTTTATTTTCTCAAATCTCCATAAAAAGCATCACTATGTGTATACATTCTTCCCTACTTTAATTTGGTATTTTATTTTTTTTTTCAGATCAAAGCCTCACCTAAGGGTCATAAAAAATCTTGATCCCAGAATCACGCCCGATAACGGGTCAGAATTTTTGTCCTGCCCGATCCCACCCTGAAACGCTCGTCCACAAACACGTCCCAAGGCCCGCCCATAAGATTAAGATATGCACGTTAATTGGAATGAATGATATAAAATATTATATTTGAAAAATTTAAGGATATATAAACTAGATTATAAGATAAAGTTTAAATGATTAAAAATAAACGTTCATAATATTAAAAATTATTCTAAATTAGTAGGTATTTCGTTTCTTAAAATAAATATTATTTCTTAAATTATTAATGTTTAAAAAAAATATTAAAATTATAATCAAAAGAGGAATATAATTGGATTGTTTATCCTGTCTTGTTTTCCTAACTACGTATTCTAAGCTCCATTGAACTTATTAGGTGTATGTATCACAGTTGTCAAATCATTTCGGTGCTCATTTAATTTTTTCAATTTTTTTTAAGTATTTCAGTCTTCCATTTCAAACGAATATTTTGGACATACAGATAATATTATAAATTTTATTACTAATAATATAGGTAAGAAAATTGAATCATATTTTCATATCACAAACAATAATTTCTTTTTAACATCAACATATAATTCACATAATTGTTTCACTAAAACCATTTTTTAAACTAGAAAATAAATATTAGAAAAACGAATTGTTGCGCTGCTTGGAAGTCGAAGCCAAGATGCAGAAGTGAGGAACTAACTTAAGCAAAAGGGTTAAATGCCACTAGGCATGGGGAAAATATGTGATTATATTGAGTTTTAGATTGTATTTGACCTAAATTTAACAAAAAAATTGTACCCTTATTTTGTTCCATTCCTGTGTCAGAACCAGAATATTCTACATGTTCCATCTGAAACGGAACAGAATTAGTAGCTGTGGTGTATATATATACACACTAAAAGAAAGTATATGTATGAATAAAAATGTTATATAGAAATTAAATGTTTTAATGTATTTGTAGATGGTTGGTTAGTCAATACGGTCGTGGATCGCTAACGTGGCAGAAATAAGACCAAAAAGGATGACGAGGCATGCTAAAGAAGATGAAGTCAAAGAAATATGATGTGGCCGTAAAAAAAGAATCAGATCAGATAGCGCCAATTATCTTCATCTCTGCGATTTGATCAACGGTCATAATCACATTAAATATTCATTATATCTCATTAAACGTTTATAAACAACCATGGAGGAAAATGCCTATAAATACGTCCATACATATCAAAGAAAGGACAAATCAATTTAATACAAAAAACTCACTCTCTTTTTCTCTCTTAGTCTTTCAATTCTCGAATTTCTCTCGCGTTCTATTCCTAGAATACAATAGAGGAAGAAATTCCTTTATAAATTGGTACTGTCAGTTAGAGTTGAAAGAAAGCTCAAGGAGAAAAACTTTCCAAGAAGAATTTATGAGGATGCCGAGGATGAGATCAAGCGTCGCTCTTAACAGTGAGAGCATAAATGTTCCACAAAATCTTCCCGAAGAGAGGAACCATGAGATACTGGCTATCCTTGAAACCATTTTAGCCAGAATCACAGAGTTGGAGAATTGGAATGCTGAAACTCTACATACAACTCTGCACACGCTGCAAGGTCAGGTTGTAACCCTACAATGAGAAGTCCAACAAGCCCGCATGAACCGAGCTAGTTGCATTGAGAGGATATACACAAAACTCAAGATGCAGTGACAAGAAGGAATGCTAGGTAGAACCTGAACAATAATTAAGAACTGAACGAAGAAGGTGAAGAACAGAAAGAACATGGATAACAGAGTGACACGAATTCCTGGAGTAAAAGAAGGGTTGAAAAAACACGATATAGAGAAAATGCTCAAAAGGAAAATGGTGGAGGCCAAAAGACTGGGCACCACAACGGTATCAGTTTTGGACTCGCTCCTCCAGACCTCGTAAACTCTAGAAATCTTGTCAACATCTATTCCAAAAAATTTCAGACCACCAAAATTTAGATATTATACAGGGAAGATGGATCCAGTCTAACACCTAAGGAGGTTCCAACAAATGATGGCATTCCACCAGCACGAAGATGCACTCATGTGCAGAATATTCTCGACAAGGCTAGACGGTAGCACTTTAAAGTGATATCATTTTCTTCCCATTTTTCTATAACTAACTTCTCTATTAAGTCTTTTATCTTTTTAAAGCAGTACATGACATATCGAGCCGCCATAGAGGATTTAGAATATCTTCTAAGAGTTTCAATAAAGAAATGAGAATCACTGCATGAATGCACCAAGCGGTTTGAAGTAGAGATGGAAAAGTGGAGGATTGCGATGAGCGTGTAGCTCGACTGGCATTCAAAAGAGGATTAGACCCATAATCCTTCTTATTTGAAGACTTGTCCAAGGAAAAACCTCTCACCATGACAGAGACATTCCTTAGGGCCCAAACCTACATAAATCTTGAAGAAGAAAGAAGAAGTGTGATGCAATTATCAAAGCAGTTAGCGGCAGCCTGGAATAGCAATGCCAAAAGAAAAGTTGAGACACTCGGGGACAAAGACAGACGAGAGGAAAGAGAACAAGCTAAGAGATTGAGGGGACTTGAATGGTTCATCCAAAAGGAAAAAACTTATACTCCACTTACCATTCTAGTAAATGAAATCTCGTGGCCCATAAAAGATGAGTCGTGGTTAAAGAGCCACCTTCAATCAAAAGAGATACAATATAGAAAGATAAGCATAAATATTACTCGTTCCACATAAGTAATGAGCATATGACGAAAGATTATTATCGACTGAAGGATTACGTTGAAATTCATCAGCAAAGATCATCTCTAGCACTACATCGCTCAACCGGGCAATAGGCAGATGGAAAGAGAAATGGGACAAAGAAAGGCTGCAGAGCTGCAACGTATCGTCACACGGTTATAGCTCTGACGGAATAAGAAGGAGCTAGTCATAAAGAAGGGCACTGTAATTGTAGAAGAAGATCAGAAAACTTCATAAGAAGCTCCCATAACATTTAATGGCAAGAAAGACTTGCAAGTCACTGGGAATCACAATGACGCGTTAGTGATCTCCATTCAGGTGGGAAACTGTTTGTTGAGAAGAATATTGGTACATAGTGACAGTGCACCAAATGTCTTATGCCTATCGACCATGGACAAGATGGAAGTAGAAGCAACAAAGCTACGGAACACAAGGCAGCCGTTGGTGTGATTTAATGGGGAAGTGTTGTACTCAGAAGGGATACTCTCGCTTCTAGTGCTAGCAGAACCATTTAACCACTTAACGGAATTTGTGATTATCAATACACCATCCCTGTACAATGAAATACTGGGCATAGCATGTATCCATAAAATTAAAGTGGTTCCATCAACCTACCACCAAACATTAAAATATCCAAGTCTAGATGGAACGTGAACAATTAGAGGAGACCAAGCCACAACCCGACACTACAAAGTCACAACTTTAGATGCCGTAAGAAAGGCATCAATCTAAGTAGGGAAGCGACCAATCAGTTAACATCAATAGTAACTAAAGTCATTGAACAACTAGTTTGAAGGTGAGGGACCACTATATGAAGCTACTGAGGAACTAATAGAGATAAAAATTGATGAAGGTACAAAGGTAACCAAGATAGGAGCAACATTGTCCCTACAGGAGAACTAGGAGTTGATTAGCTTCTTAAGAGAAAATAAAGATGTATTTGCAGAAAACCTCACTGACATGATGAGAATTAGTGAAGAAACCATATGTCACCACTTGAACACATATCCATGTGTCAGACCCGTGAAGCAAAAGACTATCTAATGTAGTGTTGGTGATGAAGAAAAATAGGAAGTGGAGAGTCTGCGTAGATTTTACGGATCTTAACAAAGCGTGTCCCAAGGGTGGTTATCTGCTACCACGAATCGATCAAATGATTGATGTAATAATGGGGGATGTTCCAGATACCCAAGTGAAGATGTACCCACCAGACCAAGAGAAGCCGTCATGTATAACTAAATATTGCATTTACAATTGTAAAGTGGTGCATTTCAGATTGAAGAATGTAGGAGCAACATACCAACGCCCAGTAAATCACATATTTAAGAACCAGATTGGGCACACAATGAAGGTCTACGTGATGACATGTTGGTTAAGTCAATTAATCACAAAGATCATATCAAGCATTTTGAAGAAGCCTTATCAAAGTTACAAAAAAATACAGTATGAAGTTAAACCTAGAAAAATGTGCTTTCGAGGTCAAGTCAAGAAAATTCCTCGGGTACATGGTTACGTAGAGAGGAATAGAGATTATCCCTGACCAAGTAAAGGTAATCACAAAAATGAAGACTCCAACAAACCTAAAGGACATGCAAAGCCTTACAGGGAAGCTAGCAGTGATCGAGTGATTTCTAGCTAGGTCAACAGATAAGTGTAAACCATTCTTCTCGAAAATAAAAGGAATTCAATTCAATGATGGGATGAAGATTGTGAAGTGACCTTGCAAGCATTCAAGGAGTACTTAGCCTCGCCACCCATCCTATCAAAACCAGAACCAAGTGATAAGTTATACTTATATGTGGCGGTTTCATAGGCAACAATCAATGTGGCTCGGGTAAGAGAAGAGAGAAAATGACAGAAGCCAATATATTTTATTAGCAAGAGCTTGACAGTAGCAAAATGCAGATATAAGAAAACTGGGAAGATCATCTTGGCTCTAATCATGGCGTCACAAAAACTAAAGCCATATTTCCAACCACACACAACCATTGTACCAACTGAGTTCCCAATCTGAAGCTTTCTACATTTACCAGATCTAACAGAAAGATTAGCCAAGTGGGCAGTGGAGTTAGGCTAATACAAAATATGATATGTCCCGAGAACCACAATGAAGTCACAAGTTCTAGCAGATTTCATCGTTGAGTTCATAACACGACAATGAATGCATTACCAAAGTCAACCCAAAAATTGATGAATGGAAATTATACGTGGATGGAGCATTGGATAAAAAAGGATCTAGGGCAGGTGTAGTGATTCGAACCCCGTATGGAGAAACTATAGAACAAGCCTTGTATTTTGGCTTCAACACATCAAACAACGAAGCGAAATATGAAACACTACTGGTAGGAATCCACCTCACAGAGGAATTCAGGGAATATATGCCGCTAAGGATGAAAGAATGTCTATGTACGTCCAATGTGCGAAGAAACGATGGAACAATTGGAGGAATATCACATAAAACAAATTTCAATAGGAGAAAACTCACATGCGGTTTCTCTAGCAACTCTAGGATCCTCTATCAACAATCATGGAAAAAGAAACATCCCAATCGAATTCTTATAGTTGCCAAACATAGAAAGTCAAACAGTCATTCTTAATACAACACCCGTAGAGTCAAGTTGATTTGATCCAATTATCCAATATATGTAAAGCCGCAAGCTCTCAAAAGATAGATTGGAGGCGCAAAAGCTGAGCTAATAAGCGGCCAAATATAATCTGATCTATGACAAACTCTATAGAAGATATTTTTAGGGCTTTAATTGAAGTGCCTTAAGCCAACATAAGCCAAGATGTTTTGGCAGAGGTTCATGAAGGAATCTACGGGAAGCCATATATGAGAAGAACCTTGGCGCACAAGGTATTGAATGAAGGATACTAGTGGCCCAGAATGAAAGCAGACGCGAACGGATACGCAAAAAGTGTGACAAATGTCAAAGCGCCGCAACAATCCCTAGAATGGTGCCATAATGGGTTCAAACCTTGGTTAGTCCCTAGCCATTCATGCAATGGGGACTCGAGATAGTGGGACAGCTGTCTATGGCTCTAGCTTAAAAGAAATTCTTGTTGGTAGTAACAAACTACTTTACAAAATGAATAAAGTAGTAGGGCTGGCAAGGATATGAGAAGAGGATGTTAGAAGCTTTCTTTGGAAGGAAATCATATGCAAATATGGAATTCCGAAAACCATAACCTCTTATAACGGGTTGCAATTCATCGAGAAAACTATCAAAAGCTTCTATGAAGGATTGCGAATCAAAGCCTTACACTCAACTCCATGTTATCCATAAGAAAATGTTCAAGAAGAAATGTCAAACCAAAATATCCTAGTCGGATTAAAGAAAAGACTGGAAGCAACAAAAGGGAATTTGAAGAACTACCTTCGATTCTTTGGGCTTACTGCACAACGCCACGAGAACCAACCAGACAAACCCCATTTGCTTTAGCGTTGGGGCATAAGAAATCATTCTAGTAGAAATTGGGTGTCCAACCGCAACGTCAGAGATTGGTTAGGAAGAAAACTCCAAAGTTCTAGAAAATCATTTAAGTCTATTGGAGGAAAAAAGGGAAACGGCCCTCATCAGATTGGGCAACTACAACTAGCGTAGACGATCTTATTTTTCTAAACCAATAAAGGAAAGGGGGTTTCAACCTGGTGAGTTAGTTCTTGAAAGAATCATGCAAAGAGATGAAGGAAAGATTGGACTGAATTGGGAAGGACCATATGTTATAAAAGCAATAGGAGGAAAATGATCATATTTGCTAACCAATTGTGATGGTGTGGATCTTCGAAAGCTTTGGAACGCTCTACATCTAAGGAAATATTATGTATGAACAGATTTTCCTTCACTATTTAATAAGAATATCTTTACTCTGTGGGTTTTTCCCTCTTCAAGGATTTTCCACGTAAACTTGTGACTTTAGTTCTTTTTATTGATCTCTTGTGACTATTGAATTATGATTAAAGCATAGAGAGGGAGAGCATAAAAGCCTGAATCTAGAAAGAGAGGGAGAGCATAAAAGCCTGAATCTAGAAAGAGAGGGAGAGCATAAAAGCCCGAATCTCAAAAGGAAGGGAGCACACAAAAGCTTGAATCTCATAGAGAGGGAGTCCATCAAAATTCAAAGAAATTGCCTAAGTGTGCCAAGCGGCCGCTTAAAACAAAAAATGAAAAATTACCTCAGTGTGCCCAGCGGCCGCTTAAGGTAAAAATTCAAAGAAATTGCCTAAGTGTGCCAAGCGGCCGCTTAAGGAAAAACATGAAAAATTACCTAAGTGTGTTAAGGCAAAAATTGAAAAATTGCCTAAGTGTGCCAAGCGACCGCTTAAGGTAAAAAAAATGAAAAATTACCTAAGTGTGCCAAGCGGCCTATTAAGGTAAAAAAAATAAAAATTGCCTAAGTGTGTCAAGCAGCCGCTTAAGGCAAAAAATGAAAATTGGCTAAGTGTGTCAAGCAGCCTCTTAAGGTAAAAACTAAAAATTTGCCAAGTATGCTAAATGAATGCTCGGGGCAAAAGATTAAGTGTATCAAGAGGCTAAAATGAATGTTTTTAAGAAAGATAAAGTAATGCTTAAAGCTTAAGGATGAAATGGAACATGTTTTCATTCATATATAAAAAAATATGAAAATAAGTAAAAGCAACATAAAAAACTAAAATCGTATCAAGCTGAATATGTTCTGCCGTTGAGCCATATGTCCTTTGAATCACTTCAGAAATAACTTCTTTGGTGATATCATCAGTAATTGGTTCCAAGTCAGCATCATTCTCTCCAGCTAGAGAAGGAATTGCCTCAGTCATTTCAAATTAGGGAAATGCCTGGGTGACACCATCAAGATTTTCGATGGTGTAAGCATCCTACTCAAACAACCTAAATTGAGCGGTGTAAGGATCATAGGATTCCTCTTCCTTCTTCTTCTTCAGAGTTTTAGCAATTAAAGCCTCAAATTATTTAGAAAGCTCATGAACGGCTTCCTGAACATGTCTGTTAACTTCAACCCTCAACTCTTTGACCAAGAGCCACGCCGCTTCGACTTCACTCTTTGACTCGCCATCCTTCCTGAACATGTCTGTTAACTTCAACCCTCAGCTCTACATCCTTGGTGACCGATTGACGCTTATGATTGGACACTTCTTACTCGTGCCTAATAATCTCGCCACCAATACTGTAAATTTGGTAGCAAGAGCGTTAGGATATAGAGTTCTCTAAAAGAAAAATGAAATCCACAAGTCAGTAAAAAAAATAAAATTTTACCTGAAGTATACAGTGGTTGATCCCTTTCTGAAGGGCTTCAATGGGTTCCTCAGCCAGCTAATCAACATTGATAGAACTGTAGGATCAAGCATTTACTGTTGAAAAAAAGCTATAGCTGGTAGTTAAGGCGCAACTTTATTTCCCTTATTTAGTTCAAACATCTACGCTCAGATTTTGACTGTGACTTGGCCCCACCAGGTTTCCACCACGTGGCAGGATGTACGCTCATTTCCTTTTACTATGCTAATGATTTAATTATTAATGTTTAATAAATTCAACTAAAATAGGTTTAAAATATAGTTTTTTCTGTCAAATATTAAGACTGGAATATGCTAAAAACTTTAAAAAATTGCTAATATTGTTATTTAATGTGACTGGTTTTCAGAAATTAAAAAAAAATGTTTTTATCATTTTTTATGAGCTTGAAAAAATTCAAGGTCGCGACATCCGCGATCCGTTAAATGTCACACCCGATTTCTATGACATCACAATCGTGACGTGATACATGCCACTATCGCTATTTAAAACCTTGCCCATATCATGCATTGTTTCAATGTGAAGTGACAAAGAGGTGACACTCTGATCTCTCTGACTGCGGATGTCTCGTTACTTGTATCGACGTTGATTGTGTCCATCAGTCGATGGTTGCATATTTTTAAATTCCCTTCTTTAATGTTCCATTCACGTCCACGCCTTTAAAAACACTGGCTCTCCCTCCGTCATGACATCACATTTTTTTAGCCTTCTTCTTTGTAAGTTTCTCCTCTCTTTTGCTTTCTCTATGTTCATCCCTGAGTCTATCTTTTCCATTTGATTCCTAGAGTAAGAAACAACAATGAATTTAGCAAGTTTATGGGAGTTTACGCTCTTGCCTTCCTGAGTAATGTCCATTATGCCTTAGGTTAAAACAACGCAATGGCTTTTCCTTGTAAACCCCTCCCCCACGCAGAAATCACCTTTCACCCAATGTATATAGAGTTTGGGTTTAGGTTTCCTATGTTGCCTTTGTTTCAGGAATTCTTCAACCATTATAGTCTTGCCCCTTCTTAGTTCACTCCATTTCAAGTCAAGAATGACCTATGTGGTCAAGTCAAGAAGGGGGAATTACTATGTATGCCCTAAAAACGACAAAAGGGGAAGGTTAATTACGAAACTCCCTAAAGGATCCAAGTCCTTCCTAGTATGGCATTGTAAGGTAAAGGTGTGTCTGTCACCATAAAATTCGTAACATGATTGAATTGCTCGACGTGTACTAGAAGCGGCAAAATCCTTTCAGAAGTAATCTATAGTTATGTAGAATCTAATTAGTGGCTGGCCCACGTTACGTAACTTGAGGGTTCCCATGGACAACTTGGCTATAGTGGATTGATGAAGTACGTTTACTACACTCCCATCATCAAAAATAAACCTTCACAATAGGCAGTTTCCAATTTGGATAGTGAATATTAACACGTCATAATGCCTTTCCTGCTCTCCGTTGTCAATATTATTGGGCATCACCGTTGCTTTCGTTCAATTCATCGTTCATCTCGAGAGTGGGATTTTTACAGTATATCTTCTTCTTTTTCCTTGTAACCCCTTCTGATTCCATGAGAATAATGATGGTATCTACTATCCTCGGTGACTCTTTAAATTTGGAATGATCACATTTTTCTCTCATTCTTGGTTGCTCCTTCTTTGGTACAAAATGCTTCAAATAGCCTTCTTTTACCAGCACCTATATGTAATCCTTCAGTTAATAACAGTCTTTGGTGATATGACCAGCACTCCTGTGGAAGGAACATTATTTGTTTATATCTTTTTTTAGGGTGCCCTGGTGAGTGGTGCAGGCCTATTCAGACAATGTTGATCTTTTATGGACTTGAGAATTTGATTAACTAGAATAGTCAACGATGTGTAGATTCAACCCCTTGGATGAACTCGTTCTATGGCCTTAAATTTATTTTCCGTACTTCCTCCTATGTCTTTAGTTTCACGGCCCTATCAGTCCTTCTCTTTCCTATTTTCTAACTATATATGCCTACTTGGTCGTTGATCTGAAATCCATTTCTCTAAGAGTCTCTGCGTACTTTTCTTTCTTTTCTTCTTCTAAGTTTATATACTTATGTGCCCTCAGAAAGGTTGATGTCATAGTGAGCTGCTTGACTTTGGATAAGTAATAAAAGGGTTGAATTTGGGTCTAATCCACGTCTGAATGGCAACCTTGCCAAGCGATCGTCGTAATTTTCAACCTTTACTATCTCATCTTTAAAATGGTGGGTATAATCTCGTAGGGACTCTCCTTTTTTATTGAGATGGTGAGCAGGTACTCTGAGTCTTTCATGACCGTCCAATAGGTAGAGTACTGTTCTAGAAAGCAGAAGACATTCTAGCGAAGGGAGAAAATGATACCATTTCAGTGCATTACCGTCTAGGCTGGTCGGGAACAACCTGCACGTTAAATCATTCTCATGTTGGTACAAAGCCATTACTTGCCTGAAATGCCAAAGATGGTCAACGAGATCCGCTTTGCCCTTGAGCACTTAAATTTTGGCGAGATTAACTTATTTGGAACCAGAGCGATTAATATTTTAAGGCACAACGGGGATCATGTTAGTGTCTCAAGATCTGCTGTTCCGGCTGTTCCCAGCTTCCGCATCTCTATCATTTTCTTCTCCAAACTTTTCTCCACAGCTCGTTCTATCATCAACTCTATTAGGTTGTTTTGTCCTCCTACCTCTTTTCTATTATCCCTGCATTGGGTTTCTCCTTCATCACAGTGCATATTTTGGCTAGCACTAAGATTGATCGCCTGGTGGATCAGGTTTCCCTTTTTGTGGTAAGCGGAGTCATTACATTTTCGTCGTGACTATTATTTGACTTGGTCCAGCCGGTGTCTATGCAACGTCCTATTGTAAAGCGGCAATATGTTCTTGCACAGTCTGCTATGCGTTTCGAAGTGCTTTGTTGTTATGATTTCTTATGTTCTGCATCCCTGTTAGTATTGCTTGAATCACGTTTTGTATTTTGTAGGCTGTGTAGGATGGTTAATTAGGCCTGCCTCATTTTCCACCTCACGTGCTACATGTGATCTAGTTCGAGGCCTGTTATCAACGATCTTGATTTTGACTCTCAATAAAAGTACTAAAATTGTAAAGGAAAGTTTTACAATTGAAAATAACATAAGTAATAATGAGAGAGGATTAACAAAAGTGCGTGTGATTTCTAATAAGAATTACCTTTTAGTGTTTAGCCTCTAGTTATAGACTTAGATTTTGTTATGCAAAATCTGATTTTTCCTAAACTATTTACAAATAAAAAAGAATAAAAAGAATATTCCATTTTTGACTTAGTCATTAAACATCAATCAAAATAGATCTTGTCCATTCATCCTATCTGATGGTTATACTTGCTTATTATCAGTTGCCAGATCAATGATGTGTTTGTCTTTTCTGATTGGCTTTGAACTTCTCTTCTTTATGACATAACGACCATCTTGAATATTCCCGTTCAAAACTATCTTTTTCTTCTTCTTTGTGTGTGTGTGTGTGTGGGTGGGTGGGTGCGTGCGTGTGTATGTTCAATGACTTCAATAATAATTTTTATCAACGTAATGCCAGACTGTAGATGTAGGAAGCCTATGGTGTCAATGGCTGCCACAATTCGCTTGTTGAATCCAAGATGAACGTTAAAATAAGAGCAAGAAATATATCACAAGAGTATTAACATGATACTTGTATTGTACCTAGCCAATTAGATTCTGAAGTCAGTTTAAGAATGATTAGATATGGAGAGATTATAGATAATTAGAGGGTTAGAGACTAAATACCTCAATATGATTTTTGATATGGTATTTATAAATTCAGTTATTCGAGGACTCATAGGTCATATTGAGACAATGATATATGTCATTCAACCATTCCATGGGTATGGCTTGTGCCAGATAGTTAGGGTAATATGGTTATGGATATTCAAGCCTAATTAATGAACGTCTCCATGGGCATGATGTAGACGGTTCAGAGTGATTTTGTCCTCCCCATAGAATGTAAACGGATAGGCTCAAATTTGGATTTGAAATTTTCTATAGACACCACAAGAAAACAACCTTACGATGATGTTTTTTTTTTGTATGTCGCGACAGTTATCAAATCGTGGGGAATGCACGTCGAGAAACTATTGCGACGGTTTCTGCAATCGTCAGAGTACCATCGTCGTAGACAACCTAGGCGACGGTTAGGAAAACGTTGTCATAGACTACCTACCTATCACGATGGTTAGAAAACCTTCATTGTAGACATTGTTAGGAAATCATCGTCGTAGACAACCTATTTCGACGGTTAGAAAACTGTCATCGTAGACTACCTATTCTGACGGTTTGAAAACCGTCGCCATAGACCACCTATGACAACGGTTACAAACCATCGTAATAGACTACCTAATGTTTAAATATATATATATATTTCTTATAGGCTTATCATATGGGCTTCCACCAATAGAAAGTCAGAATTCTAACAGCTTCTAGTCATCCAACAGCTTCTAGTCATCCAACAGCTTGGAATTAGAATAAAACTTAAAAAACATATTGCACTGATGCCTTTGCAATCAGAATAAACACCTTTTGGATCAACCAAATGCTAGAAAGCACCCATTTAGGGACCAGTAATGTTGGAAATTTACTTATTTTCAGCTCTGACTCATAGCTATATAAATTAAACAGAAATATTTCACAAAGACATGTTGAAATCCAATTCAACCTAATCAGATAACCATCTTACATATGTTCTCAAAAGGATAAGAATCAAACTGCAGATTCTAATTTGCATCTTAAAATAAATATAAAAAATTAAATTATTCATATATATTTCTTTTGGGTGCAGCTACATACTAACGGAAGTAGGCTTCACCAACTCGTTGAAATTTTGCCTGGAATATAGAGAATCCATCATAAAGTGTGCCAGCTTTAAAGTAATATATTCTCTCCTATCTTCATAAGGAATATACTTGAAGACAAATCAATATATACCATCCTTGAGCATTGTCACAACCATTGAGTCAATATTTGTTATTTGTCAGAATATATTGGCTAAAATTCATATATCAATTATTAGAGTTGCTATTCGCCCATGTTTATAAGCTCAATAGAATAGTTCACATTAACAAGCAATGAGATCTCTTCAGACCTAAAGATAAATTAAAACTAGAGAGATTTTACCTGACGAATTTGTTTCAAACTTTCATTATCTTCTCCATAGATTACAGGAACAAGAGCATGAGGAACAACAACTTCAACAATGGTGCTTTTAATGATAGCTGGTCGGTTTCCTCTACATGCATCTATAAACAAACTAAGTAACTAATATCCAGGAAGATGAAAATTGAATTAGTTAGAATACCGTCAAAATCCTGGAATTCTTTTGTGTGGGACTCTAGCAAAGTCGGGAATTCCTACTGGGCCACCACCTTCGACTAGTCCCTAAGAACAAAATTAATTCTTGAATTTATATAAACAACTTCAATATAATATTTTTTGCCTTTAATTATTTATCTTGTAGAGCCAATGATATACCAATTATAATTGGCTTTGCATTTGCATATTGGAAACATAATAATGTGCGAATTTAAACAAACCAACACACTGCAGAACCTCAGTAGACCTACAAAAATGTAGAATGAGATCAATACCCGAGATCCCCGTGGTTCTCTATCATATAAATGAGGAGCACCTGGCTTATGAATATTGTGCATAAAAGATGGACGACCATCATGGAGATGCAAACCCCTATGTGGAGGTAGACTACCAACAACAACATCTCTCCTTACTCCATATGAAGAAAATTGAGGCACTTGATCCAAGAATGCTGGATTTGAAGGAAAAGCATCATGAAAGAAATGATTCCCCAGCTTAGTACTTATCTGAGAAAGGGCCTCTTGAACAGCTTCAAACTCTCCATGTATCTGTCAGTAACCAAAGACAAGTATAAGCTATAGTTAGCATGAGAAAAGCCAGTACAAAAGTGCAAGCATTGCCCAGGTACAAGCATAAAACTTGACAACCTAGACAATGTAATTTATCATCTAAAAGGTCAAAAATTAGGGTAAAAGTTGGAGTAGCACAGACATACTTGAACTACTTCTTCATCTTCTCTTGCACAATTTAGAATTTGGTCCTTCCCCAAAATACGAACATGTGCGCCAGTCAACTTCCTCATTTATGCTATAATGGCACCGCCCTTTCTAAGAAGGCAACCAATTTGGTTTGAAGAAACCAGAACCCTTGCCATCACATTTTGCTCCTTGCTATCAGGAAGAGCCCTGAATATCCTAGTCTGTACACGAAGAACAACATCTTGAATAGGCGGTACCCACCTATCTTCATGAAGAACATGTTGTGTCTAGAGATAGAACAAGATGCTTTCATTAAAAAACGATTACAAAGAAATATGGAATGATTACAATGTAAATGCAACATAAACGATTACAGTAAAATTTATCATATCTAATAAACAAGATTAAACGAAAAACGATTACAGCAAAATTAGAACTGAAAATATGATGTAGATCGAGGATTGCTCGAAAGCAATGTCCTAAAGACAATAATCGTCCTCCACAGGGTGCTTGAAAACTACGACGAATCGTCTCTAAATGATACAATGATCTAAGCTAGAGTACAGCCACCGATCACTCTAACCCTCACAGAACTCCTTTTGTATTTCTCTCAATATGCAGGATGCTTTTTGATTGAGTGTTGTCGTGTTCTATCAAGCGAAGCTAATGCCCTATTCTTATATAACGTTTAAGGCTTGGAGAGCAAGCCGAACATGTAGATAAATTAAAATCAAATTTTGATGATATTATGAGATAATGGAGATATTTTAATTATCTTATGTAGATAATTACAGATCCTGTTTGGAGATATTTTCTTCCTCTCCAAATAAATCAAAGAAAATTTATCCAAAAAATAAATCTTTTAACCGTACCGCACCGAACCGTACCGAGCAGGCCGGACGGACGGCGCGCGCGTGTGAAGGAAAGACCATGTGCCATCTAGGTCCTCTCTTCCTTACAAAATGTGGGGTGCCCCTTGGGGCTTACCCCAAGGCATGAGTAGAGGATATTATATCCTTGTTAGATCCCACTATAAGCATGTCATCTGCATAGAAGCATACTATGATGTATTGATCATTAGTACCTTTAATGTAGACACATTTATCACACTCATTCATCTTGAATCCATCAGATAACATTGTATGATCAAACTTCTCGTGTCATTGCTTCGGTGCTTGTTTTAATCCATAAAGTGATTTAACAAGTTTACAGACCTTTCGTTCTTCGCCTTTAACCACGAACCCTTTGGGCTGTTCCATATATATTTCTTCGTCCAATTCTCCATTTAAGAAAGTAGTCTTTACATCCATTTGATGAATTTCCAAAGTATGCAAAACTGCTAGTGCAATCAGCATCCTAATAGATGTGATTCTCGTCATTGGAGAATAGGTATCGAAAAAGTCTATACCTTCCTTCTGTCGGTATCCTTTAGCTACCAACCGAGCTTTGTACTTTTCAATAGTACCATCAGCTCTCAGCTTTCTTTTGAAGATCCATTTACAACCTATTGGTTTATTCCCAGGAGTGAGATCAACCAACATCCATGCATTATTTTGCATTATGGAATCTATCTCATTATCGACTGCCACCTTCCAAAAAGGAGCCTCAGGGTTGGACATTGCCTCCTTATAGGTTTGAGGTTCTGCCTCCGTCATGTATGTTAGAAACTCTGGGCCAAATGAGGTACTCGTTTTAGCTCTTTTACTTCTTATAAGCTCAGGTTCATATTTTTCATCAATCTGAGCTTTAGAAAAAATTTCTTCTAATCCTCATTTGACATTTTGACCATGTCTTCCTTCCTTAAAAGGAAACACATTCTCAAAGAATTCTGCATTGACAGACTCCATAATAGAGTTGGTACTTATGTCAGAAATTTCTGACGTAATAATCGAAAATCTATATGCAGCACTATTCAATGTGTATCCAATGAAAACACAGTCTATTGTCTTAGGTCCAAGCTTTACTCTCTTTGGCAATGGTACTTGTACCTTTGCGAGACACCCCCATACTTTTAGGATTTTATAGGAAGGTAACTTCTTTTTCCACTCTTCATAAGGAGACTTGTTGGTCTTCTTATGTGGAATCATGTTAAGTATGGTGTTTGCTGTAAGAAAGGCCTCCCCTAACAAATTTCGGGGTAATCCAGAACTATTCAACATACAGTTCACCATATCTTTCAGAGTTTTATTTTTCCTTTCAGCCACCCCATTCTGTTGAGACGTGTAAGGTGTTGTAGTCTGATGCACAATTCTATGTAGAGCACAAAATTCAGACAACATAGTGGAGTCATATTCTCCACCCCGGTCAGATCTAAGCACTTTGATATGTTTACCAAGTTGTTTTTCAACTTCAGACTTGTATGTCTTAAACATATCCAAAGTCTCATTCTTTCAATGAAGTAGATATATACAGCAATATTTACTTAAATCATCAATAAATGTAACAAAATATTTTCTACCTCCCCTACTAGGAGTTAATTTTAAATCACATAAATCAAGATGTATTAAATCAAGTCGGTCATTCGTTCTCTCTACAGATTTAAATGATTTTCTTGTAAATTTATACTCTACTCATATTTCACATTTATTTATTTTTCTAGGTTAAATCTAGGTAGAAGTTCTAAATTAATCATACGTTGTAAGGAACGAAAGTTAACATGACATAATCTAGCATGCCAAATATTAGAAAGTTTAGCGATATAAACAGAAGAAGCAGCAGAATTATCATTAATAATTGCAGGGGTTACTGTAGACACATTAAGTTTAAAAAGACCATCAAAACTATAACCCTTCCCAACAAACATCCCTCCCTTAGTCAGAATAAACTTGCCAGCATCAAAGACAAGCTTAAATCCACTTTTACATAAAAGAGATCCTGAAACCAAATTTCTACGAATTTCAGGCACATGCAGGACGTATAGGAGAGTCCGGATGTGAATTTCAGCACAACCTTTCCCTTTCCCTTAACAGCAACTTCTGAGGCGTTCCCCATATAGAGACCTCATCTTTATCAGCCTTAGCATAAGTTGAAAAGATGGTTCGGTCACTGCACACGTGCTTCGTAGCACCAGTGTCGACCCACCATTCCTTGGCGTCAGTTACCATACAGATCTCAAAAATCATTGCACAGAGATCATCTATCTTTATCATATTTGCTTGGTTCATTTTTCCGTTGTTACGGATTTGGTTATTATCGTTTTGATCTTTCTTAAACTGGCAGTCATTTGCCCTATGTCCAGCTTTACCACACACCCAGCTACTGCCCTTAATGCGTTTATCTGAATTACCTTTTTGAGCATTGCTCGTCGATGTCTTCCTTTTCTTGTCCGGTGGATTGGATTTGTTTCCTTCTACCACATTAGCTTTCATTCCGTAGGTTGCCCACATCGATTTCTTTTCATTTTTTCGGTTGTCCTCATTTATCCTCAACCAAACAATCAGATCCTCCATGCTGAGCTCTTTACGTTTGTGCTTCAGATAATTTTTGAAGTCCTTCCATGACAGCGGCAGCTTCTCGATGATGGACGCGACTTGGAACGGTTCATTCACGATCATCCCCTTGACCTTCATGTTGTTGAAGATGATCTGCAACTCCTCCACTTGACTGATTACCATATTCTTATCATCCATCTCGTATTCAGGGATTTCCCGATGATAAATTTCTTCGTCCCGGCATCCTCGATTTCGTATTTCTTTTCTAAGGCTTGCCACAATTCCTTTGCCGCCTTGAATGACGAGTAGACGTTGTAGAGGGTGTCTACCAAACCGTTCAATATATAGTTTCGGCAAAGGAAATCTGAATGGATCCACGCTTCCCGTGCAGATGCTAGTTCCTTCGATTGTCTTTCCATCGGTGCAGGAGAAATATCGTCCGTCAGAAGATGTGCTAGATTGAGAATGGTCAGATAGAAGATCATCTTTTGTTGCCATTGTTTGAAGTCGTCCCCTTTGAATTTTTCTGGTCTCTCAGCGTGCAGAGTTTTGATTCCAGCAGATTGTTCCATAATTATTGTCTTTAGATTGTTGTGTGTAGAGATGGAACAAGATGCTTTCATTAACCAACGATTACAAAGAAATATGGAACGATTACAATGTAGATGCAACAAAAATGATTACAATGTAAATGCAACAGAAATGATTACCGCAAAATTTATCAAATCGAATAAACAAGATTAAACGAAAAATGATTACAGCAAAATTAAAACTGAAAATATGATGTAGATCGAGGATTGCTCGAAAGCAATGTCCTAAAAACAATAATCGTCCTCCACAGGGTGTTTGGAGACTACGACGAATCATCTCTGCAGGATACAATGATTTAAGCTAGAGTACAGCCACCGATTACTCTAACCCTCACAAAACTCCTTTTGTATTTCTCTCAATATGCATGATGCCTTTTGATTGAGTGTTGTCGTGTTCTATCAAGCGAAGCTAATGCCCTATTCTTATATAACATTTAAGGCTTGGAGAGAAAGCCAAACGTGTAGATAAATTAGAATGAGATTTTTGATGATATTGTGGGATAATGGAGATATTTTAATTATCTTCTGCAAATAATTACAGATTATGTTTGGAGATATTTCTTCCTCTCCAAATAAATCAAAGAAAATTTATCCAAAAAGTAAATCTTTGAGGACGGCGGCGGCATGCACGTGTGAAGGAAAGACCACGTGCCATCTAGGTTCTCTCTTCCTCACAAAATGTGGGGTGCCTCTTGGGGCTTACCCCAAGACATGAGTGTTGGGTTTATTAATCAAATATTCTATCCTTGAGTTTTCAATGTGGGACAAATTCTCCCTCTATTTGACATTACACACTTTCATTCACTTTTCATTGTTTCTTTGATTTTTCTTTTCTTCTTCTTTTCTCTCCAACAGAACATGCATAAGAGGGATGAAAGTCGTGAAAGGGTGAGAGAAAAGGACCACCTTTCCGACGCGACCTGCAGTTTTGAGTGACACCCACCTCCTCCGATCTATGATTGTGGTGGTAGTTCTCTCTATCTGGTTAGAGTATGGAGAGAGAGAGAGAGAGAGAGAGAGAGGAAAGAGGAGACAGAGACGAGAGACAAAGGGAGTAGATCAAGAGAATGAAGAGGTTTCTGAAAGGGCGCCTTTTGTGTTTTCCTTCAATTCCCCGTTCAATTGTTTTGGCTTTTTCACACGCTAACGCTAATTTTATGTCTCCGTGACGGTTATTAGATAAACCGTCACCATAGTTTATAAGAACCGTCGTAATACTATCACGTTAATTAGCTCTATTGCGACGGTTATATCAAACCGTCACGATAAATCAATCAATTGTGAAGGTTTGTCAAACCGTCGCATTAGAACTCTCAAGTTCACTTTTTAGCGGCGATAGGTGAAACCGTCGCTATAAAACCATCGCGATAGACTTATTTTCTTGTAGTGAGAATACTTCAAATAAATAAACTAGTCCTAAACTAATAATTAAGAACCACATTTATTAATCCTTACCTTTTCATAAAAAACCTTAAAAATTAATAAATATTTTATTTGAAAAGGACCGAATCAATATATGTTTTTTCTTGTTTTCTTTTGCTTTTTTTATCAATCATCTACATGACTTGGACCTACATGACTTGGACAAATTGTTCGCCATTGATAATAAAAATGAAAGCTTAAAACAGAGACAGAGCCATGTTGGGCTATTCAGAGATAAGAGACAAAAGGGTATTAATGGTAGAAGCCGGAACTGGTTTGAAGCTGGAGGAAGATGTGAGCATCTTGTTGTTGTTGGAGAAGAGAGATGATGAAGTATTGAGAATGATATAAACCAAAGCTTGAATTATTACAAACATTCCCATCTTCATCAGAATTTCCTCTACTGAGCTGTCTAAACAACCCATTTATTTTTAGATTGTCTTTTGAATTTTGGGTAGAAGCTAGAAATGCTAATTGTGAGAGAATTTATATAGAAATTGGATCATGAAAATACAGCAAGGTCTTTGAGGTTTGAAATAAGCCTTGAAGTTGGTTGTTTTTTGACTGCACGCAATTCTAGTTGGCCTAGAGTATGTCACTCACCTTTTTAAGTCAGTTACACTTAAAACTCTAATATATAACAAAGTGATAATCTAATTAAATCATTAACTAGGAGAGGACAACGTGGTCTTCACAAGATTCCTTTCTGGTTCACATATTTACTCGATTGTAAGAATTTTAAAGTCGACAGTGACCTAAAAGGAAGCCTATATTAACCCCATCTTGATGAGTCGTCTTGAATTTCTCTCATTCTTCTTCTTGTTCATATTTCACCCTACAATGTAAAATAACATCATGTAACACCTTGAAAACTGACTGTGATTACTTTGGTAATTTTTAAAATAGCGCGGAAGTTAGGTCAATATTTTTTTATTTAAAAAATGATTCATGATTTGTGGCGTTTAATTAAACAACACATTTGTTAGAGAAACACTCAAAACACGTTTTAAGATAAAGGTTTTTCTTTAAAATTTCTTTATTCTATTGCTCATTCAATTCTGATTTCGTAGTCGGGCTTCCAATTTCAACCGAAACTACTGTTTCCGTTCCATATGCCAGAGCGAAATGTGTTTTGCCTATTGCCTCTTTGAGAGTAGTTCTGTACGCCCATAATATTATTAGTAATTCCTCTACCCATTTTCTTTTGACTGATTCTAACTGTCTCTTCATGCTTTCGAGTATTATGCGGTTTGACCTTTTGGTTTGCCCGCTCCCTTCTTTAAATCAGAAATTCATTGAAAAATTTATTAAGCCCAAATAATATTTCAAAGATCTTTCGTAAATAATAAATTAAAATCAAATTTTAAATAGTAAATTGCTCAACTTAATTTCTCATCTCCTGTCAGAACGTCTAACCAGACTATTCACATTCGTCACCATTATTCATCATCTAAAAAATTTAATATAAAATGAGGTGAGTATGAAATATACTAAGTATTATACAGATATAAGAATAAAACGTGTGAATCTAAACTTAAACATTTAAATTGAACAAATAAAATAAGGGTAACAAAAGTTTACCGAAATGTGTGACTTTCTCCAAAACTAAATGATTAAGGCTTCTCCCTTCAATAAATAAGGTTTTTAAGAGGTTAGAGAGGAAAATTTCGTTCTATGAAGAGATGAAAATAGGGTTGCCTCCCAAAATGAGAGATTACAGTAAATAAGGTAAAATAATCACAACCTTATAAATACCAAGCATCATTTAGGTTTAGATAATATAATAACATAATTTCTTTTAAAATCAGCTTTTAGATTCTAAAATAACTTCTAAGACTTATCACTCCTATATTTCCTTTAATAAGATTTTGATTTTGCTAAAAAAGTAAGACAACCTACAAACTTACAAAATTACCTAATAATCACATTTATAGAAATTGTACAAATGCAATTTAATGTCCAACGGCAATGACCATCATAGAAAGTTTCACATCTTGAAAAATCATTACTAACAATCACAATAATTTAATTAGATCTTTTCAAGCATAAAATAAAAGTGTCTTAATAATTCAATAAAACAATAAAGAATTGAACTCATAATGAAATGCAAGGTTAGTGGTAATGTTACATTGTACCACAGCCCTTATTTATACTACAAATGAACCATGGGGTGAGCACATACTCCTACGTGTAAATAGTTTTAACGTGGATATTTAAAATTAGACAATTGATGTTACATTGATAAAATGTTGGAGACTAAAATGTAGAAGTTTGTTCGTGAGAGATTAAAGTATAAATAAACTAAAAGGTCATATGAGCGCCATTAATAGTTTTTATCCTTATTTTAGCCGTCCAAGAAAAATTTTCAACAGGGAATATTTTTCAGTGCTACTGGAGCACTGATAACTCAGTACTCATGTCATCAATATGTCCACATGTATTAAAGTATAACTTTTATTCATATTTTAAGCAAAAAAGAATGGATTGACTCTTAATAAATTTTCAAAAGAAATCAACTAGTATGAAAAATAGTAAATTTTCAGTACTTCAAGAATAATAAAAAATATTTCTGTTCGACAAAGAGCAAGAGTGAGAGAAATCTCTCTTCCTATTCCTCTTTCTCATATATCATTGTGATTGAATTATTAAAAAATTTCTTGGATTGAATCATTAAAAAAAATCTTGGATATATAACACGACTTAATTTCAAATTTTTTAAAACTATAGGATTAAATTGGCAGAAAAATTATGTAGGGTGTTACTGCAATATCACTTAAATTGCTTTTTAGTTCACATTTCAAATACAAAGCATAGATATGGGCTTTAATTTTATATGTTTTGAGATTTAATCCTCACAAATTCCCATTTCTTTTTTAACAGAAAAGTACACATGCTTGTAAGAAAGTGAACAACGATTTCATTATGAATAATTTGTTTTTTTAGAAGTTTACTTTTTCAGAGAGTTATTGTGAATCAATTAATTCCATGAGTAATTCAATCATCACTCATTCTGATTTTTATCACAAATAATTTTATTAAAATAAGTAATTACTCATCAACATATCTTTTTATTTTATTTTTCTAATAATTGGTTTTTTAAATTAGAAATTAGAGTCACAAAGAAAAATTAAATACTCAAAGAAATTTAACCAATACCAATAGCATTGGAAGCCAAAGGTATATGACATTGCCAAAAAGAAAGACATGAGATAAAGCAAAATCCTAAAGTTCCCATAAAAAGCTAAATGTAAAGAGGACTCTTGGAAGCCAAGAAAACAGAAAGTGACTAACGGCTTTGGTTTCTTGCCCTTGAAGATTCACCACCTAAGTTTTTAGAATTTCTTGTACGTTTTATGCTTATTTTTTATTTTATTTTTCATATTCTAAGTCAAATTATCACAAAATTCCAATTTTTTTGTGGCCCACAAAGCAAAAAATATAAGAAAAAGTGAACGAAATGAGTAGGAAACGTAAGTGAATTGATAACGTAGTAAAATCTCGTTTTGGAGCTTACCTTTCTTTTCGTAATTCGTTGAAATCCAAACAATTAGAGTAAGCCTTTTATTATTGAATATTTTCGACATTTAGACAAAGAAACGTGATAATGTAAATATATAAAATCTCGTTATGAACATTAGTTGAAATGTGTTAAATTATTTTAAAATAATATAATAATTTTATAAGTAATATTAAGGTTTAAATAAATATATTAACGGTTAAAATTATTGTAAACCTAAAATAAAAATAAAATAATAATGATAAACATACTATTTACTCATATTTAAAATTAAACTCTCCCACATAAAATGAAAATTTTAAATCAAAGAATGCACAATCCTTCCACATTTATATCTTAAGATAAGATGGAAAAAAATAAAAAAGGAGAAAATTAAATCCTGCAAATTATTTTCCTATGGATAATGAATGTTGAAATGATTATATTTATTATAAAACTAAAAAACTAAATAATAAAAATATTTCAGACAGATTATTGCGATTGACTAAAATAATTCTTGTGATATAAAAAATATCTAAAATCATATACATGATCTTTAACATTCCTAATAACATAATAATATAAAGTACTAAATTTTATAAAGTATTAATAAAAGAATAATTATTGAATAAAATTTATATAGTTATATAACTAAAAAATGTAATCTATACTATATTAAATGAGATTTAAAAGGTAAAAAAAATAATTTAAAAGTTTCTCATTTTTAACCACATTTAATTTAGTAGAGATGAAGGCCAAATCGTAATTATGCCAGTAAATATTCTAGTTACGGTGTCTACACACCACCGCATACCTGTTTTTTTCTATTCAGCATATTTCTCATTTTTCATTGATTTCTTCACCTTCTATATTTGAATTAGTGACATTATTTCGACTAGTCTAAAATTTAGCCTTGCCATTAATAATAATAATAGCCTTTCAACTTTTTAAGCCTACTAGTTAATATAGACATGTGTTGCATGTGTAATTATTTATTATATTTTTAACTATGAATATTAGTTATAACTATATTGTATTTATGTGAATTAATAAAATATATTTAGAACTATGTTTTTTTTTTAATTATTTGAGTAAAATCAAGATAATATTATATTATTATTATTTTATTTTTTAATATATTATTAGTTATTAGAGCATCATGCATGTATCCAAGAAATTAAAAGTATGCACTAAAAATGTACTCTTCAAATTTAAAAGGAAAAGTGACGTGCGTCCACTAGAAATAAATTATCTATTTCATGTTTTATATTTTAAAACTTGATCTACTCCTATTTTCGTTGATTGTAAATTCAATTTATTTTGTTTATAAATTTGGGGTACTGCATTTAAATAGCATATTAAGTATACTGACATATAAAATATAACATAACTAAAGTTTTTGAAAGTGTGTGATAATTGAATTTTATTTTAAATTCTATTATTTAAATTTTAGAGAGATAACTCATTTTTCCGTTATATTAAAACAAATTAGTAGAAAGTTGTAATTTTCTCTATAATTTTTAAAATAACTTGCTACAATTTAAATTAATTATCAGATTAAAACTAACTTACAAACTATTTATCCGTTAGTTGTTTTTTTTTTCAAATTCACTAAATAGGTGAAGAAATTAAATTAATGACCACTTTGATATTTATTTTCATTTTAAAAGTAATCAGTTATTAAATGACACATGTAAGTTAGAAACTTATTTTGGGTGACGTATCAATAGTAAGTGGATAAAATTGTTTAAAAATGATTCTCATTTCCTCTTTATTTTAATGTATTTTTATTTTGATTATTATTTTGATGAAATGTTCCAAATTTTAAAAAAAAATTGATATGGTATTTGAGGAAACTTTTTAATAAAAATAAGCCATATATCTAAGAAGAAAACTACAAACTAGAAGGGGCATACCCCCGGAGAAACCAGAGACAAAACTCAATCAATGTAGATTTTCCAACAAAAGAGAAGGTAATTTCCATTTGGCAACGATATATCTATTAGTTAGAGAATCAGAGACAAAATGTTGACTTCACAGTCTATCCCTCACACAATTGATTATGGTTATATTAAGAGTGTCTATCCCAAAATTTTTTCTCTAAAAAAACCTAGCATTCATTTCCCTCCAAATATTATACACAAAGGACTTAAAGGCTATCTTCAGAATAAGAGTCCTAAAATCCTGCCTCCTAATTATATTAGCTAACCACTTAATGGTTTGATTCCAACTATGTCAAGAACAGATGAGATCAAACAATTGAGTAATAGCATATTTGAGGAAACTTGTCAACTAGAGACACTAAATTGGATACAAATTAGTAGAGGTTGATATCAAATAGTAATCTTACATGTGGTATGCTTACTGGTTTAATGTAACACTTCTTTTTCGGCAAATGCATTATGAAAAAGTGTATATGCTACAAGAGGCAATGCTCCAACTCCAGGGCCACAAAAAGAGAAAGGCACCCAAAGCTGGAGACAAGCAACAAAATTGCACAAAAAAGCCCAAACACCTTTACCCACCTAAAACATTAGGGGGAATGTGGAACATCAAGCTTGAAGAAACAATTGGTATCGGAATCAAAGAAACCTTTTTAGTTTCATAATCTCTCTCTAATTGTACTTGAATAGAAATATATATAGTATTTATATCCATACTTTTACCTTAAAAATCAAATGATACTTTCTTTCCAAATATTAAACAAGAGAAGTAAAAGCTTGCTTAATCATAAGAGAATTACTAAATCTTTTGGATTGTACTGTACCGTATTGTATTATATTAGATTAAATAATATTGTCTAGTGTTTGGTGTTGTATTAGATAAAAAACTGTATTACTTGTACAACATTTGGCACATCATAGTACTGGATTATTGTAAAACTGTTTGTCATAATTTGATTTACACAAGTCTGTTTAGAACTCATTAACATGTTATTTAACATTTTCAACTATAGAATAAACATTCATTCAACCAATCAATAATAATAATTAAAATACTTCAAAAAAGATCTTTAAACGTCATCATTCATTTTCATAATTTATAATAATATTCATACAAAAAATCATCACCAAGACATCACAAAATAAGTTTTCATATTCATGACATAATGCTCATCCACTAAGGCATCACAAAAGAATCATCACATATAACATATATCTATAATGCCTATCCACCAAGGAATCACAAAAAATCATCACATCCAAAATAAGTATCCACGTAATATCACCATTTAACAAAATTTCATACATCCACAAAATACGTATGAAAGGAAGCCTAAATTCATCTCTGACGGAGTAATTTTGCGATAAATGCTCGCTTGCGCTCGTCCTTCAAAGATCTGAAATCCAACACATTTTCTGATTTTGCTAGAATAAGAGTAAAAGCTCATCATCAACAGAAAGCCTGAAACTTTGTAACTCATCAGCAATGTCAGTGTAATTTTTATCCTCACCCACGATTCTACTACTAATTGTTTCCATTCTCTCAAAGGACTTCTCAAACATTTTCTTAGAAACATTAGCAATCTGATTCATGTCAGTATGAAAGTTACTCCCCGCTCTTGTCTCTTTTTACCAATTAGTTGAGACTGAGCCTTGTTACTTGGTCGAGAACTTGAATTTTGTGGTACTAAATGAGGAGAAGTAGGCAAAGCTTTACCTATGTCATGTATATTAGCCTCCTCGTACTCTCGATCCATGTTCTCAACCATATCATTAGTAGTTTCAGCACCAAGTCATGTTGCACGATCCTTACCAAATATACGAGCAAGCATTTCATAGTATGGAAAAGGCTTGTCTCTCTACCCTTCTGCATCCTTGTTATGCTACAAGAATAAACTAATGTAAGTTAATATTCTAACAATATATTCCTGAGGTCAAACTAAATAAACATAAAATTAGTTTCAACCTGCACATAATCTTGCAATACTTTATTACTCTGCACTTGCACACACTTTCTAACATCATTCCAACCAAAACCGCTCTTGGCCAACATGTCAATAACAATTCCATACATTTTTTTCCATTTTCTTAACTTGGACTCAATGTGTGGATTAGCCTTTAGCCCAGAGTCAGGATACTTTTCATTCAAGCTTTTCTCCATAAGCGTTAGAGTACCAGATTTAAAAGAACCAGTATCACAACGATGGCCTCCTACAACTACTTCATTAAGTATGTCCAATAACACCTCTTCCACCATTTTGGTCCAAGAGCGCCTATTGGTTTTCCGGTAGTTTGCTCATTATTTTGATTGTTATCCCCATCCATTCCTAACAAAACATATCTCAATCAATAATAAAGAAAAATATCACAAGACAAATAAAAATATATTGTATCTCAATCCAACAATAAAAGTATAATGTAACTCAATCCAACAATAAAAGTATAAGGCAACTTAATCCAACAATAAAAGTATATTGTAACTCAATCCAACAATAAAAAGTATATTGCAACTCAATCCAACAATAAAAGTATAAGGCAACTCAATCCAACAATAAAGTCTAAATTCTAAAAATGAAACAAGGGAAAGTCTATCTTAATGACTCAGTTCCTTCTCCTTTCAATTATACATCTACATAGCTAAACTATTCCTCCATGCACTTTATTGATTAGACGAGTCTATTGTCCCCATAGTGTCAATCTCCTCCCCATCCGCAGGATCACCATTTACTTCATCTAGCTCAATTTGTGTATCCAGCATCTACAAGATAATAGTAACCTATGAAAGGGAGCTTCAATTAGATTACTTAAGATAGCCCAATTAGGTTACAGATAGAAATATGGACTTCTTAAGATTGCCCATCATATCTTACCTGTAGGGACTTGAAGTCCACTAGGTCTACTAAGCGCATCTCGAAGTACTCTAGAGTCAGAAGCAGATCCTTCCCATCTTGGTAGAACAAATATAAACTTCATGTCTGAGGAACAAACACCAAATACATTTGTGGCAATTGCTCTCTTTCTTGTCCGATACCTTGGCTTCTCACTTTCAGTGACACGAACATCAATATAAGTACTGTCATCCGTAGTGCCATCATGAACACACTCATCATTTCCAAATGCCACATCTCTAATACAAGATACATCAAAAGCTTCTTCTTATCCATCTCTATTCAAAACAAAAATATTTTAGTTAAATAATTCATATCAATTATCACAAAGCCTATCAATGTTATTGAGCAAGTAATCAAGACACTAGCTGTCCATATTCAAAAGAGTGATATTTTGAAGAATTTGGAATTCTCCTACAGAAGGAGTTGAGACTGAAAATGGATGCTTGAATCTCAGAATATATATTTCACTAAATTCAGAAGAAATACTATCTAACAATATAAATGCTAATCAACAAAGCAACTGGGATCATAATCTCTATAAAGGTACCACTTCTGACTAACTGCTAAAAATGACCATTTACTATAATCTAAATTGATAATTGTTCAATTAGTAGAGAATAAAATAGGAAAGCGATTTATCTATAGTAAGAAATTCTAATTTATGCCTTCTTATCAATCAGTGGCGAGCTTCAATGAAAATGAATTGAGATCTCAACATAGTATCAATCAGTAAAACCAAAGCTCTCACAAAGCCAACAAAAAACACAGAGAAATAGAGGGTCTGTCTTCGCGGTGAGATAGAGAAAAACATTTCTGAAACACAGATATGTCTTCGTTGGTGAAATAGAGAAGCTATAATCGTTCAAAGCTAAAATCAGATCCACAAAACATTAAACAAGCACATATCTCATCAACCAGAACACAGATCTAAGAAATACATAATAATCACAGAAAAGGAAGAGACACTTACCTTGTGTGGGCAGAAATGAAGAAGTCTTTATCGGTGAGAATGTCTTCGTTGGTGGGTATGAGCGGCGTCGGGTCCATCGTCGAGGGCCTGTCGTCTAGGGTGTCTTCGCGTCGAGGGTGTGTCTTCCCGTCGAGGGTGTCTTTGCGGGATCTATCTGTTTTTATTTTAGTCCTATTTAGTCCCCTCCTAAAGGAAGGGACTATGTTATACGGTGTGGATGAGACTATTTTGTCTCAACGTATTAGTTAGTACGAGTCTTACATTTTTGCCAAATGTTGGACAATACTATTTTAGTATTGTCCTGACTTTAATACTGTCCAATACGGGGCTACCAAATGAGCCTTTAAGTCCTTCTTTTTGGTAAAGGTAAGAGGCCATATAGTAAGATTTTGCCAACCAACACACCTGCCATGAAGATCCAACTTAGATAAGATAAGCTCTCAAACAACATGAGAGAAGGAACAAGTGACAAAAAGGTGATCTCTAGTCTCATGATGGTCTGTACATAACACACGATAGACAACTTGCCTATAAGACATACCAAAGAAAAGAGCTAATCCTTAATATATATATCTGCGTGTGTGTGGGTATGTATCCATATTGCAACTGTGCCGAGTAGTCCCATTCTCCACGTTTCTAAGTAAATGATAAATTTAATTTAGTGAAAAAGTGGTTAGGATTGTATCCTGAAAGTATACAAACTATATTTATTTTATCGAGACATTTATTAGAATAATAATCAAGGGTATTTTATGCAATGCATTCTTGGGCGGCAATCGGAGAGTCCTATCGTCGGTGACAATTGTTGTCACGTTTTAGGAAAGTTTTTAGAAAAGCATGCAACCAACTCTATCGCCTAAGTTTTTTATTAAAACCCAAACTCTTTTAATTATGCATTTAAATTTTAAAATTAATGTAATTTTAGTATTAATTATTAATTTTTATTTTATTAAAATTTAAAATTAATAGGTTGATTGGTTTGACCCAAATTTGACTAAATCAAATAAAGAGTTTATTTGACTAAATCAAAGTCAACTATATTAAAAAAGATAATTATAGAAATTGTTTTAATTAAGAAAAATAGTTTTTCTAATTAAAAAGGGTTTTGTTCAAAACTTGAAGACTATGAAGATGGATATCATAAGAAGAAGGCAATATTTGGGAAATATGCATTCTTGAAGTTCTCTTCGTAATTTTGTTTCTTTATTTCAAGAGTTGTAATTTAGTAATACTCAATAGTTACTCGGTCCATTATTATTTTATTTAATTATTTAATTATTATGTTTGATAACATGTCCATGCATTAGTCAATCACATGTCATACATGAAAATTCCACACAGTTTTATTTAATCATGCATCTCATCTATAGAAACATTATTTATTAGGATTGTCCTAATATGTTTATATGTATTGTTTTATGAAATCAGTTGCATGTAAATTGTTAGGTTTTAACTAGTTAAAACTTGATAATCACACCACAGTAAAGGCTATAATTAATTAGTTAAAACTTGGTACTCACCTTTAAGTTAACTGACTTTAGTAAAAGAGTTTTATTAAAGTTTGATAAATATAATTAATTAGTTAATCCAAGTTCACATAATTATGACTTAAGCGCTTCAGAAAATTAAATGAACTTAGACCAATGAGATTAGATTAACTATTAATTAAATATTCAGAGGGTTATTATTTTAGCTAGTAATTAATTTGAAATTAATTGATTAGTTAAAATAAAAACACATTATCCTAAAATAGTGAGTGGGAGAAAATTGACATGTCAATGTAACCTATAGTCTCCATCATTAGTACAACACCATGAGTTGCAGTGAGGGTATCGAGATGACTTTGTTTTCATCCTTCTAAGGAAGGTTTAGAGTTGTACCAATACCAAGGTTGGACTTCTTAAGAAGATAGGAGGAAGTGATGTAGTTTACTTTTAACTGACCCTAAGACGTCATATTCTAAATGAAGTAATGAAATCTGAAATGATGAGTTACACTCACAAAATCATAATTAAGCTTTCATGTGAATACTTATGACTTGACCGAACAAGTGATACCTTATTGTTAAAAGATAAAATATGAGATATTTTAAGTTTTAATTAATAAGAATGAGAATGTCTCATAGACAGTCTGAGGTTAATTTGACCGATCCTAAGGCGGCACATTAATCATTGCGTTGTTTTATAATGATTAGTAAATGCTATATTTATGTGTTTATTATGATTGCAATCATGCATCACGTTTACTTTTCGAATTCTAGATATTTATCAATTATATTGAATCATGTATGTTTTAAATTTCAATTATCAATATCGTGTCTACCATGGGCAACCCTGTTACTGCTTTACTCGCTCTTGAGAAATTGAATGGTGATAATTTCGTATGTTGGAAATCAGATATGAGCTTAATGCTGATTTGAGAGAACCATAAGTTTATTCTTACTAAGGAATGTACTAAGGAGCCAAGACATCGCTGAAAGCCAAGAAGAACAATAAAGACAGAAAGCGCAAAGGAAAGTGTTTCCACTGTGGGGTCGAAGGTCATTGGAAGAGAAACTATAACAACTATCTCTCTCAGCTGAAAACGCAAGGTAAATATGATTTACCTTTAATTGAAGCTTGTTTAGCTGAATATGATTTGTCATCCTAGATACTTGATTCAGGAGCCACTAATCATGTATGTTCTTATTTGTTAATGGTTGATTCGTCAAGGGAGCTGGCTGATGGTGAGCTCATTTTGAGAGTTGTTGGTGGCGCGCTCGTGTCAGCTAAAGCATTAGGGACAATCCGTTTACTTTTAGGATATAATTACTTAGTTTTGAATGATTATATTCCTGGTTTTTGTGAGAACAGTTATTCGAAGTTTCTTTCATTAATAAAGAGTTTATTATTTATAACAATGGATTCGATACCTGGCATGCTAAAATTATAAATGGATTGTATATGCTTAAACCGGCTGAACACGCATTAAATAATTTTGAATCATTTAAAGTAGCAAAACCTAAAAATAACAAATGACAAAGAGTTTATCATGATGATAACACATATTTATGGCATCTTAGGTTGGGACATATTAATCTAGATAGGATAAATAGGTTAACAAATCATGGTGAATTGACAGTGCTAAAAGTTGAAACTCTTCCTGTTTGTGAATCATGTCTAGAGGTTAAAATGACCAAGAGACATTTTCCTAGGAAAGGGTCAAAGTGCCAAGGAACCACTTGAGTTAGTACATAGAGATGTCTGTGGAATAATCAATTACAAGCTAGAGGTGGATATGGGTATTATGTCACTTTCATTGACGACTACTCAAGATATAGTTATAGTTACTTAATGCATCGAAAGTCTGAAACTTTTGGAAAGCTTAAAGACTTCAAGGCTGAAACTGAAAAATAATTAGGTAAATCATTGAAAACCCTTCAATCCGATCAAAGTGGTGAATACTTGGATTTAGAATTCAAGATTATTTGCTAAAGTGTGGAATCATATCCCAACTCACAACACCTAGAACACTACAACAAAGTGGTGTTGCAGAGAGGTTAAACCGAAGCTTATTGGATATGGTTAGGTCGATGTTAAACTACTCATTATTGTCACTTACATTTTGGGGATATGCACTACACATGGCAACTTATATTTTGAATGTAGTGCCCTATGAATCTGTAAGCAAGACACCTTTAGAGTTATGGAATGGCTCCAAACCTAGTTTGTGTTATTTCCATATATGGGGGTGTCCAGCTCACGTTTTTAGACCTAAGACTGAAAAGTTAGACGGAAGGTCTAAGGTATGTATTTTCGTTGGCTATTCTCTAGATACTAGAGGTGGGTACTTTTATAGTCACAATGATCAAAATGTGTTTGTGCCGATAAATGTAACCTTTCTTGAGCATTACTATATGAAAAACTACAAACCTTATAGAAAAGTAGTTATCGAGGAATTAGCAACTGTTCAGATCAGACACCTTCAATTTATAATGATAAACGACAAACCAGAGAAATCATAATTTCTGCATAGGAAACCCCGGTGCAACGTCGTAGTGAGAGGGTTGTGAGACAACCAGTTCGCTACAAACTTGAGGCACATGTCCTAGTGTCAGACACTAATAAGGATGATCTAGTATCTTATGAAGAAGCACTGGATGATCCTGAAAAGGAGAAATGACAAGATGTCATGAACGAAAAAAGTGAATCTATGTATTTCAATTTCATCTAGGAACTTGTACATCCACTAGAAGATGTCAAACCCATTAGATATAAATGAATATTTAAGAAGAAAAGTGGTGCAGATGAGAAAGTAGAGACTTTCAAGGCACGGTTAGTAGCCAATGGCTATACACAAAAGGAGAAACTCGATTATGAAGAGACATTCTCCCTTGTGGCTATGCTATAATCCATTCCCATCTTTTTATCCATAGCCGCTAGTTTTGACTGTGAGATATGGAAAATGGACAACAAGACAGCTTTTCTGAATGACTCTCTTGAAGGAAGCATCTATATGATGCAACCAGAATGGTTCGTACAAAAGGGTTCGTAGAAAAGTTGCTTAAATCCATTTATAGATTAAAGAAAGCATCTAGATTTTGGAATCCTACCTTTGATGAGATTATAAAGTCTTATGGCTTCGAGCAAAATGTTGACGAAGCCTGTGTTTATAAATACACTAAAGATAAGATAGTGATTTTCTTAGTTCTTTATGTTGATAATATTCTACTCATTGGAAATGATGTAGAAACTTTGGCAAAGGTAAAGAAGTGGTTAGTTGAAAATTTTCAAATGAAAGACTTGGGAGAAACGAGCTATGTTCTAGGCATCCAAATCCTAAGGGATAGAAAGAACAAGTTATTGGCACTTTCTCAGGCATCTTATATTAATAAGGTGCTGAAGAGATTCTTTATGGAGAATTCCAAGAAAGGTCAACAACCGACCAAACATGGAATTATCCTTTCCAAGGAACAATGTCCTAAGACACCTCAGGAGGAAGAGGATATGAGAAAGGTTCCATGTACTTCAGTAGTTGGAAGTCTCATGTATGTCATATTGTGTATGAGACCAGACATCTGTTATGTAGTGGGAATTTTCAGTCGTTATGAATCGAATCTAAGTTTGGAACATTTTACAGTAAAGCACATTCTCAAGTATCTAAGAGAACGAGAAATTATTTGTTTGTTTATTCAGGTGGAGACCTAAACCCCACTAGATATACTGATTCTGATTTTCAATCAGACAGAGACAGTCGAAAGTCGACATTAGGATCAGTATTAACCCTAGGTGGAGGAGTTGTAGTCTGGAGAAGTATTAAAAATCTAGCATTGCAGATTCCACTATGGAAGCCAATATATAACAGATTGTGAAGTGCGAAAGATGCGATATGTCTCAGAAAGTTCTATTCTTATGTTAAAGTAGTTCCAGATATGGACAAGTCACTGATCCTGCACTGTGATAACAGTGGGGCGGTAGCAAATTCTAAGGAACCAAGGAGTCACAATAGGGGCAAACACAAGGAGAGGAAATATCATCTTGTAAGAGAGTCGTGCATCGAATGGATGTGGCTGTTATGATGATAGTATCGGAATAGAACCTAGCTGATCTTTTTACAAAGACACTTCCTACGAAATCATTTGATGGTCACGTGCATAACATGAGATTAAGAGAGATGCCACATTCGCTTTAGGGCAAGTGGGAGATTTTTGGGTGTTATGCCCTCAAAGCATGTGTATTGACATTTTGATATGAAGTTTAAAGATGATTACATTTTTCTTATAATTGTTCTTTTAAATTATTGTTGAATAATTTATATAAATATCTAAAAATTCTATATTAATTAATGAGACTGTGATCTTATATTAGTACGAGAGGATAAAGATCATAAATAATAAATAAAATTGTCAGCAACATATTAAAGTATGGAATCTTTAATAAATGGTTGCTAGTACGGTTCACTAAGCATTATGAATCTGTGTGATCTAGATCTAGATCATTGATGTGGATAGATATCTTAGTGAAAATACTTTATATAATAAAATTATATATGACAGGACCGATGTGAATTAATATCTTTATTCATGTGTAGTTTATCATAGAGAGTTAATACAGATCAATTCGATTAATCCTGAGTAGTCATGAACTCCTATCCACTATAAATATAAACTTACTCTCTTAGTAATTAAATAATATATTTACAGAATACTCTCGTATAGTCCATTGATATATCACTTCATGTAGTTTTGTCCTCCAATTATTGGTTCGTAAATTAAAAGTTGGTCAAAATTACTGTTTTACACTTCTAATTACCTTTTGATCATTAAGTATCACTGATTCACTAGTGAATGATTAATTTATAACCGTACTATAAATTTGAGCTCAATAACCATTCAGTTCTAAAACTAACACTTAAAAGAACCAATATATGATCCGTTATGAAAACGTGGATTCCAAATCTTGTAACATCATGTTCTCAGCCATCCATATCACTGAATCTCTAAAACAAAAGTCACTAGTTTGTTTTACAAACAAACCTTAATGAGTGAATCAAAAGATTCAGTAGACATGTATATGATTTCTTGACTACTCAGGATTGAGACTGATCTACATATGATCATCTAAATGATCTGCATTAAATCTTTATATTAAACAATAAGTTAATAAAGATATTAAATCACATCGGTCATATCCTATATAATCTAATTACATAAAGTACATTCACTAAGATGTCTATTCACATTAACGATCCGAATCAAGATCACATGCATTCAAAATACTTAACGAACCGTACTAGCAACCATTCATTACAGATTACATACTTTCATATGTTGCAGACTATTTCTTAATCCTTTCAAACTAATATAAGATCATAGCCTCATTAATGAATATGGAATTTTAAGACATTTATACAAATTATTCAATAATAATTTAGAAAAGACAATTATAAGAAAAATATATTTTTATTAATTTTAAATTAAAATGTATTTACACAAGTTTTTAGGGAACTATGCCCAACAATCTCCCACTTTCCCTAAAGTAAATATGGTATCTCTCTCAACCCCAAATTTCACACATGACCCTCAAACGACTCCGCAGGAAGTGTCATGGTAAAAGGATCAGGCAGTTTCTGATTTGACGTTATCTTCATAACAATCACATCTCCTCGGTGCACGATATCTCTTACTAGATGGTATTTCCTTTCAATGTTCTTTCCCCTCTTGTGACTCCTTGGTTCTTTTGAATTAGCTACAACTCTATTGTTGTCACAGTACAAGATTAGCAACTTATCCATATCTGAAACTACTTCCAGATAAGTATAGAACATTTTGAGCCAAACCACTTCTTTCATAGCTTCACAAGCCGCTATATATTCAGCTTCCACGGTAGAATCTACAACACTGGATTGTTTAAAACTCCATACTACAACTCTTCCACCTAGTGTGAATACTGATGTAGACGTTGACTTTTGACAGTACCTATTTGATTGAAAATCATAATCAGTATATCCAGAGGGGTTCATGTCTCCACCTGAATAAATAAGCATATAATTTCTCGTTCTTTGAAGATACTTGAGAATGTGTTTTACTATAATCTAATATTCTAAACCAAGATTTGATTGATAACGACTGATAATTCCTACCACATAACATATGTCAGGTCACGTACACAACATGGCATACATGAGACTCTCAACGGTTGAAGCAGAACGAAGCTTTCTCATATCCTCTTACTCATGAGGTGTCTTTGGACACTACTCTTTGGAAATGACAATTCCATATTTGGTTG
Organism: Datisca glomerata; assembly: GCA_003255025.1. Taxonomy (NCBI): domain Eukaryota; kingdom Viridiplantae; phylum Streptophyta; class Magnoliopsida; order Cucurbitales; family Datiscaceae; genus Datisca; species Datisca glomerata. Next base: position 511,745 of record QANY01007347.1, read on the forward strand.
TTACTTGACCTTTCTTGGAAGATGTTTGAGAAAGTGCTAAGAACTTGTTCTTTCTATCCCTTAGGATTTGGATGCCTAGAACATAGCTCACTTTTCTCAAATATTTCATTTGAAATTTCTCAGCTAACCACTTTTTACCTTCAACAAAGTTTCTACATAATTTCCAATGAGTAGAATATCGCCTGCATAAAGAACTAAGAAAATCAATATCTTATCTTTGATGTATTAATAAACACAAGTTTCATCAAAATTTTGTTCGAAACCATATAATTTAATAATCTCATCAAAAGTAAGATTTCAAGATCTTGATGTTTTCTTTTATCCATAAATAGATTTAAGCAACGTGTATACTTTCTGATCTTGCTCATTTTTCACGAACCCTTCTGGATGCATCATATAGATACATTCTTCCAGAGAGCCATTCAGAAAGGATGCCTTGACATCCATTTACCATATTTCATAGTCTAAAATAATGACTATGGATAAAATAATGCGAATGGATTTTAGCATAGCAACGAGAGATAATATCTCTTCGCAATTGACTCCCTCCTTTTGAGTATAGAATTTGACTACTAGCCATGCTTTGAAAGTCTCTACTTTCTCATCTATACCTCTTTTCTTCTTGAATATCCATTTACATCCTATGGGTCTGACTTCTTCAGGTGGATCTACAAGTTCTCAGATAGAATTGGAATACATTGATTTCATTTCTTGGTTCATGGTATCTTGACATTTGTCCTTTTTAGAATCTTCCATCGCCTCTTTAAAGGTTAATGGATTGTCCTTCTCAGTGTATGATGCTAGGACATGTGCCTCAAGTTTATAGCGAATAAGTTATCTTACAACCCTACCACTACGACGTTGCACCGGGGTTCCTGAACAGGAACAATGATTTCTATGATTTGTCGTTTATCAATTAATGATGGAGATGGTCTGATCTCATCAATTACTAGTTATTTGAGAACTACTTTACTCCAAGGTTTGTAGTTTACCATATAGTTATGTTCGAGGAAAGTAGCATTTGTCAATACAAACATCTTTTGATCCTTCTGACTATAAAAGTACATACCTCTTGTTTCCGGAGCATAGCTAACAAATATACACACTTGAGACTAAATTTCAAGTCTTAGGTCTAAGAACATGAGCTAGACTAAATTTTCAGTCTTAGGTCTAAGAAAAGTATTGATAATGGTTGATTTGTATGAGTATTAATGAAAGAGAGAGAGTGTGTGTAAGCAGTAAATGCTCTTAGTTGTATTTGTTTGAGTTCTATTGAATGCATGTGTTTCATTTAATATACTTACCTTATATAGGCTTCCTAATTTGGATGAGTTGATTAGAATAATAATAAAAGGGAGGGGAATGATTATCCTCCCCCTATGGTCTTAGAGGCACTCATCATGAATAGAGATCACACTCATTCGTGGGGATCTTTCTGCCAGGTATGGCCCTATTTTCCTTCCTTACTCGTCATTTCCATCTCTCTCACTCAGCCGCCAATCAGTCACTTCGAAATTTCTTGTGGTTCGAGCTAGTCAGTCGTAACCACTTGGTGGATTACCATCATGTCTTGTCTGAGTCATTCAACTACCTAAATAATCATTGCCAATTGAATGTCATTCTGGATCCCTTTTGTCTATTCTCCTTCTCCTTCTTATCCTTCTCTTTCTGTTCTTGCATAGTTCAACGAGTTCCTTGCCAGTTTAGGGTAGTTCTTTGAGTCTCAGGATCCGTTTCCCATTCTAAAAGTGTGGATCCTTCGTTAGTCTTTTCCCGTTGGCCAGTCCACTTTTCCCGTTCTAGTGCTCTTTCCCGTCCTTGGTATGAGTCTAGTTATTCTTTACTTGCTTTTGGGTGTGTCATGACATTTGTCTTCTCTCCCGTTTCTTCTTTTTTACCACTTTCCGTGAGCCTTTTGGTTGGTCCTCATTGTCTACATGGCAGTGGGTATTTTTTACATGTTCAACCCCCATATACGAAAATGACACAAACTAGGTTCAGAGCCATTCAATAACTTTAAAGGTGTTTTGCTTACAGACTTAGAAGAAACAACATTCAAAATGTAGGTTTCCGTTTAAAGTGTATATCCCTAGAATGTGAGTGGTAGTAATGAGTAGCTTAACATCCACCTAACCATATCCAATAAGATTCGGTATCTTCTTTCTGGGATAAAATGTCATACTATAGTAGGTAATACTTGCATTCTAAATCCAAGTATTCACCACCTCGATCTGATCAAAGTATTTTAAAAAAATTATCTAATTGCTTTTTAGCTTTAGCTTTGAAGTCTTTAAATTTTTTAAAAGTTTTAGACTTTCTTTACGTTCGGTAAGTATAACTTATCTTGAGTAATCATCAATAAAAGTGATGAAATACTCATACCCGCCTATAGCTTGTACATTGATTGATCCTTGACATCACTATGTACTAGCTCAAGTTGTTCTTTAGCTCTTTGGCACTTTCCATATAAAGGTCTCTCGGTCATTTTACCTTTTAGACAAGATTCACAAACTAGAAGAGTCCTAACTTTTTGTTCCTTCAAAACACCATGCTTTGTTAATCGGCTTATTCTATCTAGATTATTATGTCCCGACCTAAGATGTCATAGATCCACATCATCTTCTTGAGAAACCCTTTGTCGTTTGTTACATTTAGGATTTGCTACTTAAAATAATTCTGAATTATCTAATGTTCATTCAGTTGGTTTAAACATATACAGTTCATTTGAAACTCTTGCATGATAAATACCAAATCCATTCTTAGAAATAATAAACATATTATTATCAAAAGAAATATCAAAACTTTGTTCATGCAAGAACGATAAAGAAACCAAATTTCTCGAAAATTCAGGAACAAAATAAATATTGGTCAAAACAAGATAATTATTTCCAAAATTCAAATGGATTGTCCCCAATGCTTTTGCTGAAACGACGCACCACTGCTAACTCTCATTTTCACATCGCCATCAGCAAGCTCCCTTGACGAATCAAGCATCTGCAAAAAAGAACATACATGCTTAGTGGCTCCTGAATCTATAATCTAGGATGACAAATCCTATTCCACTAAAAACGCTTAGTACAAGTAAATCATATTTATCTTTCTTTTTCAACTCGGAGAGATACTTATTATTGTTTCTCTTCCAATGACCTTCAACCCCACCATGAAAACATTTTCCCTTAGGTTTGTTATCCTTGTTGTTCTTCTTGGCCTTGGGTGATGTCTGCATTTTCTTTCCTTTCTTATTCTTACTCTTTTCCTTACCATTGTTCTTCTTCCTTTTGTTACCATTAACAACAGTGGAAGAAGGATTTTGCTCAGCAACATTTACCTCACCCTCTTTGGTCATGCTCTTGTTGAGTAACTCAAAAATATGCAGTTCATTCAACAGCTGTGTCATGTTGAATTGTAACTTATTCATAACATAGTAGGTAGTGAACGCAGGAAAGACAGGTATGAGCAATTTAAGTATAATGCTAACTTGCGTTTGTTCATCAAAGATGACCCCATGAACTTCTGCCTCATGCATTATGTTGATTATTTTCAAAATATGTTCTCGTACAGAAGTACATTTCTTCATCTTAGTAGTCATGTAGCTCCTAGTAGTTTCATGACCACTTTGATTAGATTGCTGCCCAAATATCGCCAATAGAGATTTCATAATCATAGGCATTTTCCATGGTCTCATGCTTTGTTCTGAGAACATCATTCATGCTCACAAGCATGTAGCACTTAGTTTTGTTGTTGAACTGAATCCAAGCGTCACATTTGTCCCTAACATTTTTAGGAGCATTGGCAGCAAGCTCCTCAGTAAAAACAAACTTGTCGTTCTCACATATAAGCATCAAATTCAAATTCAATTTCCATTTTATAATATTATCATCATTGAGTTTTTTAGTGCAAGAAAAGCAGGAATGGGGTAACGCATAGTAGACATATTACAAACTGAAAAGAAACAAAATATACATCATTCAGTATAATTGAAATAAATATAAAAAAATTTGAAACATAAATGTGATGCATGAATGAAACATATCAAACATGTAAACTTACCAATTACTAATCCACGATAAGACAACCTAACAATTAATGTGTCGTCTTAGGGCCAGTCTTATTAATTTTAAAACGTCTATAAGACATTCTCATCCTTATTAATTAAAACATAAAATATCTCATATTTTCTCTTTTATTAATAAGGCATCATTTATTTGGTCAAGTCACAATTATCCACTCAAAACTTAATTGTTACTTTGTGAGTGTAACCTATTATTTCAGAATCTATGACTTAATTTAGAAAATGCCACCTTGGGGTCAATCAAGTCTAACGTATATCACTTAGTTCTATCTTCATAAGAAGCAAACCTTGATACAGTTCAAAACCTTCTTTAGGGGGATGAAAATAAAACTGTCTCGAGGCCCTCACCATATATCATGTTATTGTACTAATAATGGAGACTATAGGTCACATTGACATGTCAATCTTCTCAAACTCACTATTTTGTAATTAATGTATTTCTATCTAACTAATCAATTAATTCTAAATTAATTACTAGTTAAAATAACCCTATAAATGTAAAATTAATTATTAATCTAATCTTATTAGTCTAAGTTCATTTAATCTTCTAAAGAGTCTAAGACAAATTTAGGTGAACTTAGAATAACTTATTAACTACATTCATCGAACTTTAATAAAAACACTTTTAATAAAGTTAGTTATCCTCACGGCCTACCTAAATGTATGCCTTTAGAGTGGTGTGATTATCAAGTTTAACTAATTAAAACTTAGTAGTTTACATGCAATTAATTTCGCAAAGCAATTCATATAAAAACACATTAAGACAATCTAATAAATTATGTTTCTACTAATGAGATGCATGATTAAATAAAACTGTATGGGGTTTCATATATGACATGTGATTGACTAATGCATAATCATGTTATTAATAAAATCAACAAATATTTATTTCAATAAATAACTAAACAAATGATGAACGAGTGACTATTGAGTATATCTAAATTTATAACATTTGAAAAATAGAAATAATTACAAAGCGGACTTCAAGAATACATATTTCCAAAAATGCTTCTTCTCCATTAGAGGTCCATCTTCAGAATCTTTAATTTTTTATCAAAACCCTTTTAATTAGGATAAACTATTTTCCTAATTAAACAATCTCATCAATTATCCTTTTAAAATTAATTGAATTTGATTAGTCAAAACACAATTTGATGACTCATCAAACTTGGGTCAAACTCAAATAATTAATTAATTTTAATTTTTAAAAATTAAAATCAATAACTAATTTTTAAAATTACAATAATTTTAAAACTAAAAGATAAAATATAGGATAAGGGTTTTCGTGAAGTATCACAGGGATAGGGCGACATTGTATCAGGGTATCTTTGAATATTACCTTGGCAATCACAAGGATCGCCACTGGCGGTGGTAGCGGGACACTTCCACTGCCGCTGCCGGTTGCCCGACCCCACCGATGACACTCTTGGTGGCGCCATTACCGCCGTTATTTCTGGTGGCGATTCTACCACCGAAAATGCCGGCACCGCCAGAACTCCATGATAGAGCTCCTTCTCATTTTCTTCTCCTTATTCGTCTCGTGCATTCTACGTCTTCATGCGTATGGAATTTTACAACTTAATATTCGCAAATAAAATTACAAAAATTCCGATGCCCCAAACGGCTTACACATGATCTAAAAAAAATAAGAACAAAACCTAAACCCAAAAGTCATCATACAATTAACAATTCACCATTAACCAAACATTTAAAAAATATACCATCCATTCATTCATATATATCAAAATATATATTGAATAATGCAAGAAAACCCACACAACATTTAATGTATACATATATAAGGACAACTCTGATACCAATTATTGGAATCACGGCACGCGCAGCGGAGGCGCATAAGAATACTTTTTTTTAGATGTACTCAATGCATGAGATCTAGAGATTTGGAGAATGAATTTTTGAACAGAGTTCTGAGACATAATTGGAGAATTCACAAAGCATTTGATTAATAGTTAAAATAATATATATATATANTATATATATATTTTAGGTTAAGACTCATTAGATTTTAGAATTTACATAAAATAATAAATAATTTACAAATGTGTCACTGTGATGGGACCCACTACAATTTGTGCCACACTGTAGTGTCGTGTGGCACAGTAGTGTGTCGTGCACTACTGGAGTGTCATGAGGCACTACAGAGTCCCACATATCATTGTAGTGTTGTGTGGCACTACAGGTGTCACTCGCCACTGTAGTGGCATGTGTCATGCAAATCCCTTATTCATGTCAGTGATTGATAGGTGGCAGTCTAACATGCCACGTGATAATGTTTTCAAATTTATTATTTATTTTAGTCAGATAAATATCTAGATATCAGTTAATTCAAAATTAACTTATCTGATCACACCTCTTAACTAACTTATCTGTCAGTTCAAAATTAACAGAATGGTAAATTCAAATTCAAATTATTATATGATAATAATTTAATATTATTTAATTTCATAAATCAAATATATTATCTCACTTATCGATTAATGCAAAACTAATCCAAATAATTATTTAATTTTAATTTCTGAAAATTACAATATATAATTGTCCCAGAAATTAAATTCTTTTTGCAAGCTAGTCCTTTTCTTATGTCCTAAAAAATTCACACTCTATACTGTGTAGTACAGAGGTGGTTCGGGGATCACAGACCATTAATTCTAAACTCTAATAAACTAGATCACATGCATTCAAAATACTTAGTGAACCGTACTAGCAACCATTCATTAAAGATTTCATACTTTAATATGTTGCGAACTTTTTCATTCATTATCTATGATCTTAATCCTCTCGTACTAATACAATATTATAGCCTCATTATTGATTATGAAAATTTCAGATATTTTTATTCAATAATAATTCAGAAACGACAATTATATGACAAATGTATTTTTATTAATTTCAAATTAAAATTTCTGTACACATGCTTGAAGGGCACTATGCCCAACGAAAGGTTGTTCTATGACTGCTCCAGCTCCATTCTGGTTTGATGCCCCATCTACGAACAACTTTCGATCTCCAATAGATGTGTGTTCATGCTGGCATTTGATGTTGAATGATTCTTGGTAAATTCTTTAATGAAATCCACTAAGGCTTGTGCTTTTACGGAAGCCCTAGGCATTTAACCAATTTCATACTACCCTAACTCTTCTACCATTTAGACAATCTGTCATCTAAGTCCTGTGAATACATAATGCTGTGGATCAGGAATTATTTTGGCACTATGATTATGTGCGCCTAAAGTAGGGTTTGAGCTTTCGCGATGTGGTCACTAAGGCAAGGAAAATTTTCTCCATCTTTTTGTACATGCTCTATGCTTCCTCTATGCATTTACCAACAAAGTAGATAGGCTTTTGTTGCTTATCTTCCCCTCTGGCCAGTGCAGCACTGATGGCTACATCTAAAACTGCAATATACAAGTATAGATCTTCGCTCAGGCATGACTTTGACAGTAGGGGTGGTGAAGCTAAATATTTTTTTACCGCTTGAAAGACGGCTTCACTTTCTTCATCCCACCGTTGTTGTAATTTTTCTTTAGTGTGGATAAAAACAGCTTACACACTTATCAGCTGACCTTGTCAAGAATCTACCAATTTGTGCTAGTTTCCACGTGATACTTTGCAAGCCTTCAAGGTTCTTGGGGGCCACATATCTACTATAGCTTGTTGGATCGGTATGACATCCTTAGAGCGAGCATGTGTTTTTATGTTTTGAGTTTTAAGAATGAATAATCTCCTTGAAGCATTAAAATGAGTCAATGCAAGAAAATATATAAAGATTAAATAATCATACAATAACGTAAAGAGGCTAAGGGAAGAAGAATCGCACACAATGATTTTTACGTGGTTCGGCACACCTTGCCTACATCCATGCTCGAAGGCTGCTCCTTGAAGTTTTCTCATGAATCATGATCTTCTTTACAAGTGTAGATCAAGCTTTTACAACCAATTGATTTCACGGGCACCAATCATGCATCTCACCGATTGCTTCTGTAGGCTATAATCACACTCATTACTTCTCACTTATAGATTAAGAGATTACAAAAAAAAACTCTCTCAAATAGTAGATATATAAATTTTCTCTCACAATATCATGAAGATTTCTTCTCACAAAGTATTGGAAATTTATGCCCAGTTATTGTATATTTAAAGCTCCAAAGGTCCCTCTATTTATAGGTGAAACAAATATAGCCGTTGGAGCCTTATAGTAAGGATCAGACGACCGCTGACTTGGCTGGTTGACCGCTGGTCCATTATAGATTAAAAAATATAACCGTTGGGAAAAGCGATGCCCCACAGGATGACGACTAGTGTAGGGCGGATGACCGTTCATGAACAAAACATTTCCAGTTTTCCTCTGACTTTTTATAGCATTTTTGAATCCTATAAAAATGGTTTAATAGGGTTTTCCAAAACCCTGCTAAAAACTCTTCCATCTTTTTCATCACGGCTTTATTTTCTCCAATATTTTGCCATGAAAACTTTTACCAATATATTCCAAGATGCTTCAAATGTCCTAGGAGCATTTTTTCAATCAAGCCTGATACCTTAATCTGGGGGTTACATCTTTACCTGGTTGCATCTAGAGAAAGCATCCATGAAGCTCAACAGCTCATGGAAGATATTGCATTGGTCATCTGGTCAATTCGAGAGAGCGGGAAATCATCTTTGGGGCGTGCTCTGTTCAGGTCCATGAAGTCCACGCAAACCATCCACTTTATGTTTTCTTTTTTACTAATACGATGTTCGACAGCCATAATGGGTACATGAATTCTCTATAAAGCTCACTTTAGTTACTCTCTCAAACTCTTCCTTGATTTCCATTCTTCTCTCGGGCACAAACGTTCACCTCTGTTTCTTGATCAGTTTTCCTTGTGGGCCAACATTTAGGCTGTGGCATATTAGATCTTAGCTTATCCTAGGTATATCCATCGCGGTTCAAACAAACACGTCCATGTTCCTCCTAAGGAAGGTGACTATTTCTCTTTTCTCATTTTCATATAGCATTGCTCCCAGTTTGGTGGTCTTTTTGCCTCCATCGAGTTGTACTATCTTCAACTCTTCCACCACTATGTATCTAGGTAGATGTGATTCGGAGGAGCTGTTGGAATACTTTCATTGCCATTGGTTCTTATTTATCAGCCACTTTCTAGCATTTATGGTCGTCTTTATTGGTGCATCTATTACCGTGACAGTGCAGCATCGAGCTGCTGCCAGTCCTTTTAGTTGTCTTTACACCATCAGGGCTTGGGTATTTCAGCTTCTGATGGTAGGTAGATGGTACAACCCTTAGCTTGTGAATGTAGGTCTGTCCAAGGATAGCGTTACTTCCCCGTTAAATCCTATCAAAAGTAAACTCGGTTAGAAAATTGAATGGTTCAGCACATAGGGAGAGAGAGTGTACCTTCTAAAAAACATTACTTCCCCGTTAAATCATATCAACAGTTGCCCCAAGGATTGAAGTTCTTCTATGTCTACTCCCATCTTTTTCATGGTCGAGCAGCTGAGCACATTTGATGTGCTGTAGTTATCCACCAAGACTTTATTAGTAAGTAGTTCCCTATTTAGATGGAAATTACTAGTGGGTCATTATGGTTCCCTGCTCGACTATCTTCGTCGTCATAGTATATGATGGGAACATTATTGGGATCTTGTCTTTCTTTTTCATCACTAGACATTGTCGTCTTCTTGAAATATGCTTTTCTTTCCTTCTGAATTGTCCCCTCGAGTTCTGTCAGAGCTTTTTGTTGGCAGGTGGGCCACCATCCTGCAATGTGACAGAGGTCTGGTGGGGCTAAGTCACAGTTGAAACTTGTGCGCATGTGTTTGAATTAAATAAGGGAGATAAAGTTACATCTTAACTACCAGCTATAGTTTTTAGTTCAATGGTAAGCGCTTGATCCTAGAATTGGTATCAGAGCCTGGTGGTCAGGGGTTCGACTCTCATTGAGAGCATTGTGCTTGCGGGAATGCATTGAGGGGGGGTTGTTGTAGATGGGCCAGCATCCTGTCACGTGGTGAAGGCCTGGTGGGGTCAAGTTAGAGTCAAAATATGAGTGCATATGTTTGAAATAAATAAGGTAGATAAAGTTGTGTCTTATCTACCAACTATAACTTTTATTTCAACGGTACGCGCTTGATCCTACACTTATATCGCGTCTACTATACGTAACGGCTCCGGCATGATTCCCTGCCCTGTGTTTTACTTACTTTTCCTTGTCTCAAGACTAGTCACATATTGTTTCAGATAGCTCTTACCAATTAATTCTTCTATATAATCCTAGAGCTGATAGCAGTCATTTGTCATATGCTCGTTACTTTTGTGGAACAAGCAGTACTTCTCCTTATTTTTTTTCAATGAGCTCTCTTCTAATGGGTGGTGGTCTTTTCAACCAAGGTTCTTCTTTTATTACGTCAACAGGATCTTGACGCCATCTTGACGTCTACAAGATTGCTTCAAGATCATCTATGTAGACTGCAAGATGATTTCAGGATCATCTTAAAACCATCTTGAAGTCAACAAGATTGCATCAAGATCATCTTAAAACCTACATGACTGCTTCAAAAACATCTTGAAGTCATTCTGAAGTCTATAAGATGGCTTCAAGATGATCTTGAAGTTTATAAGATTGCTTCAATATGAATTTAAGATGATTGATTTCAAGATGATCTTGAAGTCATCTTGAAGTTTACAATATTACTTCAAGATAGCTTCAAGATGACTTGCTTCACGAGAGCTTCAAGATCATCTTGAAGCCATCTTGAAGTCTATAAGATTTCTTCAAGATGGCTTTAAGTTGATCTTAAATCCATCTCAAGATTGCTTCAAGATATCTTTAAAATGATCGTGAATCTATCTTAAAGTCTAAAAGATTTCTTCAATATGACTTCAACATGATCTTAAAGACATCTTGAAGTCTACAATATTACTTCAACATGGCTTCAAGATCATCTTGAACTCTACAAGATAATCTTCAAGATCACCTTGGTCTTCAAGATGACTTCAAGATTCATCTTGGTCTTCAAGATGACTTGCTTTAAGACAGCTTCAAAATTTCTTCAAGATAACTTCAAAATGACTTCAACATGTATTCAAGATAGGTTCAAGATTACTTCAAGATATCTTCAAGATGACTTCAACATGTATTCAAGATGGGTTCACGATTACTTCAAAAAATCTTCAAGATAGCTGCTAGATAGCTTCAAAATATCTTAAACATGTGATTCATAATGTAAAGTAATTAATATTTGAGAATGGATCATGCTAGAAACCCCAACAGTTATAATTGAAATTTTTAATCTCTGGGTCAGAAGTTCAATCCTAACTTGTGTAATTTTCTCTCCTTGACAAAAAACCTTAGTATTTGAGAATATTATTCTGTTAAATTGATTTATTCAACATGGATATTAAGTAAATTTGTTAACTTAATTGCCAGAAAAGCTTCATTTTAGTTGACTAACTAAAATCTAAAAAAACATTTTGGCTTGAGACTTTGACATACATACTTAAAAATTATCAATTGACTAACTATATGTAATGATTAGCCATTTTTATGTATACAACAACGTATGTAACTATAAAATATAAAAATACATGATGAAATGTTTGCTTCTAGGGGTGTTCTTAAATTGATTCATGCATAGCAAACACAAGTCCAACAAAAGAAAATTATTTAATTCTAGGGGTGTTCACGGTTTCGGTTTGGTTCGATTTTTTATGAAAAATCAAACTGAAATCAAAGTTTCAGTTCGACAGTATTACCAAAAATTTTGATTCGATTCGATTTGATATGAAATAATGTATAAAAAATTAAGTTTCAATTCAGTTCGGTTTGATCCGATTAAAAACATGACACAACTTCAGACCGAATGAAACTGTACCTATATAAAGAACTGACTGAACTAATAGAGGAAAATGACATAAAAAATAACTTGGCGTAAAAAAGCCATTGAAGACTTCAAGATTCATCTTGAAGTCATCATGATGTCATCTTGAAGACTTCAAGATGAGTCTTGATGCCATCTTGAAGACTTCAAGATGAGTTTTGATTCCATCCTAAAGACTTCAAGATGAATCTTGAAATCATCCTGAAGACTTCAAGATGAATGTTGAAGCCACTCTGAAGAGTTCATGATGAATCTTGAAGTAATCTTGAAGACTTCAAGAGGAATCTTGAAACCATTTTGAAGACTTTAAGATAAATTTGAAAGTTGTCTTGAAGGCTTCAAGATGAATCATGTAGTCATCTTGAACACTTTAAGATGACTCTGTACAAGGGTATTATAGTAACTTCAAAATTTTGTAATTATTATATTGTAACTGATTTGATTTGTTGCATTTTCTCTTATTATTGTTTGATATTCGTGTAAGGTCAATATAATAACATTACCCTCTTAGTATGAATTGATGGTCGACCCAAAGATTAGATTAGCAAAAATTAGAAAATTGATTTATTTTAGTCATTATATATTCCTAAGGGTCTACTTTAGGTAAAAAACCCTAAGTCATACACACTTGGGCGACGCAATGCGAAGACTCGAGCACGAGATCAGAGAATCACAAATGACATATTGAGCACTAGATAGGCCACCACTCTTTAGGAATGGTCTTGGAGCAACCTTAGATCAGGCTTAGAGCACAATTCGGTAACTAATCACCGGCCAAGAGGAAGATCTAACCACATCGTTGGTAGATCAAGTTAATTTGTTATCAATTCCTTCTTTTATGTTCTTTTAATACATGCATTGTCTTTGTTGGGGTGTTTCCTCATCTTGATTTTACCTCTCATATTTTGGTTAAAAGGACTTAGTTCTGTTATCCTTAACACTAAGTTTTCAAGGAGTAGAATAGGTTGGTGTTTTTTGAACTTTGCGGCACATACAACAGTCAAATTAAGCGACACGCAAACAATGGCCCACTAAAGCCCGTATTTAGTATGCCATGTGGTAGGCTACCAAGCTTAGCAGTCTAAGAGGGTGTGTTGAAATGTAATCTCACATTGTGCGCTTTTATCCCTTTATATTAATTAAAAGGCTCTAATACATTATCTTTAATATCTAGTATTTAAGAAGTAGAACGGGCTAGGCTTTTCAATTTGGTTTAAGAGACGTGATAGTGAAAGAGAGAGCTTGCTTGTAGGAGAGATTGAGACGAAAGAGAACCTCGTGGGTGTGTTTGAATGTAGGCTCAGGCGTAGCTGGGATTGAGAAAAAATGCAGGGGAGAGAGGGTGGGATACTCGGGTCCTTCAAAGAGATGCAGCAAAGAAGAAAGACGAAAGTAAGAAGAAAAGAACTTACCATCTCGAGGACTAAGGGCGTTAAAAATTCTCAGGTGAAATTGTCTTTTGCAAAGACGATTTGAAATCATCTTTTACAAAGAACTAGCTAGAGCAACATCATCCAAAAAATCGTCGTTTGCAAAGATGATTTCCTACTGATACGTCCAAAACCACCTTAGACTTGGAATTAATTTTAGATACATCGTACTTCAAAACCGCCTAAGCTTCTAAAATATTTCTCTCTTTTCTAAGCTCCTAAATATCATAAATTTCAACCACTCGAAATATTTTTAAAGAAACCAAAAGAGTAATTCCATACCGACCAAATAATTGACCAAATTTTGAGTGATCAAGTGACGTGACAATCTCACATTACTTTTTCTATCACTTTCCTAGAAAAATCTACTTTTCCACAAAAAATCACTTTACCAAATAATTTTCTCATCTTACAACACACATCTACACATTTTTCAGAATAACTTTTATTCTTTCAAATCTCCATAAAAATATCATTATTTATTTTAATTATTCTTACTTGATTTTTTATATTTATTTTCTTCAAGACCAAAATCTCACAAAAGTGTCACAAAATATCCCGATCTCGTTCCAGTCCTAGTGGAACCGAAACAGTCTCGATATCGAATTTTAGGATTTTTTCATCCCATCCGACCCATGTCACGAAAGACCCGTCCGTCAACTTGTTTCGGGGTCGTCTCGTGAAATTAAGATGTGCATGTTAATTGAAATTAATGAAATAAAATATTAAGTTTAAATTAAGGATAGATAAACTCTTCATAGATACATCATATAAAATTTAAATGACTAGAATATATGTTAATAATATCAAATATTTTTTTAAATTAAAAATTATTTTCTTCCCTAAAATAAATTTTATTCATAAACTATCAATATTTTAAAAATATATTAAATTTATAAAAGTGACTATAACTGAATTGTTTATCACATCTCATTTTTTGTGTGGAGAACCGGACCTGTGGGACGAAGCCACACATTGGGGGGTCGGTCCCTCAATCATTTATTCTCAGCTTTAGATTGTATTTAACCGAAATATGATAAGAATTTACATCCATGCTCTGTTTCGTTCATGTGTGATAATCAAAATATTTTGTCTGTTCTAGTCGGAAAGGAAAGATATTGATAACTATGATATATATATCTACTGAGAAAAATACATGTAGTAGAAAAATTATATGATAATTAATTTTTGATATCAGAGAAAATTTAATGAAACACAACATGAATTATTAAGATTTTTTAGCAATCGCCAATAGAGGATCTGTATACAATTTTGCTACGTAATTTTAAACAATTTCTCCTTGAATTTATTTGTACGGTGTAAGTCGGTGTAAGTAAAAAATTATTTTAGTTTTTGCCGTAGTAAGAGAAAAATAGTTGATTTAATTTTATTGATGGGTTAATAAAATAGTTAATTAATTAGTGCGTAAAATAATTTTATTGTGTGTATTAAAATCTATAAATAATCATTGACAAGAAGTTAAAACTTAATAAAAATATTATAAATAATCAATACATTTATTACACTCTCTAATAACTTTATCAAACTTTCTCAACAATTTTGTCTAAGTTCTCTACATATCAAACAAGGATATTATACTTTTTCAACAACTTTTTCATTTAACCATGAGATATCAAATATGATAATCTTAACATTTAATCATCTAACTTTACCACTTAAACCTACCCGATAAATTATTTTTTCTAACATTCTTCTTTAACCCGTATCAAATAAGCCCTAACATTGTTCTCTTTTATTTTACAGTTGGTCACCCAGTATGAGTTAAAAATGGCAAGAATTTTCTAGTTTAAGCAAGGAGTGCATAGTTCAAAGGAGAATGATTTTGGTAAAAAATTAGGAGACTGTTGTTGTTCAGAGGAGAATGGTTTTGGTAAAAAAGCAGGAGACTATTGTCGTTCAGCGGAGAATGGTTTTGGTAAAAATAGGGAGACTGTGGTCGTCCATAAATATAATGTTCCCGCAAAATTAGGGAGAATTAATTAAATAACTCTTTTGTGCCATCTATATAGTTACAGTGGTCCCTCATCAATATTAGGGGATCATAACCATTTCCCAAAATGTCCCAAAATATCATGGGGCTTTTGTTTTTTTCACATGTCAATACTGCACACGGTACATTGTTACGATGTAGTACACAGTTTTTATAAAAAAAAAAAATTACAACAATCATAATTACTTATTACAACACATAAATAACTTATTGACAGCTCCAAAAAACAACTATACTAAATTTTATTTATAACTTCTTCTTATGTAAATATTTTACCGATTCAACTAATTTAACACAGTAAAAAAAATTAACTAATTTATTGACGTAAATGATTTATATTGTAATATTTTTTAAGGGTTGTGTAAACCAATCCCACTGTTGCGCTAGCATTACTGACGCAACGGACAACTAATGAAAAAACATCATCGCAGCTGGCGCATCGGACGATTTAACTCTCACATGATTCACCAACACCCAAAATTCAGTCATTTTTATGATTTAAGATTTTTCAGTCATTTATTTAAATCATTCTTTCAAATGGGTCTTTTTTTATTGTTTCTACTTGTGACAATGTAAATTGTTGGGAGGCCAAAATTGCAAATGATCCAGCGAACAGGGCTTGTATTCCCACATATATAGAGCATGTGCTTGTAGAGCTTGAAGTATTCAAGGAGTAGTTTTCAAAACTAATCTAAAACAACATGCAAGGCATGTTTATACAAAATTAATAAAACCTCGAATACAGTGCAGGGCATATGAAGTAAGATGTGAAAAAATACTTTTTAAAACTATATTGAAATACTCTTTTACATACTATAATGAATGAATAACAACGTGCAATGCATGTTTATATAAAAATAATAAAAGCTCCAATACAATGCATATGAAGTAAGATTATTACAATTATGTAATATAGAAATACATTTTAAAATTATATTGAAATACACTTTTACATATTATAGAGAATTATTTTATTTCATCAATTTATCACATTCATAAATTCATTTATATGAACGTTTTTATATTTTTGATAACATAAATATTACATAGTTTAAATTTTACAAATTACTGACCAACAAATTATATTGACCAAAAAATTTAACATTCTTGTATATAAGAAAAAAGATATCGAAATAAATACTTACAAAAAAATCTTATTTTTTAGTTACATAATGTTAATAATATATTTTATAACATTTTATTTTAGAAACAAATTAAACGAAAAAAACTGGTGAAAACATAACCTAAACTATATTTTAAGAAACCTAAAAGGGTAAAAAGAAAAATTAAAATTTTCTTCCATTTAAGCTGCTTTTGATATGGTATAGATATAGGTTAAAAGTCGAACGTTACGTGTAAGACGTTTAAGAGAGGAGTAGAGCCAAGAAAGACTGTTTAGCTGCAGTCTGAGAAGTTACATGGATATGTAAAACTACTCCAAGAAACATCCTATAAATTCATAAACAACCTGATTTCAATTTACAGACAGAAACAGCTCCATCGTATCTATAAAAACATGACCTCGTCTGTTGTGACAGATACAGAAATCTATTCTACTGTAACTCACTCGAGTATCTAAACTCTTGGCCTCTCTTTCATTAGAAAGAATAAATGGAACGTAAAACTAGAATAAGCCAGCTCAGGAATCATGATCAATTTTCCTTTTATTTTCTCTTCCTTTTCTTCCACTTTCTTAGTGTCCAAACAAACTAACAATGTTGCAAATGGAACAATAAGAGTTGCAAATGAAATGAGAATTTCCTCTTAAAATCTAACACCGCATGAAAAGGTGAGTGACCCAAAATCAAGTCTCCACATACTTATAAACCAAACAGAGACGAAAAGAACCATTTACATAGACGTAATTCTCTACAAGATTATATATTATATATTCGAAATATTCAGAGAGAAAGGTTCAGATTTATCACCGCGCTCTCCATATGCGCCCAGCCACCTTCAGCTTTAGTTCCTCTCTATCAGTTGCAGAAAAGAAGAGTGCCAAATTCCTTGGAATTATTAGTCCATCTCTACTATCTCGTACTTTCCTATGGCTATCGCGGATACTCCTGGGGATACCTTGCCACGTAAGTTTCCTACCGTTCCCGCCAACTTCTAAGCTATAACTAAACAGTTTTGCCTCATCATCATCGCCCATGAATCGCAGAAAGGCCATGTAAACAGGTGACATTCCTAAATGGAATGCCTCAAAGTGCAAACAAAATTGTCGCCCAAAGCAATTGAAAACCTGCAATGGAAATTGAGAACTAGATTCATCATAAAAGTGCTGATTGTTGTAGTTTATTATCAAACTATATGAAGTATAATTTAACTATATTCTAACTTGTCCAAGAAAAAACCAGGTTTTATGAAGTATTATTGGTTTTAATCCAAAACCTAAAAGAAACTAAAGAAAAATGCTAGTCCAGGAAAATAAAATCGCTGAGAATATAATAATGAACCTAATATCTCTCTACCAATTCATCCATACGGACTTACCTTTGAAAACGACAGTGCTACAATTGACTAAATGTCATTTTAACAAGAATAGCCATATCTTTTTTTTTAAATATCTTCTGTTCCATCCTCGCAATCATCCAGCAAAGTAGGTTAGAAACATTACCTTAAGTCCTCTTAATCTTAAACTGATTATGTAATGTGCATCTCCGACTTATCATCTTCGCATTTGTTTTAATTGACTAGAACAATGCCTACATATAAGATCTTTGGACGTAGTACCTTTTTTCTTTTTCTCTCTCTAGATGCTTCAAGCCATTACTACTATCATACAGTATACGCAGGCCCTCAGGAAAGATGGATTCCCTAATATAAACAACTCGTGAGACAAACAATGAGCCGAGGTTGTGTCGGACTAGCAGAGTCATTTTTCACTCCACATGGACACATATTGCATGGAAAAAGCCTATATCTCAATCAAGTTAATTAGGCTTACTCACAAATTGACTTAAACTTCTATTATGTACTATGAGAACTATATTTTGCAAAATTGTTCCGTTAACTATATTTCTGTGCGTAGAGACTGGACGGAGAAAGACTGGACGAGGCAGGGAGAGGAGGAGAAATAGATCTTACAGTTAACATCCATGTAGCATCTTCAACTTCTTGGGGATTGGATTTGACATATCTGTGGTTGAAAGTACACCCATCATGCATATCAACTTTGTGATCATCCTTCAGATGCATGACAAGGTACGGGATATCTCCAGCAACCGAACAATTGCTTCCAGCGTAAGGACAGTTGTACGGGCGGTATTTACAGTTCTTCTCATGCTTGAGCTTGCTAAAGTAAGGAAATATGTCACGACAACCCAGAACCTGGTATCTGCACGGTAGTTCTAAAGACTCGGCTATTTTTTCCAGAGCCAAACACCTTATATTTCCGAGTTCATGTCGACAGGTAGGGCAGCAGTTCTGAATCCTCGTCTTGCAGTTTGAACATAGAGTGTGGCCATTTGGACACTGAATAACAAAATAATGTCAGCAAACGATTACACTTGTTGTAGAAGATTATAACACTTCAAGTTATTCTATTTACTAAGGTTGAATCTGTTGAAAGAACAAAGACACTATTCTTTCTGTGAATAGAAATTAAGCAGATTGTTTGAAGTACTATAACGTATGGCAATAGCATAGAATGCTTAACTGAGTTGCAAGGACTAAAAGATATAGGTAAAAGTATACAGTTGGTGTTTGCTGCAATTTTATCACAATGGTTTCAATTTTGTCAAATTAGTCACGAGGAATCAGAAATCATTTGCATTAACAATCTCCTTCAGCATCCGTTAACTGTTCGGTTAACATGTGACATGCATGTGGTCCACCATAGAAGTCAGGTGACCATGCCATGTTGTTTGGTATAAGTGGACCGCGTATAGGTCAGTGGATAAAAAAGAAGTTGACAGATGTTGGAGGGTGTTAGTTGCTTATGATTCGTAAGTGTAGGGACCAAATTGACAAAAGTGAAACTACATGGACAAATTGACTATAAGTACGAACTATAGGGATCTAAAATGTGTTTCACCCAAAGATATATTAGGCTGGAGCCTGTCTTTTTCCTTTTCATAAGACAAACTATTACAGGTTTGCTAGTAGTAATTTCGACATCTACTGTTTGAAGAGGAAATACCTGGTAAATTGGAGGGTACATTAAATTTAGGCAAACAGGACACTCTAGTAGCTCATGCACGTCATTAGTTGATGGCAATCCATGGTTCCCGCCTAAACATGTGGTGGGCTTTCTAGAAGGGGAGCTTCTCAACTCTGAACTGGAAGTTACTAATTCAGAATCTGTAAATGCTAAGCGAGACTCGGTCACTTCCTCGCAAAATCCACCTCCAGGAGACATGTTTCTTCCTTCAAAAGTTGATATTGTAATTCCTCTTCTCCAATGGGAATTTCTGTTATATTCTATTGATGCACGGCATATGTATAGCTTTACAATGCATTTATTCTGCAAAATAAAACCGCTTTTAGAAATCATTGTCCATAGAAGTTCCTTTTTTTAATTTAAACTTGTTTTGGGTAGAAATGAGATGAAACTCGATAGCCCTTAAGGGTTGAAAAATTGAACTTCTAACAGACAATGTTCGAGGAGGAATTTAAAAGCAAAATACTCTAAAATCCATCTGGGAAGGACAGGAAGTAATCATTCAAGTGAGTTGAGGGATTTTGGACTAAAAAACAATATACAGATAGAGAAACAAGAAAATACTATTCAAAACAATTCCCCCTACCCCACCCTCCAGAGGCCACGTCTCCCAGACAAACAACTATGAGGAGAAGTTTGAGAATGAGTGCATAATATGATGTATGGGTAGCAAGCTAAATTTGAATTAGTAACTTTCTATATACAGTAAGAGTGGCATTTCGGAGTGGACTATATAATATAGCAAATTCAACTTATACAAACATGTAACTGTTTTAGAGGATCGGTAACATACCTAATGAAATTCAAATTCAACAAAACCTCAACATCACAGAACTTCACTTTAAGAGCATTAATTGTTCGATAAGAAAGAGAAACAAAAAACTCTTGCATGTTGCTTATCACAATCGGCTGACTGATTATCTCATACTCCAAAGTATAAAAAAAAAAAAAAAGATAAAACAACCTAAAGAAAAATACATCTTGAAGTGTTGGACTGGATGTATCAACTCTACTGTGAAATAAAATGGCAAACGTGGAGAAAATTCTGAATTCAAGGTATCATTATGAAGGAATCTCTTGTTTTCCTAGAAACAGCTTGTTATTTTGTAATTCATCCAACAAATGAGAAGTCTCACAGTTCAAGGTGACAGTAACAAAATCATTGAAGATGTTTAACACCTCAAAGAACATGAGGAGGACTATGAAAAAAATAAAATGAACAGACGAATTCACCAAGGACCGGACCTTTAGTTTACTAATTATCCTCAATTTTAAAAAGATAACAGCACTAATAAAGCTCTGGATCTCTTAAATCAGGGGGAAGAGGTCAAATTTCAAGTTTTTAACGTTTTCTTAGCTGTATGCAGCGTGTAGATAGTGCTTAATTAATCCCTTAAAAGGACAGACCTCACACATATTACAACTTTCTAAAACAAAAGAAGTGTTATCTAACAAAAGCAAGCATTTTCAACTTCCGTTTTTAGTGTCTAATCGTTTCTTACCATTTCTCACATTTCTTTCAAAGCACATTACGGAAAAATGATATGCGACTGAAAATGGAACAACTTTTTAGCCCTTGGAAGCAAAATCCACTGCCAGAGCCATAAACAGTACCAGAAAGAAAGAAAAAAAGAGAGAGAATATCCATACGCAAATTGTCGCTCACACGTTTGAATAAAAGCAACGAATAAATAAAAGAACCAAAACTAACCAAAAGCTGTGACACCCAGATGAAATTTCAGCAGTATTAACCCGATTAACCAAAAAGTGAGCGAAAGATTGCTAAAGAGGCCAAGAAATCAATACCCAGATGGGATTCTGATCCAAACTTTTTGAAGCCTAAACTTTGACCCACTCCACCTCCGAATAAGCGAACCAATCTGGGAACCAAAAGGAAGGCAGAAGACAAGCACAGCACAAGCAGAGGGTTGGGTGAGGTGGAGCAGTGTCCGTGAAAGCTGGCTCCGGATTATAAGTGTCTAATATTTGATTGTCAATTTAAGAATGGCCAACTTCCTAGCAAATAGATTTTCGAAAATATATAAAATATGATAAACAAATAAGATAATGTCAAAGATTTGGTTTACCTTTATAAACACATTGGTCACCCAGTGATTAGCGCAAATGTAAAAGGAATTAAAATAAATCTACAGAGATAAAGATGGGTTGATGTAATTATTTAAATTTCACATTCATATTTTATATTTTATGAATTTAAATTATATTTTTTCATCTCTTTTAAATATATAATATAATTTTGATAAAAAGAATAAAATAAAAAATAAACCTTCATGTCTTAATTACATCTTGCACTAATGGACGGAAAATGGGTTTAACTAAAGATTTCAATGGGATTGAGCTGTCGTTTTTAAGAGTGTATCAGTGATACAGTGTTGGCTTTTGCATAATGCTGGGAAGGTGAGATTTTCCTCGCGAAAAAGTTTGAAAATTTCAACTATTTTGACTTTTCTCCCAAATCCTGCCGTTAAAACAAAATTCACATATTAATGGCGTTGTCTATCATCTGGGACAAAATCCTATTCTTAATTAATTCGTGTCAGATCTAATTGGGTGGATTCAGGAGTCAATGTTAAAAAGTATGACTTCTCAAACCAAACCAGTTATTGCCTTAATTTGTTTTCGAGCTTACCTGAAACTGAGCACTTGTGATTGTAAGTTTGATAATGCCACGTGCAAGTGTGCGTCGGTATTGGGAATCCAATGAGTCCCAATAATGTAATCCAGGGGAAGATGTTACAGCAATAAAAATAAGATTAACTTCATCAATAATTAAGAAAATTAATCTATATTTTTACTATATATAAAAGTGTAATTTTTCTACATTATCCGTACATTATATTCATATAAAAAGTTTTTTTTAACTCTTATATATTTATTATTCTAATTATCATATGAAAGTCTTTTTAACTTCTTTGTTTAAATATTATCTTTAAAGACATTTTTTCCTCATTTTCAATTTAAAATCATAAAAAGAATAATTATAAGTAAAAAATAAGTCTCAATTAGTTAAGATTTATTTATTGTCATTTATGCGTAAATCTTAAAAGACTAATATAGAAAAAAGTCTTAAATTAACCTAATATTTTTTAGTTAATATTATTTTATTGTCATTTTATGTATATACTCATAAAACTTTATTGAGCGGAAGGAATAAAAGAAATTTATATATATAACTCCTTCTTTTATCATATCTTAATTTTTAATATATTAAAAGTGAGATGAGAAGAAGAATCATTTTTAGATCATTTTCTCAACTCCTTATTTTACAATTTCAAAATTACCCTTGAGTCTATTGATGGCGCACTATTAATAATAATGTTCTTCTTTTATTATTTCTTAAAATAATGTATCTCTTAAGTAAACTTTTTATTTTTTTTAGTTTTAGACATGAGAATATATTCAGTTATTTCGCCGTTAACATATATATTAGAAAAATTCAATGAATAATCAATAAAAGAAGAAAACATGTTTTTATTTCATTTATTAGTAGATATCAAAGAAATAATATATTAAAAAATCTAATTAAAAAATGTATAGAGGATGTTCGTCTAGTATAACTAACTTAATTAAAAATATTTTGGTGAGTAAGACTTATGAAAAATATAAAAGTTATAATTGTAGTTTCTAATTTTATTTACTAATAAATGAATCTTATTCAAAGTTTTATATTTTTATGAACAAGTAACGTATAAGAAACAATCAAAATAAATTAAGAACGTCAAACTTAAAAATATTTTACAGGTTCAGTTTTTAAGAAATGTATACGTGTGTACGTGATCACTCATCGGAAATAAAGAATGAAAAAGAAAGGCTAGATAATTAAGGTTCAATTTACTAGCCAATTTTAAAATCATCTTGGTGGTCTTTTGGGGATTTTTTTTTTTGTTTAGTTTCAATTATCTTGAGACATCCCAAAGTATATTAAGGGGACCAAATTTGAGACTATGTTATTGTTCTAAGGAAAGATTCATTATTAATTTTTTAGTAATAATATATTTAGTAAATTTCACTTAATGCCCTTGAGATTTCTCATAATTACACTTAGTCACGTCTTCTTTAAGAAATAGACACACAGTCCTTAACTATGTAGATGTTTCTCTGTTACCCCCTAACAAATTGGAGGGGGGGGGGGGGGG
>QANY01007347.1:535484-572104 GCA_003255025.1 Datisca glomerata
GGGGGGGGGGGCAATAATTTAACTTCCGAAATAAAGAAATACAAAATGATGGGGTTTTCATTTCATCTTTCTTCCTCACATAATTAATCTCCTTAAAATAATGAAATGCGCTTCATCTTTCTTGCTTCTTCTGTCTTTCTTCTCACGCTTTGGATGAGAAGACCAACTCACTCGATTAGGTTAGAATCTATTATGCTTCAGGTGGCTTTTATCCAAAAAAAACATGCAGTAATTTTTAGTCAAAATGAAGCAAATTTATATTATTTAGTTCTCTTTTGTATGCTGAAGTTTTATTTCCCTTCATTGGGTTCAGGGAAGGGAGCTTGCCCATTATATACTTGGGGTGCCCTCGATGTCATCTAAACTATTAAATGTTGATTGTGAGACGCTTGTTGATAGAATTATAGGGAGAGTAAAAAACCAGGAAAAGAAATACTTATCATATGTAAGTTTCTGCTATCTAGATAAGTGTTTATGATCCAAGTGAGTAGCTCAACTTAATCCCAATGAGATTGAAATTTTGAATTTTTGTCCGCAAAATTTATTTAAATATACTACAAAAATTACACAAGTAAAAGAAATATATACTGCATATACTATCTAAACAGACGAAATCTAGGTACCGGTGCGCGTGTGCACCAGACTCTCTCCGCGTGGAACTCTGTTTTTCTTAAAAATCATGTCTAAAGGTTATTTTTTATGTTTTTTTATTTGTGGCCATTTTTTACGATTTTTTATGTAGTGTCGTGTGACACTACAGTATTGCACCCCAACTCCTGTAGTGTCACATGACACTACAGTAATCCATGTCAATCTCTGATTCTCAATCAGTGATTGACACATTGTAATTACTAAAAATTAAATATTTATTTTAATCAGATAACTATCTAGATCTCAGTTAATTCAAAATTAACTTATCTGATTATCCCTATCAACTAACTTATCTGTTAGTTCACAAATAACAGATTTAGTTGATTCAAATTAATATCTAATAATATTTTATAATTATCTAATTTCACAAATTAGATATTTTGTCTCACTTATCGATAATGATAAGATTAATCGATATAATTATTTGTGTGTGTGTATGATTTCTAAAATTTATATATAAATAATTCGATTAATTAATTATTAATTAATTAATCACACACAATTATCTCATAATTATGTACTTGTCTCAAAATGAAAACTCATTTTGCAAGTCAGTCTTTTTCTCATGTCCTGAAATATTCATACCCTAGACTGCGTAGTACAGAGGTAACTTGGAGACCATGAACCTATAATTCTAGGCTTCAATAAACTAGATTATTAATTAAATAATTTTATTTATCAATTCCATTATTACTCTACTATAAATATGAAATTATACTTTTAGAGATTATAGAATGTATTTACACAGTATTCTCGTTTAGTTCGTTGATATAATCATTTTCATATAGTCATGTCCTCCAATTATTGGTTCGTAAATTAGAGCTGGTCAAAATTACAATTTTACCCTTCTAATTATCTTTTGCTCCTTAAGTACCATTAATTCACTAGTGAATAGATAATTTATAATCATATTATAAATTTGAGCTCAATAACCATTCAGTTTCATAAGTAACACTTAAGTGAACTAATATGCAATCCGTTAGCAAAGCTTGGATTCCATATCTTGTATGATCATGTTCACAGCCATCCATATCACCGAATCTTCAAAACAAAATTCACTAGCCTGTTTTACAAACAAACCTTAACGAGTTAATCAAAAGTTCTAATAGACATGTATAGGAGTTCATGGCTACTCAGGATTCAGATTGGTCTACATATAATCGATCATCATATTCATGTGTATTAAATCATTATGATAAATGATACGTTAATAAAGATATTAATTCACATCGGTCCTGTCATATATAATTTTATTATATAAAGTATCTTCACTAATATGTCTGTCCATCCACATCAATGATCCAGATCTAGATCACATGCATTCATAATACTTAGTGAACCATACTAGCAATCATTCATTAAATATTTCATACTTTAATATGTTGTTGACATTTTTATTCATTATCTATGATCTTAATCCTCTCGTACTAATATAAGATGATAGACTCATTAATGAATATGAAATTTTTAGATATTTATGTAAATAATTCAACAATAATTTAAAAGAACAAGTATAAGAAAAATATTAAATTTTATATTAAAATGTCAATACCTATGTTTTGAGGGTATTACTCCCAACAATCTCCCCCTCGCCCTAAAGTAAATGTGGCATCTCTCTCAACCCTATGTTATACACATAACCCTCAAATGACTTCGTCGGAAGTGTCTTGGTAAAATGATGAGTCAGGTTCTGATACGACGCTATCTCCATAACAGTCACATCCTCTCAATACATGATATCTCTTACAAGATGATATTTATGTTGTGGGTTATGCCCTCAAAACATGTGTATGAACATTTTGATATGAAATTTAATAAGGATGATATTTTTCTTATAATTGTTCTTTTAAATTATTGTTGAATAATTTATATAAATATCTGAAAATTTCATATTCATTCATGAGACTATGATCTTGTATTAGTACGAGAGAATTAAAATCATAGATAATGAATAAAATTGTCAGCAACATATTAAAGTATGAAATCTTTAATCAATGGTTGCTAGTACGGTTCACTAAGCATTATGAATGCATATGATCTAGATCCAGATCATTGATATGGATAGACATCTTAGTAAAAGTGCTTTATATAATGAGATTACATATCCATTTAATACATATCAACATATTGTTTATCATAAAGATTTAATACATATCAATTCGATGATCATATGTAGATCAGTCTAAATCTTGAATAGTCATGAACTCCTACGCATGTCAACTTGATTTTTTTATTCTCTCGTTAAGGTTTGTTTAGAAACATGCTAGTGACTTTTTTTTGGAGATTAAGTGATATGGATGGTTGGGAACATGATTTTACAAAATTTAGAATCCAAGCTTTCCTAACGGATCGTATATTGGTTCTCTTAAGCGTTAATTCTGAAATTGAATGGTTATTCAGCTCAAATTTATAATAAGATTATAAATTAGTCATTCACAAGTGGATTATTGGTACTTAAAGATTAAGAGGTAATTAGAAGGGTAAATTGATAATTTTGACCAGTTCTGATCTACGAACCAATAATTGGATGACAGAACTACGTGAAATAATTATATGAGCGGACTAAATGAGAATACTCTGTAAATACAATATGTAATATCTAAGAGTGCAACTCCATATTTATAGTGGAGTAATTATTGAATTAAAAAATAATATTTTTTAATTAAAGAGTTTAATTAATAATCTAGATTATTGGAGCTTAGGATTATATGTTCATGGTCTCTAAGTCATCTTTGTATTATGTAGTCTAGGGTGTGAATATTTTAGAACATGAGAAAAAAATTGACTTGCAAAATGAGTTTTTATTATGAGGCAAATACATAATTATGAGAAAATTGTGTGTGATTAATTGATTAAGAATTAATATATATNTGTATAAATATTTATTGATTTTTTTAATTATCTATAAGTGAGACAAAATATCTAATTTCTGAAATTAGATAATGAAATTATTATTAGATAATAATATGAATTAACTAAATCTGTTATTTATGAAATAACAGATAATTTAGTTGATAGGGATAATCGGATATGTTAATTTTGAAATAACACATATCTAGATATTTAATACGCAGTAATTGCCACATGTTAATCATTGATTGGGTATCAGAGATTATCATGGACTACTGTAGTGTCATGCGACACTGTAGTTGTGCACAATAGTAGTGGATCCCACTGCTACTGGTAATTTTATAATTAAATATTATTTCAATTATCCAAAAATATCTGATACGCCATTATTAGGAAAACATATACATATATTATTCTGATGGCTTAAGATAATGAGATAGTTGAATAAGTTGAACCAGTTAATGAATCAAAGAATTTATTCACCAATCAAGGGTTGAGAGAAAAACACAACTCTCAAGGAGTGAATTTTCTATGATTAAGAGTTAATCAAAGCTCTAAAAAATTATCGTCACGTACTTTTATAGAATCGTCTCACAAAAGTCATTGTCAGTAAAATCTCTAGATTTAATGTGTTGAGTACATTTAGAGACAGAAAAATATCTTCGTTGCATTCTACGTGCGCGCACACGTCCTAGTGCGTTGAAGGCGAAACTCAAAGAAGAAGACACGAGGCAATTGACTTGGAAGATCTTGGTGTGGATCTCGGAGTCTGCTGATCTTTGGAACAATTTTGTGAGAATGGAGAATCGATTGGTTTCGCAAAGACGCTTGATTTAGACTACAAGAGATATATGATTCTTAACATTGGATGTTGTTAATTTAATATATAAATATATAATGGATCATGATTGATTGAAAAGAGTTTTCAATAAAAAAAAATTGGTTATCGTAGCGTTGCGAAATTTTGTTTTATTAAAATATTGATTTTTATTAAAAATTTAATTTTTAAAATGGACACACACCATTGTAGAATCTGCAATGCTGGATTGTTTGATACTTGTCTAGAGTACAACATCTCCACCTAGGATGAATTCTGATCCAGAAGTTGACTTTTGATTATATTTATCTGATTGAAAAGTCAGAATCGGTATATCTAGTGGGGTTCAGGTCTCCACCTGAATAAAAAAGCATATAGTTTCTCGTTCTCCTAAGATACTTGAGAATGTGCTTTACTGCAATCCAATGTTCCAAACCTGGATTCGATTGATAATGACTGAAAATTCTCACTACATAACAAATGTCTGGTCTCGTACACAACTTGACATACATGAGACTATCAATAGCTGAAGCATAATGAACATTTCTCATATCCTCTTCCTCCTGAGGTGTCTTAGGACATTGCTCTTTGGAGAGGACAATTCCATGTCTGGTTGATAGTTGACCCTTTTTAGAATTCTCCATAGAGAATCTCTCCAGCACATTATCAATATAATATGTCTGAGAAAGTGCCAATAACTTGTTCTTTCTACCTCTTAAGATTTATATGCCTAGAATATAGCTCATCTTTTCTAAATCTTTCAATTGAAATTTCTCAACTAACCACTTCTTTACCTTTGACAAAGTTTCTACATCATTCTCAATGAGTAGAATATCGTCAACATAAAGAACTAAGAAAACCACTTTCTTATTTTTTATGTATTTATAAACACAAGCTTCATCAATATTTTGCTCTAAACCATATGATTTAATAATCTCATTAAATGTAAGATTCTAAGATCTAGATGTTTGTTTTAATCCATAAATAGATTTAAGCAACTTGCATACTTTCTGATCTTACCTCCTTTTTACGAACCTTCTGGTTGCATCATATAGATGATTTCTTCAAGATAGCGATTCAGAAAAGCTGTATTGAAGTCCATTTGTCATATTTCATAGTCCAAACTAAGGCAATCAAAAGAATGCAAATGAATTTTAGTAAGCAACATTGGAGAATGTCTCTTCATAATCGACTTCTTCCTTTTGTGTATAGCGTTTACCTACTAGCCATGCCTGAAAGTCTCAACTTTCTCATCTACAACTCTTTTCTTCTTGAAGATTCATTTACATCCAATAAGCCTGACATCTTCAAGTGGATCTACAAGTTCCTAGACGAAATTAGTAGACCTCGATTTCATTTCCTGGTTCATGACATCTTGCAATTTCTCCTTTTCAGGATCATCCATTGTTTCTTCAAAATATAATGGATCATCATTATTAGTGTCAGTTACTAGGACATGTGCTTCTAGTTCATAGCGAATAGGTTGTCTTACAACCCTCCCACTACGACGTTGCGTCGGGGTTTCCTAAATAGGAACTGTGATTTCTCTGGTTTGTCATTTATCAGTTGACGATGAAGGTTGTCTGATCTCATTAGACACCGATTCTTCGAGAATTACTTTACTTTGAGGTTTGTAGTTTTTCATATAGTCGTGTTCAAGGAAGATGACATTTATCCATACAAACACATTTTGATCTTTGTGACTATTAAAGTATCCACCTCTAGTCTCTGGAGCATAGCCAACGAATATGTATACTTCAGACTTTGAGTCTAACTTTCCAGTCTTGGGTCGAAGAACGTGAGCTAGACACCACCATATACAGAAATGACGCAAACTGGGTTGGGAGCCATTTCATAACTCTAAAGGTGTCTTATTTACAGACTTAGAAGGCACTACATTCAAAATGTATGTTGTCGTGTGTAATGCATATCCCCAAAATGTAAGTGGTAGTGATGAATAGCTTAACATCGACCTAACCATATTCAATAAGGTACAATTTCTCCTTTCTGAAACACGATTTTGTTGTGGCGTTCCAGGTGCTATGAGTTGGGATAAGATTCCATAGTCCAGCAAATATTCATTGACTTCTAAATCCAAATATTCACCACATCGATCTGAACAAAAAGTTTTCAATGATTTACCTAATTGCTTTTCAGCTTTAGCTTTAAAATCTTTAAACTTTTCAAAACTTTCAAACTTTCTTTGCATTAGGTAAATATAACAATATCTTGAGTAATTGTCAATAAAAGTGACGAAATACTCATACTCACCTGTAGCTTGTACATTGATCGGCCCACATACATCACTATGCACTAGCTCAAGTGGTTCTTTGGCTCTTTCTAGTGAAAGGTATTTTGGTAATTTTACCATCTAGACAGGGTTCACACACATGAAGAGTTCCAACTTTTAGTGCTCTTAATGCACCATGCTTTGTGAACATGTTTAACATATCTAGATTAATATTTCACAACCTAAGATGCCAAAGATATGTGCTATCATCATCATGAGAAACTCTTTGTCGTTTGTTATTTTTAGATTTTACTACTTTAAATAATTAAGAATTATTTAAAACGCGTTCAAGTCAGTTTAAGCATAAACATTCCGTTCGATACTTTTACATGACAAATATTGAATCCATTCTTAGAAATGATAAACTCATTATTAATTATAAGAACTTCAAAAAATTGTTCATGCAGCAATGAAAGAGAAATCAAATCTCTGAAAAATCTAGGAATATAATAAAAATGTTCAAAACTAAATAATTTTTTCCAAAATTAAAGCGGATTGTTCCTAATACTTTCGCTGACAAGAGCGCACCATTGCCAACTCTTATAATGACCTCGCCATCAGCCAGTTCCATTGACAAATCAAGCATCTATAAATAACATACATGGTTAGCAGCTTCTGAATCCAAGATCTAGGATGACAAATCATATTTCACTAAACAAGCTTCAAGTACAAGTAAATCATATTTACCTTTCCTTTTCAGCCCGGAAAGATACTTGTTACAGTTTCTCTTCCAATGACCTTCAACCCCAAAATGGAAACATTTTCCCTTGGGCTTGTTGTTGTTCTTGTTCTTTTTGGCTTTTGGCGATGTCTTGGCCTTCTTCCCTTTCTTGTTCTTACATTTTCCCTTACCATTGATCTTCTTCCTCTTGTTACTTTTAACAGCAGTGGAAGAAGGCTTTTGCTCGGCAACATTTGCCTCGTCCTCTTTGGTCATACTCTTATTAAGTAACTCAAAAGTCTGTAGTGTATTCAACAATTGGGTCATGTTAAATTGTAACTTGTTCATAACATAGTTGGTGGTGAACACAAAAAAAGCAGGTGTGAGCGATTCAAGTATAATACTGACTTGAGTTCATTCATCAATGGTCACCCCATGTACTTCTACCTTATGTAATATGTTGATCATGTTCAAAACATGTTGACACACAGAAGTACATTTTTTTATCTTGTTTGTCATGTAGCTCCTAGTAGCCTCATGATAACTTTGATCAGACTGCTGCCCAAACATCACCTGTAGAAATTCTATAATCTCATAGGTAGTCTTCATGCTCTCATGCTTGGTTCTCAGAACATCATTCATGCTCGCAGGCATGTAGCACTTCGCTTTGTTGTTAGATTGAATCCAAGCATCAAACTTGTCCCTAACATTCTTAGAGGCATTGGCAACGGGCTCCTCATGACATTTCTCAGTAAGAACAAATTTGTAGTTCTCACAAATTAGCATTAAGTTTAAATTTGATTTCTATCTTATGAAATTAGCATCATTCAGTTTCTCATGTACAAGTAAAGCAGTAATAGGGTTGTCCATGGTAGACATAATAATAACTGAAAAATAAAGCATACATAATTAAAAAATAAATATTCAGAATTCAGAAAGTAAACATAATGCATGAACGCATTATATTAAACACATAAATTTATCATTTACTAATCCACGATAAGACAATATAACAATTAAATAAAATAATAATGTACTGAGTGACTATTGAGTATTTCTAAAAATGGACTTAGTCAATAAATAATTTATTGACTTGATCAAACTTGGGTCAAATCCAATCAATTAATCAATCTTTAATTTTTATAAAATTAAAAATTAAAAATTAATTTTAATATGACATTAATTTCATCAAACTCTGTAGTGATAGGGTAAGTTGTAATCAGAGTTTCTGTAAAATTTTCCTAGATATGACAATAGTTACCACCAATGATAGGACTCTCCCATCGCCGGCCAACCCCAAGTGGCGCCGACCACCGCCGTCAATCGCCGCAGGCCCCTCCCGGTGCCACTTTGCGACGAGCTTGCCACCGGAGCCTATTTTTTCGACGACACCAGCACTGAAAATCCTATTTCCGGTGTTAGCGCCGGAATTCCCTAAGAATTCCTATATTTTTTTTCTTCCTCGTTCGTCTCAAGCGTTCTTTGTCTTCTCGCGATCGGAATAATTACAATTATATACTTAAAATAAAATTACAAAAAATTCCTACGGATCAAAATGACTTACACAAGATCTAAGGAAACAATAAATATCAAAGCTTAACCTAATAATCACCATACAATGAACGATCTATTATTAACCATATATTTAAAAAATAAACCTTCCATTCATTCACATATATCAAAATATATTATGAACAATGCAAGAACATCCACACAATTTAATATACATATATATAATGACCGCTCTGATACCAATTGTTGGAAAATGCGACGCACGGGCGGCGGAGGCGTGGTGGCTTTTAAAAACTTATTAAAAACGAATCGTAAATCTTTCGATAAAACAAAAACAAGCACGATGCAATGGTTTTCAAAATAAAAACTTTTATTGAATACTCTTTTCAATCAGGATCCATGATATATTTATATATTAAATCGAAGACATACATGGATAGGAATCATATACCTCTTATAGTATATATCAAGCGTCATTGCAAATCAACGATCTTGTATTCCCACGAACAATGAAATTTGATATCCACGTCAAGATCTTTCAAGCCAATTCTCAAATATATTATGACGTGTGTGGGCATGTAGAATAATTCAAAGATACTTTTTTTGTCTCTAGATGTACTCAACACATGAGATCTAGAAATTTATTAAGAAAGATTAATTTATTGAGACAACACTCTGAAAGAATACGATGATTATTCTTTCAGACTTTTTTTATTAACTTTTAATCATAGAGAAAAATCACCATGATAGCAACTGTGTTGTTCAATCTCATTCTTCCAACTGAGATTAGAATAATATCTATATATTTTTTAGATAATGATATATCAGATTTTTAGGAATAAACTAAAAATAATATTTAATTTTAAAATTACAATTAAAGTGGGACCCACTGCAATTTGTGCACAACTGCAGTGCCTCACAACAATGTGTGTCACGACACTACTGTAGTGTCGTGCGACACTACTGTAGTGTCGTGCGACACTACTGTAGTGTCGTGCGACACTACTGTATTGCATCCTCACTTTTGTAGTACCAGCTGACACTATAGTAATCCATGTCAATTTCTTATTCGCAATCAGTGGTTGTCACGTGACAATTACTATGAATTAAATATTTATTTTAATAAGATAAATATCTAGATATCAGTTAACTTAAAATTAACATATTTGATTATCTCTATCAACTAACTTATCTGTTAGTTCATAAATAATAGATTTAATTGATTCAAATTATTATCTAATAATAATTTATAATTATCTAATTTCATAAATTAGATAGTCTATCTCACTTATCGATATTAGAAAATTAATTGATATAAATGCAATTTCTGAATTTATATATAAATAATTCAATTAATTAATTCTTAATTAATTAATCACACATAATTATCTCATAATCATATACTTGCCCCTAAATAAAAATTTCTTTTGCAAGTCAGTCATTTTCTCATGTCCTGAAATATTCGCATTCTAGACTGCGTAATATAGAGGTGACTTGGGGACCATGAACTTATAATCCTAAGCTCCAATAAACTAGATTATTAATTAAACTTTTTTTTAAATAACCTTATTTATTGATTCCATTATTACTCCACTATAAATATAGAATTGCACTCTTAGATATTATAGAATGTATTTACAGAGGATTCTCATATAGTCCATTGATATAATCATTTCATATAGTTCTGTCCTCCAATTATTCGTTCGTAAATTAGAGCTGGTCAAAATTATCACTTTACCCTTCTAATTACCTCTTGATCCTTAAGTATCATTAATGCACTAGTGAATGACTAATTTTATAATCGTATTATAAATTTGAGCTCAATAACCATTCAGTTTCAGAATTAGCACTTTAGAGAACAAATATACGATCCGTTAGAAAGACTTGGATTCCATATCTTTCAAGATCATGTTCCTAGTCATCCATATCAGTAAATCTCCAAACCTTAACGAGTGAATCAAAAGATCCAGTAGACATGTATAGGAGTTCATGACTACTCAGGATTCAGACTAATCTATATATGATCATTAGATTCATGTGTATTAAATCTTTATGATAAACAGATCATTAATAAATATATTAATTCTCATCGGTCTTGTCATATATAATCTTATTATATAAAATACATTTACTAAGATGTTTATCCACATCAATGATCCGGATCTTGATCACACGCATTCATAATATTTAGTGAACCATACTAGCAACCATTCATTAAAGATTCCATACTTTAATATGTTGCTGACATTTTTATTCATTATCTATGATCTTAATCTTCTCATACTAATATAAGATTATAGTCTCATTAATGAATATGAAATTTTAAGATATTTATATAAATTATTCAACAATAATTTAAAAGAACAGTTATGAGAAAAATGTAATTTCATTAAATTTTATATTAAAATGCCAATACACATGTTTTGAGGGCATTACTCCCAACAGTACTAATGTGGTATCCGAAGAAATGGTGAATAATTGAACTTAAAAATCGAACATTATCCTCAACCTTACAAGATTCAATGATTCCATCAAGATATAGTTTGACGGTTACAAACCAGTATTTGGTGTCATTCTCAATTGGCAAGAATTACAAGGATGAAATCTGTTGTGACATAGCTCTAATGGATGCTTGCCATCTCTTACGTAGAAGGCCGTGGCAATACGACCGGAAAGCAATACATGGCAGGTTTAAAAATACTCTTACTTTTTAAGGATGGTGTTCGGATTGTTTTAGCTCCCTTGAAGCCTAACATAAAAGGGTCCAAGGTGGCTGAAATTCAGGTTCACAAGTAGAGCAAGTTTTGACTAAGTATGATGAAACATATGCTCTCATGGTTATGGATGCTACAACCACTCAACAAGCATCATGTCATAGCTTTTGTTGTCTTTGTTGGAGGAGTTTAAGGACGTGATACCTGATGAAATTCATATTGGTTTGTCACAACATTGTATCGATCTTCTTCCAGGAGCATCCCTACCTATGATTAATAGTAAAGGAGTTGATTCGAGAAAGTATGTGTGTCCTTGAGTTGTTCCTGCTCTCCTAGTCCCAAAGAATGATGGTTCATGGCGTATATGTGTTGATAGTAGAGTTATTAACAAGATCACCATCAAGTATCGGTTTCCTATTCCAAGATTGGACAATTTGCTTGATCAACTCCATGGTGCTACGGTGTTCTCTAAGATTGATATTTGAAGTGGGTATTCCCAAATCATTATGAGATAAGCAAATGAATAGAAGACGGCATTCAATTTTTATGAATGGCTTGTGATGTCATTTGGGCTTTCAAAATGCCCCTAACACATTCATGAGACTCATGACACATGTCCTAACACCTTTCTTGGGAAAGTTTGTGGTTGTGTGTACTTTGATGACATTCTAATTTATAGTAAATCTTTGCAGGACCATATGGAGCATTCTAAGAATTGTTTTTCACACCTTGAGGGAGCAAGGACTTTTTGCTAAGTTGCAAAATGTCATTTTATTAAAGATAACATTTTCTTAGGTTATGTGGTGTCTAGTGCAGGAATCAAAATGGATCCTAGCAAGGTGGAAGCAATAGAAAGTTGGCCAGTTCCTAAAACTATTCATGATGTACGGAGCTTCCAAGGAATGCTCTCTTTCTATAGAAGGTTCTTAGAGCATTTCAGCACGCTAGTATCTCCTATCACCAAATGCCTTAAATGAGGAATTTTCAAATGGACAAAGGAAGGCCACAAGAGCTTTTATCTTATCAAGAAGAAGATAACCACAGGCCTTGTTGTAATACTTCCAGATTTCAACAAAATGTTTGAGGTAGATTGTGATGCATCTAATGTGGGAATCGGTGCTGCACTCAGCCAAGAATGAAGACCCATTGCTTTCTTTGGTGAAAAAATAAACAAAGCCAAGAGGAGTATTCAACGTATGACAAAGAGTTCTATGCATTAGTCTGGGCTCTTAGTCATTGGAGTCACTACTTGTTGCCCAGAGAGTTTGTGCTCTATTCAGACCACGAGGCATTGAAGTACTTGAGCACCCAACACAAGCTAAGTGTACCCCATTCGAAATGGGTAAAATTCCTTCAAGTTTTTCAATTTGCTCTCAAATATAAATCTGGACAATTGAATAAGATGGCTTATGCATTCAATTGAAGATATTTTTTGTTAAACACAATGCAATCGGTAGTGAATGGTTTTGAAATCATTAAAACTCTTATGAGAATGATTCTAATTTTGACAATCTTTGGAAAGCATGTTTTAGTGGACCAAAGAACCAATTCTTTAGTCCTGATGATTTCCTTTTCAGAGCTGGTAAACGACTTTGTGTACGAAAATGTTCAGTTAGAGACGCCATAATTTGATAGGCTCATGGTGGAGGGCTTGTTGGACACTTAGGCCGAGATAAAACCTTAATCATAGTAAAAAAAAAAACTTTTGTTGGCCTAAGCTTATGCAAGATGTCAAAAAGATAACGAAAAGGTGTGCTGCTTGTCACAAAGCCAAGATGCCTGGGAGCAATGTCAGACTATATACTCTTCTTCTAATACCAATAACATATGAGAAGATGTGAGTATGGATTTCATTATGGGCTACCTAGAACTCAAAAAAGGTAATGATTCAATTATGGTGGTAATAGACATATTTTCTAAAATGACTCATTTTATTCCTTGGAACAAAAATCGAAATGCAACTCATATTGCTAACCTTTATTTTAAAGAAATCATTATGCTTTGATGGAATTTCTAAAACCATCACCTCTGATAGAGTTTCTTAATTTTTAGTCGTTTTTGGAGAACTCGTTAGAAGAAGTTGGTACCTAAGATTTATTTTAGTTCATCTCATCATCCATGGGTGGACAAACTGAATTTATTAACAAATCTTTGGGAGACATGATTAGGAGTTTGAATAAAGAAGAATGTTAGCGAATGAGAGGGGTTGCTACTTCATGCCGAATTTGCTTGCAACCATTCACCTAGTCAAACTATTGGTTGTTCACCTTTTGAAGTAGTTTACGGGTCCCTCTCCAATGCTGGAAAAAAATGGGATTAATCCTGATCGTAGGATCTGATCAAGTTAATCTCAACCATTAGATCAGTTTAGGGATTAAATCCCTTTGCAACCGGAGGTACAGGTTGTATGTTGCTTCACCAAATTTTTTGTAAATTTTATTTTGACCTCAATCTTCCTTGAGAAGCTTCACCAAAGTTCTTATAAATATGATTTTCACCCCAATATTTCTTAGGAAGATTCATCAAATTTTTTATAAATTATATTTTAACCCCAAGCTTCCTTGAGAAGCTTCACCAAATCTTTTTCGTAGCTCTCTCTCATCTTCCAACTCTTGATCTTTTTGTCGGCTTTCTCTGCGTTCATCAAAGGTGTGTTATCTGGTTTGCATGTTTGTGTGTTTGCTATTTTTGTTTGATTTAGTAGTTCATTTGTGTTGATTAGAAGGATTTTTTCTTGATTAAAGGTTGTTGGGTCATTGAAAACTAGACTAAGTTCTAGGAGCCGAGTACAACTCTCTTTCTTCTTCGCAACTCTCTCTCATCGTCTAGCTCTCGATCTCTTCATCGGCTCTCTCTGCGCTCATCAAAGGTGTGTTTTTTGGTTTGCATGTTTATGTTGTTTGATATTTTTGTTTGATTTAGTAGTTCATTTGTGTTGGTTTGAATATTTTTTCTTGATTAGAAAGATTTATTCTTGATTAAAGGTTGTTGAGTCATTGAAAACTCGACTAAGTTTTGGGAGCTGAGTACATCCTTCACTGTTAGCGTCGCATCTGCTTGGGTTCACTTCACACATTCTCTTCCTTTCTCTCTTCTTGTGGATTTGTATGCCAAAGAGGTGGATGCTTTTAGATGTTTATCAGGTGACTTGTTTATTTTTTTAAATGGTTTTTGTTTGGATATTGAATCTGGGATTCTATGTTTAAATCTAGAATATATTGTTATATATGTTGTTTTGTTGATATGGGAAGAATTCTTCTGCTCTATACCTGCAACTAAATATCAAAGTTTGCTTGACCTAACTCTCTTTGAAGATTTATGTTGTATATGTAAGAATATATTTTAGGATATATCATTAACTTAATATACCATTCAGGGTTACTTGATTAATTGGGGGAAGATGTCAAGAAACTAAAGCGAACTCATGGATTGAACTAAATGTTGCTGAAATTTTTTGTATACCACTATGCAAGGTATCCAAGCTTAAATGGACCTAGCAAGCATCAAAATTGTTGATTGAAACTTAAACTTCAATGTTACATGTAAGGTACTTAACTTGTGGTTATGTCGTCGTATTTAGCAGAGTTGGATGGTATTTTTCTTTGAATGTTTATGAGAAATTTTGTAAAAATGGCTAATTTTGGGTAAAGTTCTTAGTGCTTGATTAAGTGAGGTATGGATATGTGCAGCTGGATGAAGGAGATGAAGGGGAAGTATGTAGTTTCTCTTTCTTATATGCTATAAGTTGTGCTAAATAGTCTGGACTCCTAAGAATGAAAATAGTACTTAATTATCCTCTTAAAATGTCAAAGCTCTCTTAATTATTTTGCTAAAGGAAGCATAATAGTGTACTCATCAGCCTTATAATTTATCGAGCCGATTAATATTTAATTTCATTTTTTTCTTTTCATTTCAGGTAATTTCATAACAAAAGGAAACAAGTAGCATTTCAGGAGTGCGAGAAAATGTGGAAATGAGTATACTTTTACAATATAGAGCAAAGGTATTTTTTGTCCCGTTGTTCTATGATAGTTTTTGGACCGAACATTTCTACAAAGTAATTTTCTTTCAAATGTCTCTAAATTGAAGTTTCAGGGTCCTATTTCCTTTCACAGTAAATGAACTTTCATGCATATTCTTGGGTGCCTCACAAAGTTATGTTTAACTGTTGCCATTTATCTGTGGGATAAGTGCTTCATGTTGAGTGTTCTTTAATTGTACATGCAACTGAATATCAAGAATTTCATGTTGAGTGTTCTTTAATAAATAAGCAAGAACTATATTTTGTTATCTTCTGTGTGAAAATGGTTAAGACAACTTCATCATAACTTTTGTCACTTGGTTATAGTTATATGAGCATGAGGCAAGTTAAGCTACATGCATATTAAAACAAAGGGAACATGCTTTTGCAATCTTAGCATTTATAAGTTTTAGCTCATTCTGCTATTATTTTTTGTTCATTTACTTCTTTCTTTACTATGGAAGTCTTTCAAATAAGAACATACTATTTCTCCCCAGAGAGTAATGAATCTATTCTTTTTCTTGTTGACTTATAGCATGATTGATTTTTTCTTTTAGGTCAGATTAAAGGGATAGAAGGACATGTATGAACATCGGAGATGAGAATGCATTGAAACTTGATCTTGAAGGTAAAAATGATGCGACTGAAATTAGGTTATATCCGAGCAAGGTTCTCCGTGCTCTGTAAAAATATCTGTTTAGTTGTGTACACAAGTAATTTTGAAGTGAGTTTTTAGTATTTAGAAGGGTTTTGTATAAAAAAAATAATATTCATAT
This sequence comes from Datisca glomerata, assembly GCA_003255025.1. Taxonomy (NCBI): domain Eukaryota; kingdom Viridiplantae; phylum Streptophyta; class Magnoliopsida; order Cucurbitales; family Datiscaceae; genus Datisca; species Datisca glomerata. The sequence goes on from QANY01007347.1 coordinate 551,777, forward strand.
GTAATTATACTAATGAATGAGATCTTTTTTTGAAAGAGAATCTTAATTAAATTTTGTTATGTGTTGATGAATTAATTCAGTGTGTGCAAAAAAAATGGCTACGAGTATGAAAATGATGAAGTCTGTTAAAATTACTAAGTGAATGAATGTTACTAAGTGTATGTGATATGTGAAAATGGCTAAGTGTGTGTAAATAAAAATGGCTAAGTGAGTGAAAATGAACAAGTAAATGAAAATGATTAATTGTGTGCAAATAAAAATGGTTAAGTGTGTGCAAATAAAAATGTTAAGTGTGTGAAAATGGATAAGTACATAAAAATGGCTAATTGTGTGCAAATAAGAATGTCTAAGTATGGAAATTACTAAGTGTGTATAATGGTTAAGTGTGTGAAAATAATCAAGTGTGTGAAAATAATCAAGTGTGTGAAAATAATCAAATTTGTGAAAATGACTAAGTGTATGCCTAAATAGCTAAGTGATTTAAAACAAGTACATGACAATGATAAAGTGTGAGAAAATTACTAAGTGAATGAAAATTGTCAAGTGTATGTGACTAAGTTATAAAAATGGCTAAGTGTATATGATAATGCCTAAGTGTATTAAAATATGGCAAGAGTATGACAATGGTCAAGTGTGTGAAAATGGCTAAGGGTGTGAAAATGGCTAAGGGTGTGAAAATGATAAAATACATGAAAATAGTTAAGTTTCATCAAAATAAATACATGAAAATATTCAAATTTCAAACTTTTAGTGGATATATTTGATTTAAAGATAGAATCCGACGTTGAGGGGTTCACCAAAATATTTCACGCATAAAATTAATAATTTTTGAAGGGGTTCACCAAAATTGACTTTTGTATTTTGTTGTTCACTAATTTCGTACTGGTGTATAAAGGGAATCTTGAGGGGTTCACCAAAATATTTCACATACAAAATTATTAATTCTTTGGAGGGATCACCAAAATTGACTTTGTATTTTGGTGTTCACCAATTTCATACCCTGATCAATTTTAAAAATTTGAATTTGTTGAAAGAGCGCCATATATAATTATCAACTATGATAAAGTCTGCGAAAATGCATAAGTTGTATGAAATGACTAAATGTGTGAAAATGACTAAGTGTATGAAAATGACTAGGTGGATGAAAATGTTTAAGTATGTGAAATTGACTGAGTTGCAAAAATTGCTAAGTGTGTGAAAATGACACTTAGTAGTTGGAGCCATTAAACTAGCGTTTGGCAATAAAGAAAATGTTCAAGTGTGAATATAGTTAAATGTGTATGAACATTGTTAAGAGTCAAACGTTACAATGAGGACCTAAATGGTATCACTACATGGCGATTCGCCTACCACGACTGACGTTTGGGGCTTGCTGGACACGTTTGAGCCCCACGACTGGCGTTTGGGGCCTGTTGATGGCGTTTGGGACCCAAATGCTAGACACAGAAGCGTTTGGGACGCAAACGCCAGACACAGAGGCGTTTGGTCATAACACTCCCTATTGGATCGTGGCACGCGCATGTCAACTTCTGGAATATATAACTTTTGACTCGGGTTGAACCATGTGACCTGTAAGATATCAAATTGAAGCGTATTCAGAGATCTACTAGATTTTTTAGTTTCGGGTCCAAAAAATACTATTTTAAGTACTTTTGGAGGCCCGGAAGCTGTTTAGGTCTTAATTTTGGGCTTTTTCATAATTCTCATCTCTTTTAATTTTTAGGGTTTTTATATGCTTATAAACGTAATTATGTGTTTTCCAAATTTTATGAGGTTATAATTTATAAAATTAATGGCTAAAATTTCAAATTTTAATATTTAATTTTAAACTTTAAGCGGATATGTTTAATTTATAGATAAAATCTAACCTTAAGAGTTAGACGTGTTTGTCAAACTAATAAATAGGATTTACCGATCATCATATCATTACAACTTATAATTATATATGATGAAAATCATCTCGCTAGATACTTGTCACAAAACCACAACAACATTATCAATGATAATTTTTAACGAGTTTATGAATATATGTTCAATTGTATCGAGAATCCTTAATTAATCTAATCTAATTTCACATAATAAGTGAGTATCATGAATGTTTGCATTGAAATAATGAGTTTTTTCTATTTTTATCAATGATTTTCTCGGTGTAAGGTAAATAATTATAAAAATATTAATTTTAAGGAAAATTATGAAGAATGATGATTAGAGCCATATAAATGGCGATTAGAAGCAAAAAAGTGGTGATTGGGAGGGAAACTGGCGATCGTCTATTTCAACATGGTGTTTGGAGACTGAAACAGGCGATTGGAGGTAATAAAATAATGATTCGCTTCGACAATGGGGATTGACACCTTCAGGATGGCGTTTAAGGGCTAAAAATAGGTGATTCGCCTAATGGGTATGGCGATTAGGTTTTAGGGTTCACCAAATATGTACACAATCAATCATTCTTCGAAGAGTTTACCAAAAAATTTCAAGTACAAAATCAATAATTCTTCGAAGGGTTCACCAAAACATTTCACATACAAAATTAAAAAATATTTCATGTACAAAATTAATAATTCTTGGAGGGGTTCACCAAAATATTTCATGTACAAAATCAATAATTCTTGGAGGGGTTCATCAAAATATTTCACGTACAAAATCCAATAATTCTTGGACACCAAAATATTTTACGTACAAAATTAATAATTCTTGGAGGGGTTTACCAAAATATTTCACGTACAAAATCAATCATTCTTGGAGGAGTTCTCCAAAATATTTCACATACAAAATTAATAAATATTTCACGTACAAAATTAATAATTCTTGGAGGGGAATTATTTCCCTTGTTCAGAACTTCTAGCCTTAAGTTTTTCGTTTTTACATACTCATTACTTGTTATTTATGTGTAGAGGTGGAATGAAACGATTCAGCTGAAGCAATTATTAAAAAAATAGTATAATGGATTTGTATTTGTGTTTATATCTAGAATGCAAGATCACAAACTGGAATATCATTTGGAATGTCAACCAACTCTCTACCACTATCTGGGAGTGGTAACTGAATCTGCCACGATGGTAGTGGGATGTCAGCTACTCTTATATCATCAACGGTTGCTCTAGCCGACCCTTTGAAGTCTTTGAAGAGAGCTTGAAGAAATGGAATAAGAATGACTAAGTACAAGTGAAAATAGGTGTATGAAAATTGACAAGTGTGTAAAAATGACTAAGTGCATGAAAATATGGCAAAGTGGAAAAACAAGTACATTAAAATAATGAAGGGTGAGAAAATTACTAAGTGAATGAAAATTGTTAAGTGTGTAAAATGTCCAAGTGTGAATATAGCTAAGTGTGTATGAAAATTGTTAAGAGTCAAACGCCACAATGAGGACCTAAACACCATCACTACATGGTGAGTCATCATTCAAGACTGGCGTTTGGGGACCAAACGTCGGTCATGGCTCGCGAGACAAGTGTTTAGGGCCTGCTGGTGCTGTTTGGGCATCAAGCGCCATCGTAACAGGCGTTTGGCTTATGTCCTAGTGACACCAGCCAAACGCATGTGTGTGTGGCATTTGGGGCCCAAACGCGATGATAACAGGTGTTTGGCTCGTGTCCTAGTGACACCAGCCAAACGCCTGTGTGTGGCATTTGGGGCCGAAACGCCACCAGCAAGCCCCAAACGCCAAGTCAACTTATAGATGACATAACTTTTGACTCAGGTGGAACCGCGTGGCCTATAAGATATCAAATCAATGTTTAGTAAGTTCGGGTCCCAAAAACACTGCTTTAAGTACTTTCGGAGGCCAAGAATCAGTTTAGGTCTTAATTTTCATCTTTTTCATAATTCTCATCTCTTTTAATTTTAAGGTTTTTTATATGCTTATAAATTATCATGTAAATATGTTGTTTTCCAAATTTTATGGAGTTATAATTTATAAAATTAAAAGTTAAAGTTTCAAATTTTAATATTCAATTTCAAACTTTGAGCGAATGTGTTCAATTTATAGATAAAATCTGACCTTGAGCGTTATACATGTTCGTCAAATCGATAAATAGGATTTACCGACCATCATAACATCACGACCTATAACTATATATGGTGAAATCTCATCTCGCTCGATACTTGTCACAAAAGCACAACAACATTATCAATGACAACTTTTAAAGAGTTTATGAATATGTGTTCAATTGTATCACGAATTCTTAATTAATCCAATCTAATTTCACATAGTAAGTGAGCATCATGAATGTTTGCATTGAAATAACGAGTTTTTTCTATTTTTATCAATGATTTTTTCGGTGTACAGTAAATAATTACAAAAATATCAATTTTAAGGAAAATTGTGAAGAATGGCTATTAGAGCCATATAAACGGCGATTAGGAGCAAAAACGTGATGATTGGGAGGGAGACTGGTGATTTCCAATTTCAACATGGCATTTGGAGACTGAAACAAGCGATTGGAGATAATAAATCGGCGATTAGGTTCGACAATGGCGATTGGCACATTCAGGATGGCGTTTGAGGGCTAAAAATAGACGATTAGGTTGTATGTATTTGGGGAACCCCTCCCAAGAATTATTATTATTTTATACGTATTTGGCGAACACCATTACGTATATGATGAACCCCACTGTGTAATTGGTAAACCCCACTACGTATTTGATGAACCCCAGTACGTATTTGGTGAACCCCTCCATGAATTTTTCTTTTGTACGTATATGATGAATCCCACTATATAATTGGTGAATCCTACTATGTAATTGGTGAACCTCAGTACGTAATTTCTGAACCCCTCCAAGAATTATTCTTTTGTACGTATTTGGTCAACCCCACTACGTAATTGGTGAACCCCACTACTTAATTGGTGAACCCCTCAAGGAATTATTCTTTTGTACGTATTTGGTGAACTCCACTACGTAATTAGTGAACCACACTATATAATTGGTGAACCCCTCCAATAATTATTCTTTTGTACGTATTTGGTGAACCCCAATACTACATATTTGGTGAACCCCACTACGTATTTGGTGAACCCTAGTACGTAATTGATGAACACCTCCAAGAATTATTCTTTTGTACTATTTGGTGAACCCCACTACGTAATTGATGAACCACACTATATAATTGGAGAACCCCACTACATAATTGGTGAAACCCTCCAAGAATTATTCTTTTGTACGTAATTGGTGAACCCACAATGTATTTGGTGAACCGTAGTACGTAATTGGCGAACCCCTCTAAGAATTATTCTTTTGTACGTATTTGGTGAACTGTAGTACGTAATTCGTGAACCCCTATAAGAATTATTCTTTTGTACGTATTTGGTGAACACCACTACATAATTGGTGAACCCGAGTACGTAATTGGTGAACCCGAGTACGTAATTGGTGAACCCCTCCAAGAATTATTTTTTTTACGCATTTGGTGAACTCCACTACGTAATTGGTGAACCAAACTATGTAATTGATGAACCCCACTACGTAATTTGAGAACCCCTCAAAACATTATTCTTTGGTACGCATTTTGTGAACCCCACTACGTAATTGGTGAACCCCACTATGTATTTGGTGAACCCCAGTACGTAATTGCTGAACCCCTCCAAGAAGTATTCTTTTGTACATAAGTCGTGAACCCCACTACGTAATTGGTGAACCCCACTACATAACTGGTGAACCCGTCCAAGAATTATTCTTTTGTACGTATTTGGTGAGCCCCACTTCGTAATTGGTGAACCCCTCCAAGAATTATTCTTTTGTACGTATTTGATGAACCCTAGTACGTAATTAGTGAACCCTAGCACATAATTGGTGAACCCCTCCAATAATTATTCTTTTGTATGTATTTAGTGAGCTCCACTACGTAATTGGTGAACCCCACTACGTATTTGATAAACCCTTCCAAGAATTATTTTTTGTACGTAATTGGTGAACCCCACTATGTATTTGTTGAACCCCTTCAAGAATTATTCTTTTGTACGTATTTTGTGAACTCCACTATGTAATTGGTGAACCGCACTATGTAATTGGTGAACCTCACTACGTCATTGATGAACCCCTCCAAGAATTATTACTTTGTACGTATTTGGTGAACTCTTGTACATAATTGGTGAACCACACTATGTATTTAGTGAACCCCAATACGTAATTGGTGAACCCCCCCAAGATTTATTTTTTTGTACATATTTGGTCAACCCCACTATGTAATTGGTGAACTCTTCCAAAAAATTATTCTTTTATTCGTATTTGGTGAATCCCACTACATAATTAGTGAACCACATTATGTAATTGGTGTACCCCACTACGTAATTGGTGAACCTCACTTCGTAATTGGTGAACCCCTCCAAGAATTATTCTTTTGTACGTATTTGGTGAACTCCACTACGTAATTGGTGAACCCTACTACATATTTGATGAATCCCAGTACGTATTGGTGAACACATCCAAAAATTATTCTTTTATATGTATTTGGTGAACTCCACTACGTAATTGGTGAACCCCTCTATGTATTTGGCGAACCCTAGTACGTAATTGGTGAACCCTAGTACGTAATTGGTGAAACCTTCCAAGAATTATTCTTTTGTACGTATTTGATGAACCCCAGTACGTAATTAGTGAACCCTAGTACGTTATTGGTGAACCCCTCTGAGAATTATTTTTTTGTACGTATTTGGTGAACCCCACTACATAATTGGTAAACACCAGTAAGTAATTGGTGAACCCTTCCAAAAATTATTCTTTTGTACGTATTTGATGAACCCCACTATGTAATTTGTGAACCCCACTACGTAATTGGTGAACCGTAGTACGTAATTGGTGAACCCATCCAAAAATTATTCTTTTGTACGTATTTGGTGAACACCACTACGTAATTGGTGAACCCTAGTACGTGATTGGCGAACCCCTCCAAGAATTATTCTGTTGTACATATTTGGTGAACTCCACTACGTAATTGGTGAACCATACTATGTAATTGACGAACCTCACTACGTAATTGGTGAACCCCTCGAAAAATTATTCTTTGGTACGTATTTGGCGAACCCCACTACGTAATTGGTGAACCCCACTATGTATTTGGTGAACCCCAGTACGTAATTGGTGAACCCTTCAAAAAATTATTCTTTTGTACGTATTTGGTGAATCCCATTTCGTAATTAATGAACGCCATTACGTATTTGATGAATCTCAGTACGTAATTGGTGAACCCCTCCAAGAATTATTCTTTTGTACGTATTATATGAACCCTAGTACGTAATTGGTGAATCCCAGTACGTAATTGGTGAACCTCTCCAAGTATTATTCTTTTGTACGTATTTGGTGAACCCCACTACATAATTGGTTAACCCTAGTATGTAATTGGTGAACTCCTCCAAGAATTATTCTTTTGTACGTATTTGATGAACCCTACTACGTAATTGGTGAACTCCACTACGTAATTGGTGAATCCCAGTATGTAATTGGTGAACCCCTCCAAAAATTATTCTTTTGTACGTATTTGGTGAACCCCACTACGTAATTGGTGAACTCGTTCAAGTATTTTTCATTTGTACGTATTTGGTGAACCTCATTACGTAATTTGTGAACCCCACTACGTAATCGGTGAACCTTAGTACGTAATTGGTTAACCCCTCCAAGAATTATTCTTTTGCACGTATTTGGTGAACCTCACTATGTAATTGGTGAACTCACTACGTAATTGGTGAAACTCATTACGTAATTGGTGAACCCTTCCTAGAATTATCCTTTTTTATGTATTTGGTGAACTCCACTATATAATTGGTGAACCCCACTCTATAATTGGTGAACCCTTCCTAGAATTATTCTTTTTTATGTATTTGGTGAACTCCACTATATAATTGGTGAATCCCACTCTATAATTGGTGAACCCCACGACGTAATTGGTGAACCCCTCTATGAATTATTCTTTTTTACATATTTGGTGAATCCCACTACGTAATTTGTGAACCCCACTACGTATATGGTGAACCCTACTACTAATTGGTGAACCCTATTAAGTAATTGGTCAAGCCTACTACGTATTTTGTGAAGCCCAAAAAATCCCCAAAAAAACCTGCTACCTGCTGGGATTTGTGAGCCCAGATTACTCCAAATGTAATCTAAGGGCCATAAAAACCCAGCATAGATGCTGGGAATTTCTTCACGGCATCATAAAATTTCCCGTAGTTTACGAGATGAATCATATTGGGTCCTTGGATTTATCTCCTATTCATGTTGATAATCATTTTAGTCAAGAAGTTTATGAAAGAGTTTAGCCCGTTGGAAAATTCATGAACATGTAGAAAGTAAGATCTCAGGCATGTTTATTTCGCGTTATCATCATTTATAATCTTTTTGTAATTGAATTACCATGTTTGTTTGGAGTAATTTTTGAATAAGGCTGTAATCCTAATTTGTAGTTCTTTGAATCAATTGAGTTAAAGAATAAAATGAAAAAAATCATAATTTACAATGTCATTGCAATTCTAATATCAAACAAAATTACTTACCAACCCTCATTGAAATATTCTTTATCACACTTTCTTACTCATTTTATTAATTTGATTAAAATTAATTTTATTAATGTTTAGTTTAACATTATTAATTTATTTTTAAATATTAATAAAAACATATAAAGTTAATGTTAATATTTCACGTGAAATATTTTTTTATTATATCTACTATTTTATTAATTTAATTACAATTATTTTTTCAAAATTTAGTCTAAAATTATTAACTAATTTAAATATTAATTAAAATTCATTTTATTAATTTATTTTTGATCTATTAATTAAATTATTAATAAAATTCAGTTATTAATTTAATTAAATATTAAAGTTTAGTCTAGCAAATTAATTCATTTAAATATTAGTAAAAATAATCAAAATTATTGTTAAAATTTTACGTGAAAATATTTTTATTATATCTCTCTTTATTAATCTAATTTAAAATATTTTTAAATTTAGTTTAGTATTATTAATTTATTTAAATATTAATTAAAAAGTTAATGTTAAAATTTCACGTTGAAAGGGCAAAATGGTATTTAAATAACTTTATGTTGTTTACATAAATTTACAACAAACATTGACAGATATCAAACATAGCATTCATTAATTATCACTCATCACAACATAGATTATCATGCATAACTAAACATGTCAATCTTATTTTGCAAGTAATTGAATCACACATAATTAAAATATGAGCAATTAAATTGCGATGATTATTTTAGATTACGCGAATCAAATGGTCTTTTAAAGCAAACTGCAAAATACAAAAGATAAGCTGACAAGTATAGGAAGAAAGTAGTCTTTAATGAAGGAGATCTGGATGAATTTATTTAATAAAAGAAAGAATTCCTAACAGGAAGTATTCAACCTAGAGCAGATGGTCCATTCAAATTGTTTAGAAGATAAATGACAATGCTTAGAAGGTGGAGCTTCCTGGCGATTATGTATTTCAGCAATTTCAATGTCTTGGATCATTCTGTTAGGTATAGTACTCTTAAAGTATGTGTAAAAATATTTTTAATTTAGACATTAATAAAAGTACATTTTTCTTATAATATTATTCTATGAATTATTATTTAATAATTAATATAAATATCTAAAAAATTTATATTCATTAATGAGACTATGATCTTATATTAGTACAAGAGGATTAAGATCATAGATAATGAATAAAATAGTCCGCTATATATTAAAGTATGAATGAATGGTTGTTAGTATAATTCGTTAAGCATTTTAAATGCATATGATCTAGATACGGATCGCTGATGTGGATATACATCTTAATGAATGTACTTTATATAATTAGATTATATAGGACGATACCGATGTGGATTAATATCTTCATAAATTTACTGTTGATCATAAATATTTAATACACATCAATCAGATCAATACGTAGATCAGTCTAAATCTTGAGTAGTCATGAACTCATATTCATGTCTACTTGATTTTTTGATTCCCTCGTTGATGTTTGTTTGTAAAACAGACTAATGACTTTTGTTTTAAAGATTCAGTGACTAGCATGGCTGGGAGCAGATTTGGAATCCAAGTTTTCTCAACGGATCGTATATTGGTTCTCTTAAGTGTTAATTTTGAAACTAAATGATTATTGAGCTCAAATTTATAATACAGTTATAAATTGACCGTTCAATTAATGGTACTTAAGGATCAAGAGGTAATTAAAAGAGTAATATGGTAATTTTGACCAACTCTAATTTACGAACTAATAATTGAAAGACGAAACTACTTGATAGATTACACGAGATTACTCTGTAAATATATTTTGTAATTGCTAATAGTGCAATTCTATATTTATAATGGAGTAATAATGAAATTAATAAATAATATTATTTAATTAAAAAATTTATATAATAATCTAGTTTATTGGACCTTAGATTTATAAGTTCATGGCCCCAAGCCATCTCTATACTACACTGTATAGGGTGTGAATATTTCTAAACATAAGAAAATGACTAGCTTGTAAAAGTAATTAAGTTTCCGGGGAAAGTATTTAGTGTAATTATTTGATTGAGTATTAATTAATTAATCAAATTTTTAGAATCTTAATTAATTAATTATATCGATTAATTATGAATTAATCGATACTGAGACAATATATTTGATTTATGAAAATAAATAATATTAAATTATTATAAAATAATTTAAATTTTATTTAATTAATTTGTTAGTTATGAATTAACAACTAAATTAATTTATAGGTGTTATCATATAATTTAATTTTGAATTAACTGATATTTATATATTTATCTGATTAAATAATAAATATGAAAAAATTGGCACGTGACATATCGAACTGTCACACGCCAATCGCTGATTTTGAATCAGGGATTGGCGTGACACACTGCAATGCCATACGACACTGTAGTTGAGCGCGAACTGCACTGAGTTCCACTGTAGTGGCACATTTTTTAATTAATTTATTATTTAAAAACTCTAAACCCAATGAGCCTTGACCTAGAATATAAATAGATAATATTCTATTGGTCATAAGCAATTAATTGATCAATCAATCAACTAATCAAAGCTCTATGAATTCTCTAGTTATTCCTTAGAGTTCTATCTCAAAGTCACTATCCAAATCTCTAGATCTCATGTGTTGAGTACATCTAGAGATAAAAAATTATTCTTAATTCATTATACGTGCTCACACACGTCTTAGTGTGTTTGAGTATTAGTTTGGAAGATCTTGGTGTAAATCTCAAAGTCTGTTCATCATGGAATTGAATGTTCGTTGTTGTTACTAGAAGATAGTAAGGACGCTTGATAGACTTCAAGAACTAAATTTTTTTTCTTTGAATGTCTATTAATTTAATGCATAGATATATAATTGATCTGTATAGAAAAATTATTTTTCACAAAAATATATTTTTTAAATCTGTGACGTCGCCATTATTTGTCAACCAATAATTTTTTCAAAAATCTCTCTTCCACTGCAAGCGCCGCGAGCCCAACACATTCATTAGACTCGAGACGAACCTTTTTCAACTAGGGGAGAATAATGCACGTGAGTAGCTCAACTAAAGACCAATTGAAGATGAGTCAGCCCAATTCAGTTTAATGATCTAAGAAGTAAACAAAACCCAAAAGTTCACACAAGACCAGTCCACTATTTGGTTAATTATTAGACCAGCAATTTAGTTAACTTAAATACAAAGAATCTGGTGAATACATATTTTAATATGTTTTCTTGAGAGTTGTAGTCTTGTCTATTTTAGTGTGTGTTTCTTTGAAAGTTGTAGTTAGCTATTGTTATTATGTTTTCTTCGAAAGTTGTAGTTAGCTATTGTTATTATGTTTTCTTCGAAAGTTGTAGTGTGCAGTTATTTCTTATATGTTGTTCCAAGATTATATATGACAAATTTTAAAATTATGAAGAAACTTTTATAGATTGTCAAAACTATGCCTTTATGGTTGAAATTTTTTTCTAAGTTCTCATTTCTAAGGTGGATTCCTTGAGTGGTGTGATTAATTTGAATTCTTATCTTTAAGGTGGTGTGTGGTGGAGAGAACTTTTTTCTGTTATGTCACTTAACACTTAGTTACTTAGAGATAAGGATGCAATCCCTTATATGATAAAGCCAAAATATTCTCTCTCCCTACATTGTGATGTACGATTTTTACATCTCCCCTAGAATCAAAATTGTGTCCAGATTCATCAGTCTAAATTGATAAATTAAATTGATCTTTATCAATTAATTAATTAATTTTTTATTTAATAATTATCTAATAATTAGAAAATAACAAAATAATTCATTTGACCATTAATTTTACTCTTCACTAATTTAGTAATGACACTCATATCATTTGGGGCTCGGGAAGTGTACCTTAGTCCAAAACACATTTTTGGTCCAACTGTCGTCGTTTCTTATTCATGTTATTATGAGCTACTCTTTTTCCTGAGATCAAATAGACACACATGAATTAAGCTATGAGATTCAAATATCCAGTTAATTTATCTCTATAAATTCTCAACCTATTTAATCCTGACATCGTACGACTCCACTATAGGTGCGATGCCGATAGAACTCTCGATTCATGCGCGCTACATTTTTTGTTAGTGTAAATAATATTTATATTTCGTGATCCACATAATATTTTACGATATTACCCTTTGTGAATATCAATAACAAGAGTGATGTAAAATTACCATTTTACTCTCTAGTTATTATTTCCTTAACTCATTTATTGAGTGTGAATAAGAAAGACATATCAGTGAAGTATCTCATACAGATCACCTTGTCTTATTCAATGGCTTGTGTTATTGAGTACAAGCCCCATTTATTTATTCACATACCCATCAATAAAACATAATGTGATATTGTTACTTTTACAATCTTACCACGAATTCATATTTGTGAATCATGTAACTCCAACATAGTTGAATCACGGTCCTAACATGGAGGTATTGTCTAGCAATTCGAACTCACTCCTTTGGCATATCAAAGATCGCAAGTAACTAAGTCAAGTTTTGTATTCACCTCAAGATTAAGATAATTATGAAATTAACTTCAATGTATATTAATTAGATTTACAGCTAGATAAATGGTTTTGCTATAAACTAATTGGTTAATGGTCTATTCAACATGTTCCATAACATGTCTAGGTCAACCGTTAGAGTCTCCACTCCCATGACACAAGACCAACATCATTTGGTTCAACCTAATAGTTATAATTGGACTTGATTCTCCAGTCGATCCTAAGACTGCGAATCATATTATGAACTGTCTTAGAATAGTTTGTCTGGAAGATCGCTTGACCTTTACTCTTCTTTCATTGACAACAGTTACATGACTTAAGTAATAAACATAATTTAATTAAGGAAAACTTTCATTTATTAAAAAAAAACTCAGTCATTATAAATGTAAATAAATAACTGTTTACTCATAAAAAGTTATTATACCCTATTTTATGGACATAATTCCGACAATCTCCCACTTAGATTAAAGTAGGCGTATACAATCTTGTATCATCATCTCCTTCAGGATGACCACCAAAGACTTTGTGAATAGATCTGCCAGGTTGATGACCGTCGATATGTGTGTTACTTCAACATTTCCACCCTGAACTATCTCTCTGATGAGGTGATAATTCCGCTCTATGTGTTTGGATCTTTTTTTGCTTTTGGGTTCCTTAAAGTATGCTAAAGCCCTACAGTTTTCATAATAAAATCTCAAGGGTTTGTCCACATTTGGAACGACTTCCAGAGTCTTTGGAACTTTCTAAGCTAGACAGCGTCCTTTGCACCTTCACAAGCCGCCACATACTCAGCTTTAATGGTAGAATTAACAATGCAAGATTTCTTGATACTGCTACATACCACTGCTCCACCATTTAGGATGAACACCGATTCTGAAGTGGACCTCCTGAAATCCTTGTCCACTTGAAAATCAGAGTCGGTATAACCCGTCATATTCAGGTCAGTACCTGAATACACAAACATGTAGTTTCCCGTTCTCCTAAGATACTTGAGGATATGCTTGACAACATTCCAATACTCGAGTCTAGGAATAGATTTGAAATGACTTACCACACCTACGACATAGCAAATATCTGGCCTAGTGCAAAGCATTATATACATGAGACTTCCTACTGCTGAGACATATAGAATCTTTCTCATGTCTTCCTCTTCTTCTCGAGTCTTGGGAGACTGCTCCTTGGAGAGGCTAACTTCATGCCTAAAAGGAAGATATCCCTTCTTGGAGTCTTGCATACTTAAGTGATCCATCAACTTATCAATATAAAATGTTTGAGACAATGCCAATTGTCTGTTCTTTCGATCTTGAAAGATTTGAATGCATAGGACAAATGCAGTTTCTCCAAGATCATTCATATCAAATTACTTTCCAAGCCAAATCTTGACATCAGACAATTTTTCAACATCATTCCCAATGAGTAGAAGATCGTCCACGTGCAAAACCAGAAAAACACATTCCCTTCGTGTATCAAGTTATACACCCAGGGTTCGTCCACTAACTATTCAAAACTTAAGTTCTTGATAGTTTCATTGAATCTGATATTCCATAAGTGGGACGCTTGCTTAATCCCATAAATGGACTTCAGCAGTACGTAAACTTTGCCTTCTTGGCATTTCTCCATAAACCCGTCAAGTTAAGCCATATAAATGTGCTCTTCAAGAATGCCATTCGTCCACCTGTCAGATTATATAATCAAGGGCAGCAGCAATTAATAGGAGGATTCAGATGGATTTAAGCTTGGCCACTGGTGAAAAGATATCATCATAGTCAATACCTTCCTTTTGGGTGTAGCCCTTAGCTATAAGTCTAGCTTTTAATTTCTCTACATTCTCATCTGAACCTCTCTTTTTCTCATAAATTCATTTACAACCTACGGGTGTTACCACTTCAAGAGGATCTACAAGCTTCCAGACTTCACTCGAGTACATCGATTGTATCTCGACGTTCATGGCGTCTTGTCATAGGTTTGCTTTAGGACCAACCATAGACTGTGAGTAGGAAACCTAATAGGCTCATCATGATCTTTATTTGAGACTACCGTCAAGGCATCTCCATAAGACATGGTTGGTCCTAAAGTAACCTAATAGGCTCATCATGATCTTTATTTGAGACTACCGTCAAGGCATCTCCATAAGACATGTACCAGTTAGGCTGTCTCACAACCCTCCCACTACGTCAAGGCTTCGTAGGCTCTGACTCCTGCTGTGATTCTTCCATTATTGAATAAAAAACAAGTCCTGATTGGGGAGTTAGTGTACATCTCAGCTTCACACTTCTTATGCAGTCCTTTTCAAGAAAACGCGCATTCGTGCTCACAAATATTTTCTTGTCGGTTGGACTATAAAAGACGTATCCATTCGTTCCCTTGGGATATCCTACAAACATGTATAATTTTGATTGACTGGAAAACTTGCCCATCTTTAGTCTCAGCACATGTTCCTGGAATCCCCATGTCTTATAGTGGCTTACGGGCAACTTTCGTCCACTCCATCTTTCATATGGTGTACTAGGCACCGTCTTTGATGAAACTTGGTTAAGAATATATGCTGTTTTTTTCAAGGAATATCCCCATAATGAATCTGGGATGTATGAGTAACTCATCATGGATCTAATCATATCCCATAGATTTTGATTCCTTCTCTTTGACACACCATAATATTCTAGAATGCCAGGTGCTGTAAGTTGAGAAAGAATACATTATTCCTTAAGAAAGTCTCCGAACTCTCCTATCAAGTACTCTCCACCACAATCGGATCGTAGTGTTTTGATTTGTTTTTTTAAATGCTTCTCAACCATAGTTTTGTACTCTTTGAACTTTTCAAAGGTTTCAGACTGGTTCATATAATAAATATGTCCAAAATGTGAGTAATCATCTGTGAAGGTTACAAAATATCCATAATCTCCTCTTGCTTGGATATTCAATGACCCACATACATGACTGTGTACGAGCTCGAGGCATTGCGTGACTCTTTCTCCCTTTGCTGAAAATGGTCTCTTGGTCATTTTACTATTTATGTAGGATTCACGTGTGGGTAGTGATCCACACTTAAGGTTTGCAATGGACCATCTTTTACAAATCCTTTAATCATGTCTAGGCTAATGTGACCAAGACGCAAGTTCCGCAAGTAGGTTAGATCGATTGACTCATACTTCAACCTTTTACTATCCCTTTGTAAATAAGTATTTATCATGTGTGTAGTAGTAATTAAGTTTTCAATTCTAAAAATACCAATATAATTATCAATTAAATCTAAATAAAATCATCTGTGAAGGTTAAAAAATATCCATAATCTCCTCTTGCTTGGATATTCAATGACCCACATATATCACTATGTACGCGTTCGAGGTATTGAATGACTCTTTCTCCCTTTGATGAAAATGGTCTCTTGGTCATTTTACTATTTATGTAGGATTCATATGTGGGTAGTGATCCCACACTTAAGGTTTGCAATGGACCATCTTTTGCAAGTCCTTTAATCATGTCTACGCTAATGTGACCAAGACGCAAGTGCCACAAGTAGGTTAGATCGATTGAGTCAAACTTCAACCTTTTACTATCCCTTTTGTAATTAAGTATTTATCATCTGTGTAGTAGTAATTAAGCTTTCATTTCTAAAAATACCAATATAATTATCAATGAAATCTAAAGAAAATCATCTGTGAAGGCTACAAAATATCCATAATCTCCTCTTGCTTGGATATTCAATGACCCACATACATCACTATGTACGTGTTCGAGGCATTGGGTGACTCTTTCTCCCTTTGATGAAAATGGTCTATTGGTCATTTTACTATTTATGTAGGATTCATATGTGGGTAGTGATCCCACACTTAAGGTTTGCAATGGACCATCTTTTGCAAGTCCTTTAATCATGTCTACGCTAATGTGACCAAGACGCAAGTGCCACAAGTAGGTTAGATCGATTGAGTCAAACTTCAACCTTTTAGTATCCTTTTGTAATTAAGTATTTATCATGTGTGTAGTAGTAATTAAGCTTTCATTTCTAAAAATACCAATATCATTATCAATGAAATCTAAAGAAAATCATCTGTGAAGGTTACAAAATCCATAACCTCCTCTTGCTTGGATATTCAATGACCCACATACATCACTATGTACGAGTTCAAGGCATTGAGTGACTCTTTCTCCCTTTGCTGAAAATGGTCTCTTGGTCATTTTACTATTTATATAGGATTCACATGTGGGTATTGATCCCACACATAAGGTTTGCAATGGACCATCTTTTACAAGTCTTTTAATCATGTCTATGTGGCCAAGACGCAAGTGCCGCAAGTAGGTTAGATCCATTGAGTCAAACTTCAACCTTTTACTATCCATTTGTAAATAAGTACTTATCATGTGTGTAGTAGTAATTAAGCATTCATTTCTAAAAATACCAATATCATTATCAATTAAATCTAAAGAAAATTCTGGCTCAATTAAGCTAGTTACTGAAATGAGGGTTTTCCTAAAAATTGGCATATAATAAACATCACGTAAGACCAAATAACAATTTAATACTTATAACTGATACTGCCGATACTAGTGCTCCATTTCCCCAACGGAACCTGAACTTTCCCTCGTTAAACCTTCTGCTTTCCCTGAACCCTTGCAGGGAACAATAAATATGGTTAGTGGCTGCATAGTCTACAATCCACAAAAAAGTAGAGTCGGTCACATAACAGGCTTCAGTAACAAGTAATGTACCTTTGGATTTCAACTCCTTTAGATAATCCGGGCAGTTTCATTTCCAATGACCAGTAACTCTACAATGATGTCACTTGTCTTTCGAGTTGTCCACTTTCACATGTCACTTCCTTTCACAACTCTCAATTTTTCCTTCTTAGCTTTCTTCGAACCTCTCTTATGTTTCTTTTTGGTGTTAGAGGTGGAAGGCTTACTTTTAGTAAATTTTACCTCTTCATCCTTCCTCTTGCCCTTTAGAAAAAGGGTATCAGCAGCTTGCAACTCCATAAGTTCCAAAAGAGAGTACATCAACTTATTCATCGAATAATTAAGTTTGAAGTTCTAAAAAATGTCTTACAGTTTCTTGAAGATCATATCAACTTGAGTCTCGCCATCTACCTCAGTTCCCAAGATGTAACACATGGCGATATCATCAGATCGCAACCAAAAAACATATGCATCATTTTTCTCTTGAGTCGATTCAACAATATGTTTAAGGTGACAATGTGTGGTGAGCATGAACTTGTGCTTTTCTACCGTCAGCATGATATCAAGATTATATTTTCAATCCATGTAATTTTTACTAGTGAGTTTGTTTGCATTCAATATTGTTGAGAGTGTGGATAATGACATGATTACTGAAAAGAATAAATAAAATGGTGTAAATAAATACTTAATCATTTACTAAAGTATGATGCATAATACAAATACTTAATATTTAAAAAAGTCCGATAAAAACATATTTCTTCCATGATGTTATGATTAACAACGATAGTCTCATCTAGGGACACCGCCCGAGCTACCTCCTATTGCATCGAGACTCTTCTCATTTGGTTAACGCTTCTCAATATGTCACTACATCAAGCTCAACCAATCACTAATGTTTTTGGTCACCTTACCCTCATTGACTAGCTCCTATGATAGATTCCAATGTATTTCGATCTAAGTGTTTAACCAACGTATTGGCTCTTAAGTTTGCTATGAACTAACAGTCCATCTAGAAATGGTCTTGCCTCACCACTTCTTTTACAAGCTTAGCTTCTCAAGAAACTCGATGACTCAAAATGACATGATTCCCAAGTTTCTCCTACTGAAGAGAGGACCACTTGGGTGGCTCAAAACCATTTCACGTGCCACGATCAAGTTTGCTTTGGGGACCTTGGGAACGTTTCAACGTAAACTACCCTCCCACTTAGTTTTTGAAAAAATTTGGGGTTTCTTTGCTTTTTCAAAAATCATAACTCTTTATAAATTTGAAAAGCAAGTTTTAAAGATTATAAACTTTTATAAAATTTAAATAATAATTTAAAATTTTATAACTTTTATAAAATTCGCATTGTATTTAAAATTATAACCCATTATAAATTTAAACTATAATGATGCATGTACATGCTACATGGTAATTTGATATTGACATATCTATATTTCTATATGATATGTTATATGAAGATGTGAGATTCATAATAAATTATACATTCAAAATTAACCTCTCTATGGCTCATTTCTAATTACAACGCATAAAAAAATAAGAATTTAATTACAATAATTTAAAAAACTATTCATCATGACATCTGTAATTATCTCATTCTCCTTTAGGAAGTCCTTCCTCTTTGTAACCCTTTCTAATTAATTAGTGTTGAAAAATTACACAATTAAATAAATTTAATTTTTAGAGATTAGATTGGGTTTGGAATTAAATTTCAAGTCCTTGCGAATCATTTGTGTTAAACAACACTTATTCAGTCCAAAATCTCGATAGGCTTAGAGGGTCCATGCCAATCCAAAATTCAACATGGTTTCCAAAACCCTAGGATTTCCTAAACCCTAGTGATGCCGCCTAGGTTTCACAAACCTTAATGATGGTGCAAGGCATGGCGCGGCGGCAGACGGTGGACGGCGAAAGGCGACAAACAGCGCGGTGAACCTCATGGTGCATGTGGCTTCTCAGGATTCACGCGACGATTCTATCAGAACTTGTTCACGATGGATTTACATGAAAATTAACGATAAAACTCTTACAAAATTAAATTACATAAAATCTTATGCCACGATTTTGGTGTACATCAATTCTAAAATATAAAAATAACACTTAGAGTCAATCAATCGAGATCCATTCATAAAACATATTCAAACATGTTTTGAATCTACCATACAAAAATTATATGCCAATATCATGATATTCATCCATACATACGTTTAAATATTGAATATGCATATTCAAAATCATAGGCTTTGATACCAATTGTTGGATCGAGTTTTAGATTTTGAAGAAAAATTTATAAACTGTGATAAGTTCATGGGCAGAGTTTCAAAAAAATTTCAAAGAAACGTTTAATCTAATTAAAAAAAAACCAATCAATGAGCATGCATGATCATATAAAAGTATTGAGAAGACATAGAAACAATTTATACATTTTCAATTAATGGAGAATTTTTTATATGGCGGGATCCAATTTCTATCTCGGCTTTTTCGTTCTTCACATAGCTAATAATTGATCTTCACACGAATAACCTCTCCTTAGAATGAGAAGTAAATCTCTCAAGGATTTGTATAGGATTTGAATGTGGGCTCTTAAAACAACGATTGTAAGAGAAAACTAATTTTTTCTCTTCCTCCACTATGAAAATCAACGGCATTTGTGGGGGGGGGGGG
>QANY01007347.1:572118-708226 GCA_003255025.1 Datisca glomerata
GGGGGGGGGGGGACCTTTTTTTTTTGGCTCCATCTAACACTTAGAGATAAGGATTCTATTTTTAGGTATAAGGATGCAATCCCTTATGTGATAAAGTCAAAATATTCCCTCTCCCTACACTGCGACGCATGATTTTTACATCTCCCTAGAGCCAAAATTATGTCCAGATTCATCAGTCTAAATTGATCACTATCAATTAATTAATTAATTTCTATTATTTACTAATTATTAAATAATTAGAAAATAACAAAATAATTCATTTGAACATTAATTTTTCTCCACTAATTTAGTGATGACACTCATCTCATATGAGGCTCGGGAAATGTACATTGGTCCAAAACACGTTTTTGGTCCAATTTTCGTTGTTTCTCATTCATGTCCTTATGAGCTACTCCTGAGACCGAATGGACCCACATGAATAAAGCTATGAGATTCACATGAATAAAGCGATATCGATAGATCTCTCAATTCATGCGGGTTACATTTTCTATTGTTGTAAATAAATATTTATATTTCACGTTCCACAGAATATTTTATAATATTACCCTTCATGAATATCAGTAACAAGAGCGAGATGTAAAATTATCATTTTACCACTCTAGTTATTATTTCGTTAACTCTTTTATTGTCTATGAATAAGAAATTTATATCAGTGAAGTATCTCATACATATCACACTGTGTTATTCAATGACTCATGTCATTAAGTACCAGACCCAGTTTATTTATTCACATACCCATCAATAAAATATAAGGTGATATTGTTGTTTTTGTAATCTTACCATAATTCCACAACTGTGAATCACACAACTCTAAAATAGTTGAATCAAGTTTTGTATTCATCATATGATTAAGGCAACTATAAAAATAACTTTAAGGTGTAATAATTAGATTTAGAGCTAGATAAATGACTTTTCTCTCTATTCAACATGTTCCATAACATGTCTATACCTAACTATCATAATTAGACTCGATTATCCAGTCGATCCTAAGACTGTGAATAATATTCCAAACTATCTCAGAAGAGTTTGTCTGGAAGACCGCTCGTTCTTTACTCTTCTTTCGTTGACAACAGTTCCAGGACTTAAGTAAGTTATAAACATACTTTAATTAAAAAAACTTTCATTTATTCATAAAATACAGTAATACATAAATGTCAATAAATTACTGTTTATTCATAAAAGTCATTACACCCTGGACATAATCCCAACAGCTTGGGAGATTTACAATCACCATATCATCAAGGTGAAAAGAAGGTAACACTGATCAAGGTAAAGCAGATGTTAAAGTTTCCAGACAAATAGAGCGACGAGTGCAATTAGTCTAGAAGAAGGTAAAAATTTAAGATAATGTTCGTGTTGTTGTAGGCTTAACTATGAAGCAAGTACATGCTGTGATCAAGACACCCTGGTAGGATGTTTATCGTTCATGGGTTGGAGGTGGAGATTGTCGTGGGATAAACCCACGATGATGGCTAATTTTATAATTTACATGTTTAGGAAACCTAAGGTCATGAGAGTGTGCCTATAAATATAATGTTAGGCTTAGGTTTTTTGTGAGAGAACATTGGGTGTATTTGGGCTTTAGGTTTGTGAGAGTGAGATTAAGATTGTTAGAGTTTGTAATTCATTCTTTGATAATGAATCTATCGTGGATGTAGACCATCTGATCGAACCATATAAACTATTGATTGTGTTTTGTTTCATATTTCATATTCTGGTATCGAATCATAATATTTTTCTTATGGATCATCACTGCATTCACGTTGTGCACTATTTTCTATGTCCTATCTCTCTCTTACACACATATTCTCTCTGTCCCAATTTCTTTTATAGATTGTATTGAATATGTTTGACTTTTTTTTGTTTCCTCCAATAATTTAGCATGTTTGAAATTTTTCAGTAGATATTTTGATCAGATATTTGATTGGCCATTTATTAGAAGATCTAGTAATTTTGAGTTTTGAAATTGCTATTCGTGAACTTGTTTTTATATCGGCTATTGATGAAAATTTGAGCATGAATCCAAAATTGCGGCGAGAAGAGTGAGAAACTGGTGGAAATGACAGAGAAGACGAAACATTGAGTGGGTGACAAATATGAAGCCATTTAACATATTTACTATAGGGTAAATTTACCTTTGTTGACTAAACATTTACTTGTAAATATATATGATAAGCATTAGCATACATTTAAATCTACAACATGGGAGTTGGAATTCGTGGATTTAAAATATACGCCGCCCCTTTCCCTTTCTTATAAGGGTTATCCCTGGGAGCTAATTTCTCTAATTTTAGTATTAGATATAATTACAATATTGATGAGAAAGAGAGAGTAATAAGATTGGCTGACGCAATAATGAGGGTGAGTGAGTCACTATTGATTGATTAAAAGTAAAAAATAATAATAAACAAATAAACTCACAATTTTTTTAGAAGGAATAAAATATGATTCAAATAATAATCTCATTACAATCTAGAAAATTAAAGACTAAATGAAATCTATGATCCTTAGTAGATAAAATAGTATCATCCGACGAAATGCTACCCATCCGAGCACAGTCATGAGCTGGTTGATTTTTTATCCTCGGACAATGGATGAAATCTACCATACCAAACCTACTTGTGAGATGCATAATATCGGTCACTACAGGAGCTATATCCCAAGCTGTGTGATTCATGATATTGATTGCTTCAATCAGAATAGAAGAATCAGAAAAGATATGGGTCTTCTCCTTGTGTAACTGCAATGTGCACTCAATAGCCTATAACAGAGCATAAGCTTTAACCAAAACAACACAAGAAATATCATCCTTATTCCTCATGCCAGCAGTGCATAATTCCCCTCCCTGATCCCACAGACACCACCCCATACCAACTTCCATTTAAATCCCAAGCATCATCTACATGCAAACTCCAGCCCTTCTCTGTCCGCGAAGATGGATTTCTGATTACGAACCGAGATGAATCGAGTTCGTCCCCCTTTATAGCCGCGTTGAATTTATCCCAATGGAAGAAGGTAAGATTCACTGCATCCACCGGGTTGATTTCTACCCTATCAAAATAGATTTTGTTTATGCATTTCCATAATCTCTAAATACTGAAAACAAACCACTCCACCAGCCACTCATGATCTTGTTAGCCATTAATCTTCACTGTGATGGTCTTCCACAACTCAATGAAATCGAGTTCCTGTTAGCTTGCTCGCGCCCATGTTAAGAGAGCTAGCAAACCAAAATCGACCAGCAAATTGACATTTGAAAAGCATGTGAATCACTGATTTCTCCTCAACCTCACAGATGCTGCAATAACTATCAATATTCATGCCTCTTTTCTCAAGGTTAGTTTTGCAAGCTAAAAAATTATTCATACACCTCCAAGAAAAATCTTTAAGTTTTGGAGGCGCTTTCAGTCTCCAAATGGTCTTCCAAACCTCTTTATCCATAGTGCTGGAGCTTGCTTCCCCCTTCCCCTTTTTTACGGTAAGACCCATTCTTTTGGATGTAGCAAGCCACCTCATACCTGGATTTAACCGAGTAAATACCTGATGAAGAGTGATGCCAAACCCTAACATCATCACCACCATACTTGCTTATGAGAATTTTTACAATGGATGATTTATCCTTCTACCAAAACACTATGTCTAGCAATTGAAGATTCCAGCCCGAACCATCCTCCTCAATAAGATCTTTCACTTTAACAATATCATGATTTTTGGTGTGAGCATCTTGAAAGTGTAAGGTCTCGGGATCCAACCATCATTCCAAACGTCAATTTTACTTCCATCCTCAACACTCCACTCAACCTATGAAGCAATATTCCCCTTCCCTCACATAAAATTCTTCAACCCCATGATGGACGTCTTCCAATCGAGGCATTCATAAATTTCGTGTCTCAGAAATATTTTCTTTTCATGAATGAAGCAACTAAAGTATTAGGGCTGGAAATAATTATCCACCCTTGTTTAGTGAGTAGAGCTAGGTTAAAATCAGATAAATCTCAAAACCCCAAGCATCCCTCCAATTTACTACGAGCAATTCTATCTCAGGAACCCCAATGAATTTCAACCTTACAATGTGAGGAATTTCACCAATAATTTACTGGGCAACTACAAATTTTCTTACACATTGTAATCAGCAACTTGAAGCATGACATAGTATAATTTGGAATGGTCAAAGCAACTAACTTAATTAGAATCTCACGACCAATAAGGGAAAGAAGCTTCTTTGACCATCCTAAAACTTTTTGAATGATTTTGTCCATTATATTCCTGAAGACTTGTGTCTTAGAAGCACTGGAATCCATATCTACCCCCAATGTATTTCTCCAGTGATGAAGCTCTATGCATACCTGCAATATTAGCTAGCTCATTCTGCCTCTGTAGTGAAAAATGTTATTCACGGACACAATTAAGCTTTTCTGCAAATTGATTACTTACCCAGAAGTTGCACCATATTTATCTTAAATATCAAGAATAATCACGATCTCAACATTCGAAGCCTTACAGAATAGAAGAGAGTCATCTGCAAAAAAGAGGTGAGAAATAGATGGACCCCCAGGGGAGGAATGGTAACTCGATATCAGCTGATTCACATTGGCTCGCTTAATCATCCTTGAAAGCACTTCAATGCATATGATGAAAAGAAATGGAAACAATGAGTCACCCTACCTTAGACTACGTCTCGGTGTAAAAGTTTTACTTAGCTCACCATTCAAGGAAATATTGTACGTGACTGTAGAAATGCATGCAAAAATTCAGCCTCTCCATTTATCAAAAAAAGCCTATTCTTTCTATAACAGCCAATAAGAATTGTCATTCCACTTCCACCTTATCGTATGCTTTAGACATATTGATTTTAATGGCCATGTCACCTCGTTTGCCTTTCTTTCGAATGCGAAGAGCATGAAGTATCTCCTAAACTATAACAATATTATCACTAATTTTCCTCCCAGATATAAATGCACTTTGACCCTCTCCTATAATGATATTCATAACTCTCCTAAGACGGTTAGTCAAAATTTTAGAAATTATTTTATAAGCTACATTAAACATACTTATAGGACGACTGGGTCATACTCCTAGGGCAATTCACCTTATGAATGAGTACAATATGTGTATGATTAAGACGAGGGGGCATAATACATGAATTAAAAAAATTCATACCATATCATTGATATATGATTTAACATCCCAGTTTTGATGATAAAATGTTGCTGTAAAGCCATCCGATCTAGGGGATTTTTGTAGGATTAATATCTCTAATAGCTCCCACAATCTCATCATCAGTAACATCCTCGTCCAGCATCATTCTATCTACTTCCCCCAACCAGCAGTCGAGCATTTTCATCACTTCTTCTATTAAATTGCATCTTGGGTTAGCAAATTATAATAAATTTTGAAAGTACTCCAATGCAATTCTCTGTATAGATCCAGAATCAGTAAACCATCTCCCATTTATGTCTTCAAGCTTGAAAATCCAATTGCATCTCCTTTTAGCTTTAACTCTCACATGGAAAAAGGCATAATTTCTATCTCCAGTTTTCAGCCATTGGACGTGAGCACGAACTTCAGCGAAATCCCTTTGGTGATGAGAGTAAGCTTCTCGTAGATTCACGTGAATTTCCTTGAGTAGTTTATTGGAATTAGCTTTAGAGTTATTTCTCCTCTAATGAATTAGATTATGTCTAACACTATTATGCTTTCCTATAACACCATTACAAGTCTCGGCATTATTTCCATTTATCCATGCAGAATTAATTATCTCCTTGTACTCCTCTAAGGAATTCCACTGTCGGTCATACCTGAAGTGTTGTATAAATCTTCTTTTTTCTGCCTCTATATCTAATAAAATGGCCAAATGATCTAACCCAGAGCAACCAAATGATGAAGCCTCACAGCATGGTAGGTATCAAGCCAATCTGGATGAGCAAAACATCTATATAATATTTCTTTAATTAACTTCAGAGAATCACGTTTATTTATCCAAGTAAAAGGTGGCCCCACTAACACTAAGTCAACCATGTCACATTGAGTTACGAAATCGGGAATGAGTAGTATATTACTCAAATCCCAAGGAATGCCTCCAAATTTCTCTCTTACTGTCATAAAAATCATTAAAATCGCCCATCACCACACAACTCTCTTTGCTTGCATTAATCCTACTGGCAAGGATACTCAATTGGCTTCCTCACCTCTATACATGACTTGTGTAAACAATAAATAATCTCCAAAACTTCAACTTAGTGGTGTCATAAATATGAGTTTCGATAAAAAAACTCCCATAATTAAACAAATGAAAAAAATCATCGTTCTTCCAAGCCCTTTCAGGATCCACCATGAGAGAGCTTGAAGCCCTCGCAAGCCCTTTCAGCTTCCCAACCACCTTTGACTTATTCTTGGTTTCGAGCAAAAAAATAAAATCTGGGAAATGGGTATGCACTAATTCTCGTAATGTGAAAATTGTTAGGGGGTTACCCACACCCTGGCACTTTCACCCTCAAAACTTTCATTGATTACCTTCGGGTTAATTGGGGATGGCTACCTCCACCCATTTCATCAATAAGTATTGGTCTTTCCAGTTCCTCCTTCTGTCTCTTAGCGGTGCCTCCTTTATTTTACCCATCACAATTTCTCCATTCTTCTCCCTCAGCCTTACGTTTGATGCCCTGCGTGGGGTTCTGGGAGGCAATCTCTTCATGCAATGTAATTGTGTCATTGTAACCACAATTCCTCTTCCCTTTCTCCGTGCCAACTTTCTTATTAGAATTGCTGCTGGCCTGCTTAGACAATCTTATTTTCCTAGCCCATTTCTTTTGGACCCTTGTATAGTAGGGCCCAAATTAAATGGGTCATTCTGGAGACCCACGGACAAATCACCCTGGTCCAATTTAATCTCCACTGACTTGCCCACACCACCTACTTCCACATTCACCAGGTTGTCAAGATTTCCTCCCACAATAACCGACTCCATCCCCTCATGGCAATTAATTACTCACAAAAGGTTAATTTTCAGGATCTCCATAAATCACTCCCTCCATACAATCGTTTTCCCCTTCTTTCTCCGTATCATTCCTATTTTACTGTCAACTCTCCTTGAAATCTGGCATTAATATTTTATCAGAATTATCGGGAAGATTTTTTAAGCTACCCTGATTACCATATTTTCCCTCTCCAGCCGAATGGTTCGCTGTCCACTATCCTGAAGAAGAACTCCAATCAGCTGAGTAAAGAAAGTCGAACTGCTTGGAGAAGAAGCCTTTCGCTGTCTATTCCTACGCCCTCATCTGTTTCCTCAATTTCCTCTCTGAAAAGGGTTTGAAGCTCTTATCCATTCTCCGTATTTGTTCTCACTTCAGACGCAATTTTTCTGTCCTCTCTGCGATTGTGCATTGGAATTCTTTGTGTCCCAAGAAACCACGGTGGAAACAAAATTTTGGTAGACGCTCATACTTGCACCAAATCCATATTTTATTCCCTTGGTGCCGTATAAAAACTCCTTACATTAATGGCTGAAAAACGTCAATCTCCACCGTAATACGTATAAATTTCCTTTGTTCGAAACCATCTCAAACTGGTCCTTCCTCCACGTCGATAACCTTCCCAAACCTTTGCCCTATAAGCTTGCCAACACTTTTACCTCTGCATTCAATTGGAAGCCCGTGCAACTAGATCCAGAAAGAGCTGGTGTCAAACTTAATGTTTGACAGGTTCATGCTCATACTCCATGGCATAATAAGCATAGGTTGACCATTTTCAAGGAAAAACACCATATTGGATTCCTCATGAAAGATTATTTGGAAAATGTTGTTTTCAATTTCAAAAAATCTCACACCTTCCTCCAAGTTCCAAGCTCTCAGTAGGACTTCTCTAAACCTTAACCTGTTTACTTTCCTTGCTGTTAGAACCTTCGCCAAAACACTTAGCCTACAGACCTCTATTTCTTTGAAATTTGTTTCCTCCGTAATCTCAATTTCCTCTTCTTCAACTTTAGTAAGAGCCAACTTCTTTGCCGTCTCCTCCTATTGCTTTATGTTTTTTTACCTTAACTCTAGAGGTGGCAATTGAGCCGATTTGGGCCGCGAAACCGACTGAACCGACCCGTCATAATTTGATCCGGTCATGAATAGTACCGGGCCGGTTAAGGCCCGGGCCTTGCCTTTAAGGCCTATGGCCCGACCCGGACCGGATGCTGGGCACGGCCGGCCCGGCTCGGCTCGTGAATTCATTTTTTGTCTAAAAAATTAAACAATTATGCATGTAGTGAAGTTTTAACCCTTAACATCTCCCTTTATAAATCGCACTCTTTACCAATAAACCAAGACAACCTTTATTAAAGTAATTGTTTAACATATGTTGTTATTGTCTTTTAACATATTTTATGGAAATTTCAAATAATATACTTTTGAGATAAACGTATTTAATTAAATAAAAAAATATTTTTCATTTATTGAATATTTTATTGAATGAAAAATTGGATTCATGAAAACTTTGAAAAATATTGGTTTAGTATTCCTAATATTTTTTGTTCTATTACTAAACATAAATTATAAATTAGTTATTAATTATTAATTATATTTTTAAATTTTACGTGAATATGAATATCACTAGTTTATGATTCAAAAAATAAATAATTATTTTACTTATTATTACAAATTTTTTTATTGAGATTTTAAAGTGATAAAATAAAATAATTATAGAAAGTAACATAACTTTCACATAGCTTAGTGGTAATCCTTACTCTTCCTCTATTCTCCACCAAGGTTCAACTCTCACAATCTACATTTTTTAGAATTAAATCACATTAAAGGGAGGGGGGAGGGGGCATGCAAGTTATTTAACCGGGGCCGGCCCTGTTGCCACCCCTACTTAACTCTAATCCTAAGGGCTCTATGCGGACTAGATAGTGTTATTATTATATCATTAAAGGAGAATATGAGGGGGTTCACGGTTTGGTTCGGACAGTTTTTTGACTAAAATCAAACTGAACCGTAATTTTGGTTCAACAATAAAAGCGAATCGAACCGAACCGTTCTTATCAAAAGAACCAAACCGAACAGTGAATTTTGATTCTGTTTGGTTCGGTTCGTTATTATTAATTAAAAAATAACTTTTTAATTAATTTTTAAATGATATTATTGAAAAATAATATAGAATCAAAGTTTCATTTTGGTTCGGTTCGGTTTGATATAAAATTATGTATAAAAAATAATATGAGTTTACTATTTCGGTTCAAAAATCACTAGAATTTTGAACCGAACAGAAACTTTGATTCTCTCATTTTCCCGAACTGAACACATATAAGGAACCAACCGAACCGGTCATTTTTAGTTTGGTTTGATTTGGTCGGTTTGGTAAAATAATTTTCACCCCTAGAGAATATGTCTTCACTGTTACATTTACACATAAGGATCTGGTAAACTCACTAACTAAACACGACTTAGTGATATAAACAAATCATGCACCTTTGTTCTTCTTGTTAAGGAGAGCATCACAATTTGCCTTCTAATGACCAGTCTTACCACGGTGAAAGTACTTACTCTTACTCTTATTCTTTCATTTCTACATGAACTCTCCTTGCTAAGAAACCTACTTCTTCTTCATCTTCTTAGGCTTAGACTTAGACCCATGAGAAGTAGAAGTTTGCATCACATTCACGCTAGGTGGGACCTTTGGTATATTCTCTACCACCTGAAGTTATCTCATCAACTTGGATAAAATTCATTCAGGATTATTCATTACATAGTTAACCTTGAACTGGTTGAATATGTCCACCATAGTTGTCAATACCATCACTCTGGGTCCCTCCATCAATTTCAGCACCTAGGATTATCATCTCATTAAGGCAACCAATCACATTTAGTAAGTTCTCCTTACAAAAGATTCAACATTCATCTTAACGTTCATGAGAGCCTTCATGGCTTCTAACTTGACTGGTCGCCCTTAGTTTCTAAACATTTATTGTAGGTTATGCATAATACCTGCAGCTATGGACATGGATTGATGTTGCTGCTGCAAGACATCATTCATAGAAACCAATATGTAGTAATATGTCAACTCATCATTCCTATTCCACGAGGAATATGCTTCTCCTTATAGGATAGTTCAGTGGAAACTAGAGGAGAAGGATCCACAAGGATAAAATTTTATAACACCATAACCAACCTTACTTTCAACTATGAGTATAATTATTAATGATTTCTTTTAATTGTTAGGATTATTTGATTTAATGTTTGGTATGAGTAAATTGAATGTTTTATATAGAAACACTTCGAGGTGTTTTAACGACTCAAATGTGCCTAAGTAGAATCTTAAAGTAGCTGATATTTAATTCTCACAACTGTTCCATTAACGAGTAAATTAGAGTTATGAGTGTAACTATTAGGTACACTACAAGGTATTTCACGGCGTTTTAACAGAGGTGGTTGTAGCAACCGCCGAAAAAAATGCGGTAAACATTTTAGCGGCATTTTTTAATAACCGCAGTTAAATAGTATACTTTAGCGACCGTCTTTAATAACCGTCGTGAAATAGTGTACTTTGGAGGTGATTTTTAATAACCGCTGCTAAATAGTATACATTAGCTTTTAGTGGCAATTTTTATTTGCTTTTACCGGCGGTTTTAAAACCGCCGCTAAAAGTCTTTTAAATCCTCATTTCCTTCCTAACCCACAATCTACATCTCTCTTTTTTCTCAAAACCCTAAGGGCGATTTATAGCGATTTCTCTCTGAATGATCCCCCCATCTCTAGTCATTTGATTACCCCTCTAATTTCCCTTTCTCTTTTGCGAGCTTCGTACGTGAGCTATGATGGAAGTTTTTTTATTTTACTCATGACTGTGAAATCGGGAGTTTTAAAGCCTCTCTCTTTCTCATTGGAACTGACCCAGCTTCATCGCTGCTTCTTTCCTGTTGTCTTTGAATCTCTGAATCTCTAGGGTTTATTATGTGCTAATTTCCTTAAGAGAAAATGTGAAGTCTACATTAAGTTTAGTTGAATTTTCCATTGTAAACATATCTTTAAAATCTACCATGTGCTGAAAAATAGGGTTTTACTTATTTACCTTTCTAGGCATAGCAATCTCTTTCCAAAGTTTTTGACTTCTGATTAGATCACTAGTAGTTCTCAATTGACTGTCAGGATATTCATATGAGATAATGTTAGAAAACAATTCAGAATATCCCAAGATTCCGTTGGTGGCTTTCGTTGTAGAGTGACAGCGTACTCTCTGGAATAAGAAGGATGTAATTAAAGAGTATTTTTAGGGTTTATTCTAGGGAGCTAATAATCTGGGATATTCTTATTGTAACTATGTATTTTATTTTTTTGTTTCAATATATCTTTTTTGCTTTCATATGCTGAGGTATTTGATTTAACCATGAAGCCAGAGACAATAAAAAGACATTGGCGAACCAGATGCTCCTCTGATTTGGGGTCGTGTTTACTTGTCAGGTGAGGAATGTAGAGCTTATCCTGGTAGTTTCCTGTAGGTTAAGCATTTGACAATGGAATATGTTCATATTGTCTACCCCAGATAGTAGTAGGGTGTTGTCTCTTCTAGAAATGAATAGTGTCTAAAAGCTAGAAAGAAGCAAACATGGCATTCTGCTAGTGTCACCAACATATGTGTTGGGTTACTTATAGGTTTCAAAGTGCTTTCTTTCCTACTTTTTTGACAGCTTTCAGAGGTATGTTATGTCTGGCTGACTCTATTTCATTGTTAGGAACTATTTTCTTTACGTCCTCAACCATTGGGTTTGGAGATATTAGGTTCTGCGCAGGCTATTTTCCAGATAACAAATTATCTTAGTCACAAATACTTCACTAGTTATGCCTCTTTTGATTTCTAATGCCTTCTTTATAAATTTGAGTTTTGTTTGGAAAGAGTATTCTGGCTTAGGGAGACATTCGTGCATCGTAACGTATCTTTAGAAGGCCTTGGTCTCTTAGCTCGATTCGGAATTGATGCTTTTACTGCAAGAATGGTGAACTCATATATAATGCGTTAAATTTTTTATCTTTACTCTTAAGTAATATTTTTCTCTCTCTTTCTCTATATCTCTCTCCCCCCCCCCTCTGATTATTTGTTGTGATAGCAGACCAGGTTGCTGCTTAGTGACATAACTGGCGTGACAAATTCAAATTATGAGGGATTAATTAGTTTTACGCTTGGCTGTATTCATCGCAGGTGAATATTGATCATTTGTTTGTGGGGTTATTTTCACAATTCTCCATTTTTATACGTGTCTATACTCAAATGCATTTGCACAATGTGGATTCCGGGAAGGTTTATACTGTTTGAATTCATATTATTGGTTTTCTCAACATGTATCCTCGATTATCTCTTGGTTTTACTCATGACTACATGTTCATTTAATCAATATTTCTTGCCTCGTGAAAAGATTGGCTATCTTAAGGTTCCAGTTAGAAAAAACATCGTGTTATGCTTTATGTTTGAGTCTTTGATAACATATTTTGTCTTATCGATTCTCAATATGAAAACTAAGGATTGAGTTTTTTGGATGATTTCTGGAAATTTATCTCTACACAGTTGATAAAGAAGTATCTTATGCATTGTCATCTAGCATATGTTTGTAGAGGTAGAGTAATTATGTTAGTCAATTTTAATTGTTCTTTCTAACAGTTTAAAGACGCTGAGTGGCGGTTAAAGATATTATATTTTCTTCCCAATTTCTCAATTATGATCATTACATAACAAGAAATCATGGTTTAATATTCCCTTCTTCAGGTACTCTTAATTTGAGTGTTTATAATATATAGTGTGTTAACTCTTTTGAGTATATTTATATCAATTGAAAATTATGGAATGATAAATATATGTTATTTTATACAAATATACAGTACTTGAAATGAGTGTTATAAGTGCTTCCCAATCTTGCTAAACAACCCAATTTTTTTTTTAAAAAAGTTTGTGAACATTAGCGGCGGTTTAAAATTGCTATATTTTTTCATATGTTTTTACCTTTGCTGGCGGTTTATAACCGGTGGTATAGGTCAGCAAAAATCGCGGTTATTTATCAGGATCTAGCTACAGTCCTCTGGCGGTTATGAAAACCGTCATTAAATTTTTTACAGCGGTTGTCGAACCGCCGCATAAGTTTTTAGCTGCAGTTAAAACCGTCGTCGTAATCTTTTAAAACTGTCACAATAGGTGATTATTTCTGTAGTAGTAGCGTGATATAAATACATGCTTAATCTATAACGGACTCGAAAGGGGTATTTTCACTTTTCATATAGTTACATGAATTATCATTGGAGGAATAATTGGGTTTTAAGGTCCATAAATGTCTTGAAAAAAAAACGATGAAATATTAAAGTAAAGGAATTCAAAAGGTAACAACTTTCCTAAATTAAGTCAAATTTTTATTAGTTTATTAAATGGGAATTGGAACAGATTTTCTCAATCATAACCCTAACTGCCTTGGCTATTTAAACACTCATTTTTTTAAAGGTGTTCACGGTTCAGTCAGTTTTTTAGTAAAAATTTGAATCAAATCGAATTGTTCATGTCAAAAGAATCAAACTGAACAGAACCATGAGTTTCAGTTCGTTTCGATATTATTAATTAAAAAATAATTTTTAAATGATATTATTAAAAAAAATAATATAAAATCAAAATTTTGTTTCGGTTTGATATGAAATTATATATAAAAAATAATATGAATTTAATATTTTAATTCGGTTCGGTTCGAAAACCACAAAAAATTCGAACTGAACCGAAACTTCGGTTCTCTCATGTTCTCAACCGAACTGAACACATATAAAAAATTGACCGAACCAGTCATTTTCGATTTGGTTCAGTAAAATAATTTCCACCCCTACATTTTTCTTCAATCGGTGGGTCTCTCTAAAACAGCACACTCAAATCCTTGTTATCACTTTGAGCCGTCGCTTGTATTGAAGGAGAGTAGAAGTTCTCCTTACGGCTGCAACTCAGCCATATGTTCTCTGATTTCAACACATTTTTTTTGTCCATATTGTTCTTCATATACTGAGAATAGAATTAAAAATCAATTTGTTTCGTTGCTCACCGAATTTGACAGCCAAGTGGTAAGTTTCTTTTGATCTTTTCTTAGTGATGTAATGCATTGTTTTATTAAGTTATAGTCTTATTGGGTTATATATATATATATATATATATATATATATATNGTAGAACATGTATATATACACTAGTTATTGTACATAAAGAAAAAAAAGGTTGAGCTTTTGCAAACGTGCGCAAGGTTAGACTGCAATTCTTAAGCTCTTATTTTGACTGGGATTTTCCTGGATGTTTCATCATTTTTTTATATTATGGTGTTATTTATGTATAGAAACATATATAAAGTATAATCAACTTTATTCTTATAAAACATATAAAAAAATATTAAAAAAGTTTCAAAGCCACTTTTTTGTCTTCTTCTATTTTCCCATTATTCTTCCCTTCAACTTCAGACCGCATCCGTATTATTCCTCTTATATCTCTATTTCTATCTTACTATTAGAGCTCTGAGGTTAATGCCGCATCTACTTATCTTCAATTATTAGACTAAAACTCATAATCACTATTCCCAAAATGCTAGAAATCATAATATAGAATCAAGTTAATAACACAGTCAAAAATAAAATCAAGATTGACTCATAACAAAACATGGACAAAGATGAAGAACCGAAAATTGAAAATTAATACACATCGACTTTGAAATTCCTGCATCATTAGAGGAATGGACCACTAAAATGACCATTGTAATTTTTCTTAGGCATTTGCTCACTGTAAGTTCCCGGATTTCAGTTACTATCATTAGCCACAAAATCATAAAAATTTACTTATATGAGTACCTAAATTCAAGATGATAGCTACAGTCAGTAAATGTAAAAAGATATTTTACCAAGTAATAAGAATAAAAGTAAGAATCCATGTTAGAAATAGCTATAACCAAACTAAAACTAAAGATCGAAACATCACCGTGAAGTACCTATTCAACTTCATATGAATTAGAACACATTCTCTTCTTATGGCCCTAAATGTTTCCATGACAGGCCAAACAAAGCCATAACCAATGCCCATAATTACATTGTCAGGCACTCCAATCATAGTCCAGAGTGCTATTGGTATTGGAACAATCAAAATCAAAAGACATTTCATGAGTGGGCCAAACTTTTTTGTCTGCTTCCAAGTTAGAAAAAGAAAATCAAAACACATTGCAAGTAGTCTTTAAAAATGCACCTTAACTATTTAGTATCAATTCAACCGTGAACAATCTGAAAGATAAGAGGAAAAAACCTTATAATACAGTAAATACCTCAAACAAGATGCACTGACTATAAGCCAATGACGATACCAAAATAAATAACAGCACGTCAATCATAAAATACTGATCTATAAATCAATGCAGAAAGCTAGAGCCATCAGTGTAGACAGAAATCATAACACATGATAACTATAGTGAAAACAGATTATAGTTTAAAACAATCATCAACAAAGCAGAACTCATAAGAATTCACGACTTAAAGTAAATGACTTTGAGAAGAAAATGAATAAGAAAGCGAACACAGAACATCAGAATATAAACATAAAAACTGATATAAAAAATACATACTTATAGCCAACTATAACAGAAATTAACATCAAGATATATCAAAGTGAATGACAATTCAAAAATAGAAATACATAACCAAAAAATTGTAGTAAGAAAAACCAACCTAAATCGAAATCCACTTCAAAAATTAAGAGGTTTATAAAAATCATATAAAAACGAAGAACAAAAATTCAAGAGTTAAATCCACTCAATCCAACACTGAAATCCAGCAAAATTGGACCATTACGGTAGTTTCAAATCTGAAGGCATTTCATGAATTGGCCAAGTTTTTTTGTTCTGCTTCCAAGTTGGAAAACAAAATTCAAAACATAATGTAGGCAGTCTTTAAAAACGTGCCTTGACTGTTTAGAATCAATTCAACCACGAACAATCAGAAAGATAAGAGGGAAAAAACTTATAATACAGTAAATATCCCAGACAAGATGCACTGGCCATAAGCCAATGACGACACCAAAATAAATGACAGGCTGTTAATCATGAAAAATTTGAGGTAAAGCAATCAGTGTAGACAGAAATCACAATACAAGATCACTATAGTGGAAACAAATTATAGTTTAAAACAATTATCAACAAAGCAAAACTCATATAAGAAATCAAGACTTAAAGTTAATGACTTTGAAAAGAAAATGAATAAGAAAATGAACACAGAACATCAGAATACAAATATAAAAACTGATATAAAAGAATCAGTATTTATAGCCAACTATAACAAAAATAAACAGCCAGATAAATCAAAGTGAATGACAATTCAAAAACAGAATACATAACTAAAAAATG
This sequence comes from Datisca glomerata, assembly GCA_003255025.1. Taxonomy (NCBI): domain Eukaryota; kingdom Viridiplantae; phylum Streptophyta; class Magnoliopsida; order Cucurbitales; family Datiscaceae; genus Datisca; species Datisca glomerata. The sequence goes on from QANY01007347.1 coordinate 588,494, forward strand.
CAGCAAGAAAAACCAACTTAAATCAAAATCTACTGTAAAAATTAAGAAGTTTATAAGAATCATATAACAAATGAAGAATAAATATTCAATAGTCAAATCCACTCAAGCCAGCACTAAAATCCAGCAAAATTGGACCATCGCAGCAGTTTCTATTAAAGGAAATGACAATTCTGAAACAAGATACATAACGAAGAAAATGCAGGCAGTGAAACCAACCTAAATCATAAACATCCAAATACAAATCACAACATCATGGACCATACATTTATAGCCTAAATGGTTACACATTATTGCAAATAGAAAATATCATTAAGAAAGACCAGAGCAAATAATTTTCTAAGTATAATCATTCAAATGGTAGAAATGTAGAAAGCTTGGTGATTCTAAAGCTCAAAAGAAATACACTAAACATTTATAAGTTGAAGAAAACAAATAGGCAGTCCAGCAAAAAAATCGATGGGTTTTGTTTCTTTGTTATTTCTACTATATTATAAATTAAACAATCGTTTGTTACATAAAATTTAATATTTTTCAGTTACTTTCTTTTTTGTCTCAGGTAAGGTGGTCTATCCTGTGATGTTAATTTTTGAAATGCCTTTATTTCTTGCTCTATTTTATCTATTTTACAATCTTTTGAGTTGAAGATTCTTGCCTAATTTGACAAGCTTTTGAGTAGTTAGAGTCAATATTTAGCTTATTAGGAAAACCTACAAAACATATTGAGATAACAATAATTAAAAAGGAATCCAAAACATGGCACGAGGGAAAAAAATATAAACAAAGAGATCCCAAATTAGGAAAGATCAACTTACCTCAGATAGAACACCTTAAAGCTCCGTAAATTCCCAAAAAAAGAAGAAAAATATGAAATCAATATGACAACACAATTTTCCAATATTAAAAATTGACAGAAACAAATCAACTGACGTACATAAAAATTGAAGCCACACATTATACAGTAAGGAGGAATAAAAAATTTCAGTCATCTTTAGAAACAAAATAAAAAGGAATAAAAATTTTTATTCCTAAACTTCAAGTAGTCCATCGATAACAATCTAGATATCAAACTGTAAACTCAACTAACTAAACATCGAGCTATTCAATTACAAAAGTCACTACAAATAACCATTCAAAAAAGTCTTATCAAATTTAATACAAATTCTACACTTAATTTAAAAGAACATAGACCATTATCTCTAAAGAAAAATATTGTGGTTATAGCTCAGATAATCAATAGAAAATTGAAAATTTTGAACACCTAATTTACCTCTGGCTTTAACTTACTGCGAACACTTGGAGATAACAAAAGGTAACCACGTTCATACTTTAGACAATAGCAACCACAATCAAAACCTGAGGCATAGATTAAGAAATTCATGTCATGGTATTGACAGAAAAAAGAAAGAAAGAAAGAAACTAATGTCATAGAAGATATCACTAAAATCTCTTCATAATGAAGTTCATGTAACTCCCCATTTCTGATATCCCTAAGATCGCTTCATAAGGAAGTTCACTTAACTCCCCCATTTCAATATACCATGTACTCATTCTACAAGATAGTTTTGTGGGCAATTGATTCTTTTCACTGTAATGTGAATTTATCACTACAAATAAGCAGGGAGATTAAAAACAAATACTCGCCTCAAAGGAATCTTTTCATTTTGATGCTCTAATACAATCACGACATTATTGATTGCATATACAAAGCTTTCATATTCCATCATCATGTGTGTCTCTACATTAGCCAAAGATAGCATAAAACTGCATAGAAAGAAGGAGCCCATGTCAAGAAAATAAATCTCGTTAATGCCTATAAGTCAGTATTTATGTTGCTGTATTGATCAAAATCAGTAGTGCTAATGAAAGTATTTATACAGGGGAAACAAAAACACAAAAGAACAGGAGAAAAGATGATAAAAAGACGTACCTACTACAACTAAAGACTCAATAAATTTTCACCCAGCCGGAAATTTAGGCACGAACAAACACAGAAGGTAAAAGAGAAATCATCTTGCCGATAATAATATTAACCGATTTATATATATAGAAAGGGAAAAAACAAAAAACACCATGTGGCCTCAAATTTCTAAACTTTAACAAGACAAAATTCACTGAATAACAATAAGAACACAAAAACTTTAAAAGAATAAAATCCAACCTTGTTGCCAATGCAATATTAACTGCTTATACATACAGAGAGGGAAAAGAACAAAACACACTTTGTGGACTCAAATTTCTAAAGATTATTCATTTTTTATTTCTCAAAACAACACCAGAATCCTATAAACCAACGGCAATAACCCAGATATAAGAACAACCCATAAGAAGAAAAATACATTGAATAGGGTATACATGCAATAATATCCATGACTTTCATTGAAAGCACAAAAAATCTTAACAACATAAGAAAGCATCAAAACAATATAAGGAAGAAAAATTTCGAGAAGGCAGAAAAGAAAAAGAAAAGAAAATGCTAACTTCAACAGAACCTAACATCAAAATCAGACTTCACTCTCTCGTAATAACATAAAGGTGACAAGAAAACAGAACAAAAGGCAAAGAAAAAAAATGGAAAAACAAGACGGAAAATAGAGAAATACATACCATCAATGAACCCAGATAACAGAACAAAAATACATAGCAAAATAGACAGAGAAAGAGGCACACAAATTAGCCTATAATCTATTTACCCAAAAACACATACATCCACACATAATCTACATTATTAGAACACACACACACACACACACACACACACACACATATATATATCGATTGAGAATATCAGCAAGGCCATCATCATTACCTCCGACAGCCAAAAGCAGCAGCCAATATGAAGGCACGCAACTTAGCATCTGAATACACATGACTGGCCATTTACTGAGAAGCTAACCAATTTGATCATCTCTCTATGCACTTCCACGATAGAATCACCAATGTGAAAGCACATAGAATATCTGCTGATCAGATATGCAACCGTTTATTTTAACTGGGAAAACACAAAAGATAAGATAAGAAGGAAAATGACAAATCAAACTAAAGTTACCTCTGTTTTGATCAATAGCAGCCGCAATACAAAACTCAAAACTAATTTTCCTTTCACCCAACCAAATAGAAATCTACCCAGAGTAACCAAGCAAATAAGGAAAAACAAAAGAATATCAATCCTATCTTGGCGCCGAATAGGTCAAAAAACCACATCTGTCATTCGAGCAAGGAAAAAATGGTGGAAAAATTTAACCTATTGGGTGAGCCAAACTAAAGCCATTCACACCTCCATCACCGACTACCACACTTAAATGAGCCTCTTGTAAAAAAGAGAGAACCAAAGCTTCATGCACATCCTGTAAAAAAACAAGTAGAATAGAAGAGAGAGAAAAAAAGAAAACGTTGAAAGTTTGAAGCAAAAATAGAAGAACAACTCACCTCTTTAAGTTTAGGCTTAAAATTAAACAGTAAGCAGAATCGATTACAGTCGCGAAGAAGAACACCAGAGAACCTTGTTACACCGATGAGAAATGTCGAAGCCACTCCAATGGCGTTCCGCTTCGTAACAAATAAGCTTCAAGAGCCTCTCTCTTCCTGGTACTGATGGTGGCGTCACCCCTGTCTTCCCCACCTAGAAGCTTCAAGAGCTTCTCCCATGACGCCTCACACTGCAAGAGAGAACCTTTAAGCCCCCCATTTGCTTTTGGCATCGATCATTGATTTCTGACATCTCTTCGTCTGCAAAGAATTCTCGATGTGAAAACATAGAGATCAAACAAAGAAACTAATGAAGCAGAAAACTTTAAAAAAATAACTTTACAAATAATATACTAAACACACACAAAAAATTTGAAACACGATAGTAAGAAGAGGAAAAGAGAAGAAATGAAACCTACGCAAAGTACTCAGAATCCAAAATACTGACTTTAATTACTCACAAAATAATGAACAACACAGAAAGTAACTAAGATAGCTTAATTAAACAACACACGCCGATATTTATATAAATTAAAGAGATGAAATATATGTACAAAAAATAGACAAAAAAAATAAAAGAGAATCATAAATAACAGCAACTCAGGAAATTTTCACCCACGTTCACATATGATGAACAATTTATATCTCAGTATTAACTAAGCCTAATTTATAACAGAAACAAAAGAAACAAAACTTATCGACCCATAACATGACTACATGAAATAAAAACAAAGACCATCGACTATGAAAAGAGACAAAAAAATATATCAACCAAGGCACATAAACATTAGATCCAACATAATCAGTAAAACACACACACACACATATTGATGATTGAGCAAATAAGACAAGGTAATCATCATTACCTCCGACATTCAAGTGCAGCGGCCAATGTGAAGCCATGCAGTCCATCATTTGAACGCACATGACTCACCATTTGTTGAGAAGCTCAGCAGGTTGATCTTCTCTCCATGTACCTCCACGACAGAAAGCTACGAACATCTAGCCCGTAATATTTACACATATCTTTATTATACTTCATACGAACATTCTTAAGCATGCATGAAGCAGCAAGATAGTAAGTTTTGTGCAATAAGTTACACATTTTTTCAGATAAACGAATGGCAAAACGCAAGTCTCTAAACATAAAATTAAGAAAGATAAATCATCAGATAAAGTCATACAAGTTATAACAGGTCATGAAAAGAAATTCCAAAGCATAGGATAAGAAATTAAAATAAAATGAATAAAAACATATTAAAACCATAAACATCACACGAAAGGCATAAAAATTCTGAATGCCATACAAAGAATAATCGATAATTCTAACAAATGAATGATTAAGAACATAATCAGAAATAGAAAGAACGGCCAAAAATTTCTATAAGAAATATTTTATCAGTATAAGCAAAGAAAATTACAAACATTTTAATCAACGATGAACATAAATCATAGATGAATAATATATTCAAACTGTTGCACATATGTTTAACTTTAATCTAAATCTCTAAGCATCAAACAAAGAAATTAATAAAGCAGAAAGCTAGTAAAAGCACAACGAGTTGACTGAGAAGTAATACATCAAAAAAAAATTAAGCACGTAATTCTTGATTTCGAGATTCAATCAACTCAAAAGAAACATATAATATTTCGTATGAAAATAAATTAAGATACAAAGATAGAATTGAATCTAATCTAATATCAAACAACAAATGATCATTAAAAAAATGACAGAATTCAACAATATAAGCAGGTTAGAACTATACAAACACAATTAAAAAAATCATTATTCACAGTGAACTGCCACAAAACATGAGAAACTAATCACAAAGTATGAGACAGTAATACAAAATGAAAATCATATCAGAGAAGTAAAAAATTTATAATCACAAAGAGAAGCACTAAAAAAGAAGTAAAAGAAAAAAATCCAAAAAATATTCAAATCTATGAATATGCAACTGAGTTAGAACATATAGAAATCACACTAAAATTTGATTCTAAGCAACATAATCAACCAGTATGAAGCAAAATCTCATCTGACTTAAATTTTTCTAATTAAACAAGCTATTAAAAAAATCAGACAAGTATTAAGTAGTTCTAAAATCACTAAAAACAGTCATATCTAAACAGAAATTACTAAAAGAATATATAAGAATCAGTGAAGAAAAAATTTGTTCTTCAACATAGAAATTAAGCCAAAAGAACTAAAAAATAACCCAAGGAATATTGGAAAAGAGAATAAATAGATTCAAATGTTGAGACATACATAAACTTAAAAGAAAATAATCAAATAAGATAAGAAATCAAATGGATGTCCATGTACAGCAAACCAAACAAAGCAATATATGTATCTAGCTTAACATGAGTTCAAATCAAAATATCTCTACAATGAGGAAGAACAATGAAAAGCATCATATATACATCTGTAAACTCAAATAAAGTAACAAATGAAAGTATTTATACAGGGGAAAATAAAAACACAAATGGACAAGAGAAAAAAATTATAGAAACACAGACCTACTACAACTAAAGACCCAAGAAATTTTCACCTAGTCAGAATCAAAGACAACCGAATACATAAGCAATAAGAAAAATCTTATTGCCGGTAGCAATATAAATTGATTTATATACAGAGGAAAAACAATAAAAAGCACCGTCTGAACTCAAATTTCTAAACTTTGAGAAGGCAAAATCCACCGAATCACAATAAAAAGTCAAATTTTGAAAGAATCTAATGCAACCACGTCGACTGAAAATCCACCGTTCACTAATTTATTTACACGTTTAAATCAACAAAATATTATCCCTAAACCACAACATGACAGAACAATAATGAGAAAGAAACCTAAAAGTGGTAAAAGATAAGAAAAAATAAACATAATAAAATTTATAATAAAATCAATTCTATCCACACCGACTGACGACCTAAACACATTCAATGAGACAAGAAACAAAATAGATTATTCAAAATATAATTTGTAGCAAAAACTAATCAATCCACTCAGATAAACTACTTTAAATATATTTCCTGCCTTCTTTAACTAAAATCTCTGCCGAATGCACAATTTACATGCATAAACTGAAGATTCAAAGAAAAACAGACAAGAAAGAGGGAAATTGCCTAGAAAAAACTAACATCGTGAAGGACATCCCAACCGTAACTTGAACATAACCTAACACCAAAATTAGAAATTAGACCCTCATAAAAATATAAGGCCATACACAGGAAAGAAAAACACACCATCGAAAAGTAGCCACAAAGTTTGAACCGCGTCGTTCAACATAGGGGCGCCGTGACAATGACAGACTCTCCATTGGAAAAACCTGTGATCATTGCTGGATAGTACGTAGCTTGACGTGGAGAAGCCCTCCAGGCGGTGGCGAGATCAACGAGAAGGTTGAACAGCCTCTCCCATGGCGCCGCATGCCTCTAGCATTTTTCCCATGCGAGAGAGAAGGTGAATGAGATTGAAATTGAGTTGTTCAAGATGTGGAGGCTTGAAGTAATCAGTTGAGATTAAAAATTAAAAGAACGTGGATGGCTCAGATGCAATCCCATCAACCAAATGAACGGCCAAGATTCAATCAAACTAACCTAAAACTATTAAACTCAGCAACGACTCATATACATGGCTCAGATCAAAATAATCCAGCGGCCCATATTCAGTCAACAATTACAGACCAACAAAATCATCATTTTGGCTCTTAGTGCAACGAAATTTGAGCACACCCTCAACCATAATACACTGCGTAAATATGCCCAGATTATAGGAACAAGCTGGACATTTCCAGCCCAAGCAAGCAGCTAGAAACTCACTCTTTTATAAGAGTAATAAATTTCACAAAAAATGAATGTTAAAGTGAAGGGATTTAAATTTTAGGCTCACTAAAATTTTTTACAGTACATTGAACTAGAATGTGAAATAAGTCTAATAATGTTTATGTGATTTCATTAGGATGAAGTTTGCTTGACTTTATATTTGTCTTCAATGACTTTCTGAAATTTAAGAAATATTTTAATGTGTAAAATTTAATAGTTTTAGCATTTTGAGTATTGATAACTCAAAGCATTCTCTAATCATTTGGTTTTGCTAAGGTCGTTAGGTAAGTAGAATCTTACACATACTTGAATGCTTTTGTCATGCTCTGAAAATGCATGGGTGAATTGTATGTTGTTGTACTCTTATTATTTCCTTACATGTAAACCTCATCTATGTGATAGCCTCCTTATGTTACTAAATGCTTAATTGTATGCGAATGTGTAGTTTGTTAATGATGTGTCTAATTTACGGTAATGGATGATTATATATATGAACTTACATTATGGTTCATAAAATATAAATAATAAAAAAATAAAATAAAAGGTTAAAAGACTAAGTGTATGTTTATGTCATGAGAGGGGTGAGTGAGAAAAGGGACGCGGGGAACCGACAGACTAAACAATGTTTAATAATTAATGGTTAATGTTAATGTTAATGATAATGAATGATTATTTAGCTTGTCCAACGATATTGTCAATGATCTGGTAGTCGAACAAGTTTTTGTAATAATGGTCCACTACGTCTGATTGACTAAACATTATACAAGTGAGCTCACAAAAAATGTAGAGAAAGAATGCAATGAAAAACGTATAGGTGTCTAAAGTAAGTAAAATTATATGATCAAAAGAATACATGGAAAGAATGTAATAAAAATGTAATGCTAAAGCAACAGAATTAATGTGATAAAATGATTTATAAAGTGTATGCCAAACATAATATTTATGTTAATGATTTAAAGTGGGATTTAAAGTGGACTTGGATGCGCATGTGTTTGTTATGTATGTGTAAAATTTTACTCACTGAGTATATTTTTATACTCATCCCATTTTATATTAAGATTTTAGATGATGAATGATAGTAATGAATATGAACTGTCTGGTTAGAAATTCTAGCACGAGGTGAGAAATTAAGTTTAATTAGTTGAGCAATTTACTATTTTAAAGTTTATTTTAATTTCTTATTTATGAAAGATCTTCGAAATATCATTTAAGCTTAAGGAGTTCTATTTATAATCTTTAATTTAGAAAAGTATTTTTAGTTTTCTGTAATAAATGTGTTGCTTCATTAAATATCTCAAATCATGAATCATTTAAAAAAAAAGAAATTGATCTAGTTTCCGTGTTAGTTTTTAAAATTATCAAAGTAACCTCAGTCAACTTTTGAGATGTTATAAATTTAATTCACTCAGCAGATAAGATAATGTCAATGTTACACTTCCATTTAACATAATTAGTGGCATTGAGTTTGTTTTCTTCCGAAAATATCATAATGGGCTCATGGATGACATTTTAAATATTGTGAACCAATGAAAAATCTTAATTATTATGTGACACTCTAATTAAAGGATATATATTAAAACACGAAATAAAGACTAAAAAATAATCATCAATGATATGCAACGATATCCCAACTTTCATACACATGCACAATTACGTTGAACATAAATTTAAAAATCAGGTAGGATAATCCAATCTAACTAATGATTAATATAATATTAATACATAGCTACTCAATTAGTATTATTACGTAGCAGTTAACTAACACTATGTTTCATTCTCTTGAAATAAGAAATAAGAACCCCTTAGGCATGATAGTAGAGAAAATAGTCAAGTGTACACCATTATTTCACTCTCAGACTCGTGCTACGTAGACATCTACTACTTAGGTAGATCATTCTCAGTTATTTTCTTACCAAGATGATCATTATGAATATCATACTTGTAATATTTGATGCTTAAGATATTCTCCCTTAGGAACCTTCTGAGAATGAAGACGAGGTACTAACACCTGTATGATCCAATAATGAAGACTATGAGTTTCGATTAAGAGTCCTGATCTCACTTGAATATTTCAGACATGAGTTTTTATTAATGTGAGTTACTAAATTTCATTAGGTAACTAGTCAACCTAATCTACAGTAACCTACTTCGGTTATTTAAGCATGCTCAATTAGTAAATTTAGGTTAATACAATTTTATCTAAATTCTAAGAATCTCATGATTTAGCTAATTAAATTTCTAGTAAGATTATTAAAATTATCATTTGTATCTTAATTAACCTAATTAATTAGCATAATCATATACTTCTAGGATAAGTCATTTTATGTCACTAATTGATTATGCTTAATTTTATTTTCCACTATACAATCACAAACGCTTTAATTTTTAGAAACTTAAAGTCACATGGTTTCTAAAATGGTTTTAGGTTTCTAAAAGTGATGTGCATAAAATAAAATTCTCTAATCATGCTACAACATAAAATATAATAATAATAATAAAATAACAGGGCACAAAAGAAAAATAAATATATCTTAAGAGAAACCTTGAAGTTGCATGACCCTGATCATATCTTGATGAAAAATAGGTTAAGATATGATGCTTCAGCCCCACAACCGTGCTGCTTGCCACGAGACATGTTGTCATCAGCCATTGGCCGAATGCCACCTATCGCTGCTAACCACTGCCACCACCCAGACACGACAGCACCGTTGATTGCCCAATAACTAACTATTGTCGCGAAGTTGCAGTTTTCACTGCTGCCTTGTACGGAGCAGTCGTGCGCATTGGTTGTGCATGCTCAAGAGTGGCGTTACCCCATGCTGCGGCATCGCGCGCTTTATCCGTTCTTCGATCTCCTTTTTGCATCGCTTGATTCTCCACTTGTTTCAAACTTACATCATAAAAGTCATAACTTTCTTATAGAAAGCTTATAAGATTCTATGAAAAATAAATTTTGATTCTAATGGATAAACAGCCTCTTCATAGGTTCTCCCTCCACTAACATAACCAACGAAAAAATACACGGTAAGTTCTAACGGTTAAGCAAGGAAGATTATACCAAAATATAATTCATTAAAAAAGAGTTAGGGTTTCTCACATCTAAATATTCAAAGAGTATTTTCTAGAAATAGGTATCAAACGAATAAATTAAAAACTCAGTCTCTCATACCAATTAAAGGCATTATCATAGCAGGAATTATCCCATTCTTAAATTTATTTATTAGACAACCTAGTTAATGCTAGAGAAATTAAGAAGTTACCTTTGATGCATGAATCACAAAAATTCTTCATTTTTCCACGTCAAGACTCGAGCTTCAATATATGCGAGGACTGATCCTTTGATATACACACCAAAACCTAAGAAGCCAAACCTTTTGCCATCGTCGTCCAGGCCGGTGTGTACCGCAGTGTGAGAACGCTCATGTATTTGCATCGATACCTTACAGTCTTTCTCACTATTCTTTGGACCATCAGCCGTCTATGGGTGTGTGGCACTAAAGAAAAATATCTCTCATTTTCTCTCAAGTTTTTGGCTTGAGTGTCTCTAGTGTTTGCCTCTTCTCTCAACTAATAGTGTCCAACAGATTTGCCATAATTTGAGAGTAGTCTCATATTACATCCAACAACCAGGATTGAGATATCAATCCTTGCTGAAAATTATATCTTTAATTAAAATTAATTGAAATAATTTTATTTAATAATTTTCACTACTTGAAACTGGACTGAGTAGTCAACTGCTTGGTATCCATGTCATACATTTTAATTATCGGTCACAACACCCATAATTTGAAGGCTAGATTAAAGACCATAAGGATAAGGATACTCTTGGCTAAATAATTAATAAATTCTATCAATTAAATCCATTATCAGATTTATTAATTATTAATCTTAATTGCTTGTACTATAAAATTATAATTGAACTTCAATCCTATTTTATATTAATCGATGTAATTGTCCTTGACTTATTACACATTTTATGTTGCCTCTAAATAATATAGCACCATGTACATTTAGAGGAAATATTACCGAACTAATGTATATGCTAATATACATATTGTTTCCTTAATTTTTAAATTTCTTTCTATTGATCAATCATGATAATTTTCATATTTGTTGCCTCAAAGTGTCTATGAACTCTATTATTAAGAATCTATGCATCCTCCATGTCTAACAACTCAATCAACCAAACTATAAATATATTGACCTGTAGAGTCACACTCATAGTAGATCAAAACAACTGAACTATTAAATATGATTTCATAATTATCTCAAGATTAAGAACACTCGTAATATAATATCAATGAATTATGATTTTCTTAAGATAACACTTTTATCAAAATTAGACTCATTAGTCTTTTTAGTGCATTACAAATTAATGCACTAGTACATTAACCATGTCCTCCGCCAGATGATTAAGACAAGTCAATCTACAAGATAGATGTAATGTTACATAGTCCTTATTAGTAAAGCGCCCAATCTCACTAGACTTTGGTAATAAATATTTACAAGACATAAAGAACTCTTGGTTAAATACTTTGTTTCTAAGAGCTAAATTCTATATGTCCAATAAATCAAATATCATCTCACCACTGGCAGCCGCCTGCCGCACCAGACAACCACTGTTCACCGCCGGTACAGTACCTCTGGCAATGTTCACCTCTGTCAGTAAATTTTTGGCGTGAACATTATTTTCATGGATGAATAGTGTTTTCGCAAATTAACAATATTTTCGCGTGAACAGTAAATTTATATCGTTCGTCTTGTGCGTTCTTTATCTTCTCGCGTTCAGAATAATTATAATAATATTCACAATAAAAATACAACAATTCCTACGCCTCAATTCGGCTTTCACAAGATCTAATAAAAATTAAAACAAAGCCTAATTCAGTACTCACCATATAATTAACGATCCAATATTTTTCATACATTCAAAAAATATAACTATCAATCATTATACATATCTTATATCATATGGATAATATAAGAAAACCCACACAACATTTATCATATAAATGTGTGGGCGCGTAGAATATTACAAGACACTTTTTCTATGTCCAGATGTTCTCAACACATGAGATATAGAGATTTACTGAGAATGACTTTAGTGAGACGATTCTCTAAAAGAACATGATGATTATTCTTTTAGAGAATTGATTAACATCTAATCACAGAAGAAAATCTCTCTGACACTAATCGTGTTCTCAATTCAACTCTTGATTGACGAACTGATGATCTGATCAATTGATTCTCTCATCTTCTTTCAACCACTAAGGCTATTTGAATAATATCTGTATATATTCTAGATAATGACGTATCAAATTTTTAGGGATAAACTGAAATAATATTTAATTATAAAATTACCAATTGCAGTGGGACTCACTGTAATTGTACACAAGTGCAATGCCACATGGCACTGCAGTGTGCCGTGAGCTAGCACTGTGCCTCACGACACCACTATATTGTCATGTGACACTATAGTGTTGCACACTCACTATTGTACTGCCACGTGGCACCACAGTAGTCCATGTTAATATTTGATATCGTATTAGTGATTGACATGTGGTAATTACTGCGAATTAAATATTTATTTTAATCATATAATTATTTAGATATCATTTAATTCAAAATTAAAATATCTTATTAACCTTATCAACTAACTTATCTAATATTTCACAAATAACAAATTTAGTTAATTTAAATTATTATCTAATAATAATTTTATTATTTAATTTCATAAATTAGATATTCTGTCTCACTTATCAATAATAAAAAATCGATAATTATATATATAATTTCCAAAAATTACATTTAAATATAAAAATAATTCAATTAATTAATTATTAATAAAATAATCACACATAATTATCTCATAATTATGTATTTCCCCTAGAGTAAAAAATACTTTTTGCAAATGAGTAATTTTCTCATGTCCTGAAATACTCACACCGTAGACAACATAATATAGAGGTGACTTGGGGACTATAAACCTATAATCCTAAGCTCCAATAAACTTGATTATTAATTAAACTCTTGAATTAAATAATTTTATTTATTAATTCCATTATTACTCCACTATAAATATGAATTGCACTCTTAAATATTATAGAATATATTTACAGAGTATTCTCATGTAGTCCACTGACATAAATATTTCATGTAGTTCTATCCTTCAATTATTGATTCGTAAATTAGAACTCGTCAAAATTATCATTTTACCCTTCTAATTTACCTCTTGATCATTAAGTATCATTAATGCACTAGTGAATGGCTAATTTATGGTTATATTTTAAATTTGAGCTCAATAACCATTTAATTTCAGAATTAACACTTAAGAGAACCAATATATGATCCGTTAGGAGAGCTTAGATGTCCCCAACCATCCACATCACTGAATCTCCAAAACAAAAGTCACTAGCCTAATTAACAAACAGATCTTGACGAGTGAATCAAAAGATCCAAAATACATGCGTAGGAGTTCATGACTACTCAAGATTCAGACTGATCTACATATGATCGTCGAATTGATGTGTATTAAATCTTTATGATAAATGGCTCGTTAATAAAGAAATTAATTCACATCGGCCCTGTCATATATATTCTTATTATATAAAGTACATTCACTAATATGTCTATCCACATCAGAGAGAGGGAGATAGAGGGAGGGGGAGATAGAGGGAGGGAGAGGGAGGGAGGGAGAGGGAGGGGGAGAGAGAGAGAGTGTGTGTGTGAGAGAGAGAGAGAGGGGGGAGAAAGAGGGAGAGAGAGAGGAGGGAGGGAGGGTGGAGCGTGAGAAAGAGAGAGGGAGAGAGGGAGGGAGATAAGAGAGAAAGAAAGAGGGAGAGAAAGAGAGAGGGCGGTGGGGGGAGGTATGTTTATGTGCTCGTTTTCAAACTTGTCCAAAAGAATCAAACTTATAAGCTATGAAATGAATTTGAAAATATTTACATGGAGACCTAAATTTGGCCTCATCCAAAATGTGCTAATCTTGATTTAATTGAGTATTCTGATTTGAATTTTGATGAGAGCTTAACCGATAGAAAAACTATGAGTGATACATGTCAATTTTTAGGAAAATCACTTATTTCTTAGTTCAGCAAAAAGTAAAATTAGTAGCTATCAACTACTGAAGTTGAATATATTTCTGCTAGTAGTTGTTATGCTCAATTTTTTTGAATGAAACAAACTCGAAATAATTTTGGTTTACTTTTTTTTAAAATGTTCTTATTAGATGTCATAATACTAGCACAATTAATGTTTCTAAAAATCCTGTTTTGCATTCTCGTACTAAGCATATAGCTCTCAGACATCATTTTATTTAAGACCACGTGTGAAGATATTTCACTAGAGTTTGTGGACATTACAAACCAACTTACATATATTTTCACAAAACTATTAAATCATGAAAGTTGTTTTTTTGTAAGAATAGACTTGCCATGTGCATTTTAAATATTAGTTAGTTAAATTTTTCTTACCATGCCAAGATGAAAGTATTTTTACCTCATTAGTATTGGTTGCTTCTTTTTTATGATAACAAAAGCAGAGAAAATAGAATATGTTTAGGAGTTATATTTTGATCTTGATGGGTAAACATATATTTTTAGGGAGTAAATTAAATTTATTTCATTAAATATCATTTGTGTCAATGTTTATCATCTTAAAAAAGAGAGATTATTAGCTCTTATTTCTATGAGATAACTTTTGATGATAACAAAATATTGAAGTTAATAATATATTTAGTCAAGTATGCAGATATTATTGAAAATTACTACAAGACATGTATATTGAGGATCATGAGCATACTTATTCCTATTAAGACAACACAAAGTACGAAAATTGAATATCATGAAGATGTTTACTTTCATGTAATTTTTATGAGAAGCTTATTCATTTTATTTGCTTGTATATGCTCAATTTATTTACAAAACCTACCATTAAATTAAGTATCCATCAATAACAAACTGAACATCAAAACTCTTATATTCTCTTATACAATAGGCAAATACATTAGATGAAGATAATGACAAATCACAAACAAAGTAAGTTTCTATTTAAAGTAGATAAAGAGAGAGGGAGTTTATTAAATAGTTTTTTTTGTCATATTGCGTTATTTTATATATGTGTATTTTTTACCTTTTTGGTCAAGGATTTTTTATTTTTCTTATTAAAGACATGTAAATTGAGGATCATGAGCATACTTATTCCTATTAAGACAACACAAAACACGTAAATTAAAAATCATGAAGATTTTTACTTTCATGTAATTTTTATGAGAAGCTTATTCATTTTATTTGCTTGAATTAAGTCTCAATCCTTAACAAACTGAACATCAAAACTCTTATATTCTCTTATGCAATAGGAAAATATATTAGATTGAGATAATGACAAATCACAAACAAAATAAGTTTCTATTTCAAGAGAGAGTTTATTAAATAGTTTTTTTGTCATATTGTGTTATTTTATATAGGTGTATTCTTTGCCTTTTTTGTCAAGGATTTTTAAGACATGTAGATTGAGGATCATGAGCACATACTTATTCCTATTAAGACAACACAAAGCACGAAAATTGAAGATCATGAAGATGTTTAATTTCATGTAAATTTTACGGGAAGCTTATTCATTTTATTTGCTTGTATTATGCTCAATTTATTTAGAAAACCTACCATTAAATTAAATCTCCATCTATAACAAACCAAACATCAAAACTCTTATATTATCTTATACAATAGGCAAATACATTAGATGGAGATAATGACAAATCACAAATAAAGTAAGTTTTTTATTTCAAGTAGATAGATAGAGAGAGAGAGAGAGAGAGTTTATTAAATAGTTTTTTTTGTCATATTGTGCTATTTTATATAGGTGTATTCTTTGCCTTTTTTGTCAAGGATTTTTTGTTATTAAAGACATGTAGATTGAGGATAATGAGCATACTTATTCCTATTAAGACAAAACAAAGCACGCAAATTGAGTCATGAAGATATTTAGTTTCATGTAATTTTTATGGGAAGCTTATTCATTTTATTTGCTTGTATTATGCTCAATTTATTTAGAAAACCTACCATTAAATTAAGTCTCCATCTAGAATCGAACATCAAAACTCTTATATTCTCTTATACAATAGGAAAATACTTTGGATGGAGATAATGACAAATCACAAACAAAGTAAATTTCTATTTCAAGTAGATAAAGAGAGAGGAAGTTTATTAAATAATTTTTTGGTGATATTGTGTTATTTTGTATAGGTGTATTCTGTGCCTTTTTGGTCAAGAATTTTTTATTCTCCTTATTAAGGACAGAGTGTCATTTCTTGTGTTTAAATTAAAAAATTAAAATTTTCCTCCTTAAGCCTAACCTCCATTTCCTCTATAAATACATCATTTTACTTAATGACACATGATTTATAGCCAAGAGATTTGCACCTAAATCTCTCTTAATATTTTGAGCTTTATACTTGCAAATTTCTTGAGTGAGCAAAATAATTTTTTTTGTGAGCTTAGATTGAAGATTCTACATTTTTGAGAGAGTTATTGTACGAGATCCCTAAATCTCAAAATACATTACCTTGTGAGGTTTAGTTAGCACCCATAAGTCAATTGGGTTTGTTAGGTTTGGTCTTCACCTTTCGAGTGCATAAAAATCTCCAAAAGGGAGTCTTGGATAGTGGATGTAGGGAAATGATTTCCTGAATCACATAAAAATATCATGTGCTTATCTTTTTCACCTTCTTCTCTTTGTATTTCTTGCTATTTATTTTTCGCGTTTTTATTTTATGCACTCAATTTCCTCACTTTTAGTTTCCGCAGTTCATGTTTCATACTTTAAGTATCCATAATTTATTTATTTGCTTGTTTTACATTTCTACATTTACATGATCACAATGATTATTTACTTTAACAGTTTCATCTATTACTTATTTATTTATCTTTTCAAGCATTAAAATTTTAAAATTTTAAAATTCATTCTTGAACATTCACCTTTCACTTGAGTGAGAAAAGTTTCTAATTCGAACATGATCACCCTCCTCTTGGGGTTGCCATATTGATCTTACATGCTAGTATTATTGTCATTTATTAGTACAATGGTCAGTTATGTTGTCATTTAAGGTCTTGTGCTGCGCATTTGAAAAATTTATCAGAAACTTGATAGAATCTTGGATGGAGGGGATCTTTTTTATTAATGATAAAAGTTAAAGGGTCTCTGAAGAAGATGTTAAAGCTGGGAGATGCAATTGAAAGTTGGTCAATCTTGGGGAGGTCTTATTGAAATTAACACATTATTATTGTTTTGAAGGTTAGATATTTCTCAACAAGGTTTCTGTTGTTAGATTTCTTCTTTTGAAACATGAAAATAGGAAAACCTATACAAACAAGACCTACAACGCCCTATTTAGAAGTCCTTGTTGGGTTAAATGTACTTATATGGAAGATATTGGATGAGAAATATACCCGCAGGTAATGATATTCGTGGATATTTGACTTAATGAGTGAGTTTAAAATTTATAAATGAGTGTTGGCTTTTGTTGGGTGGGTACATTTTTTATCTATCATAAATGGGTAGACCCAATACCCATTAGATACTCATTTAATGTCATCTAACAATAAAGTCAATTACTAAATTTTTGTTAAAACTATTAGGAACTTGGTATTCTCGTGCGAAAACATCAGTGATAGGATTACTTTCTCCGTAAAGATCTCTTAATCAACTTGTCCAACTTTTCATATAAGAGTTGAAATAAAAAAAAGTATATAAATCAACAATATATACATAACTACAACCAATTTAGTTCACTGCCTTAAATGTTTGTAGCGAGAGAAATATGTGTAGTTTTATACTGCACAATGTTACTATAATAAGGCAATAAATGTGACTTAAAACCATATATTCACGTCATAGTTAAAAAATTATTTTTCATTTTTAAGTTTGTAGTTTACTACGCTTGACATATACGTTATAAATTGTTAATTTATAATAGTGATAAACACTATAGTACTGCATAATATGACATTATATTCAAAGCTCACACTGAAATACCAGATATGATTCGTTAGTAGATTAACTGACAATTTAGAATTGATTTAAGAACTATAATATTGTAGAGTATAACAATATATTCAAACTCACAGTTAAAAAAATAGAATAAGGAGAGTATTTATATTGTAACATATTTATGTAATACTATCGAAATAATATTATTATTTAAAAACACGAAAAAAAACAATAAAAAAATGAAAGAAAAATAATCATTTAGGCATCAACTCAAATAATATTCATTGGATACCCATATCTTAATATGTATTATTTATACTTACCTATTTAATTTACTATAGGTATGTGTAGAGTATGCTTAGTAAAAATTTAAAATGTATATTTAATGGATACACCCATACTCAAACTCACCCATTCCCATCAGTAGTACTCAAACTCACCCATTATCATCTCTAGTACTCAAACTTGCCCATTACCACCATCTGTAGACCTGCGGGCCTGTGGCGCTTTTTTATAGAGTATTATATACTAACTCTGTTTTTAATCCATTCTTTGTGCCTTTACTCTGATCAATAATACAGTCCATCGTTTTACTAGAGCAGGCTTGCTAACTGTCAGTCCACTGATTTGTTGATTTTAGCGTGCTCGCTTAGCTCGTTAGGCCGTTATCATTTTTTCTTATAGTGACCTCTACAACTTGGAGAAATCAAATCAGTCCAATTTTTATCTTTACCTCGTGTTGAGATATTTAATACATCTTGTATGTTTGCACGAGAAATCATTTTGAGCTCCACAAAACAATATTTTACAATTATTATTATAATAATTATTGTAAATTTTATTATTATTATTGATAAGATTCCCTTAAAACTAATGGCCATTTCAGGTTGTATGTTTTAAATATCATTTGGGTAGGTACTTGTATCTATTGACCTGAATTATTTAATGTGTTTGACTTGTAATTATCAATATGCATTGCCATCTACGGCAATTTTAATGCTTTCTTGTCAGCTAAAAATCTCTGTATCGAGACTTCGTTATTATGTAGTTGACGCCCCACTATAAATGTCAGAGATAATTGCTTAAGTGAGACAAATGAAAAACACTGGAAAATAGAAAATAGAATAGGACTGACAAACAATTATGCGAAAACTCGGAATCTAAGCCTCACTGTAAATAAAAATAATGGCTTACGCCATTTGATTTTGAGTATTTTAGGATGAGAATCAAAGAGGACCATTAGGTTTGAAATATTTTAGAGTGAAAAATCAAAGATTAGTGAGAATGTTATGGATTCCAATGTTTGTCTGAATAGACAAATTGGAGTAGTGTAGTTGGTTAAATGTCCACACTTAATTCTTTTTAAAATTTATAATATAATTTTGACAAAAAAAACAAATATTACAAGTAAAACACATAAGAGATGGTTGTTAAGGAAAAAAAAGACGTTAGAGAGAGGCTTAAAGCCAATCCATGAGTGAAATTTGAGGTAATGATTGATGATTTCAAATATGAAATTTATTTTCATCATGTTATATTCACATAACTAATTGTAATTAAAGACAGCAATGAAAATAAGTTAAAGTTTTAAAGATTAAATTAACCAAAAAGTTATATTACAGGACTAAATTGCAAGTATATAAGTTCAAAGATTGATAACTAGTAGGCAAAAATTAAAATTCAAGGGCGAACTTACAAAAATTGGTAAAAGTTTAAGTACCAATAACATTGTCTAACCAAATAAAATCATTAAAAAATTCTTATTCATCTTTCCTTCTATGAATAATTTTATTTTGAATTTTTAATAGTGACTTAATGGAGTGTTGGAAGTTTCTTGATTGACACCATGCCTATGTCAAATCTTCTACATGATTCTTGTTGAGTTTTGCTTTCACCCTTCATATAAAGCAAAGATCAGATAATATGTAAATGTAATAATTGTACTGAATCCTCTGTTGACAAAAATATTTAATTTATCAAAATTATAGAATGTAAGAAAATTGTTGTAAAAAATCTAATGCTCTTAAGAAATTCTACCGAGTTTTTAACCATTTTTATTATAGTTCTCATACAGTACCACAGTTACAGTTGACGTGAAGTGTAACTTAAATAATTTATTTTGGTTGAGAGGTTTCAAATTTAACGAATTTATAAAGAATTTGAGGAGTTGGTGTTTTAGTTGCTAAATAAAAATTAAATTTTTATTAATCAATTCCGTTTTGATATTCAGTTTAATTGGTTGATAAAATGAAATGGTTAGATATTCCTGTGTTTTGTTTTGGAGTAAATATTTCAAAAGTTATTAAAAAGATAGTATTAATTTAAATAATATATGTATGAAAAATTTGTCTTATAACTTACAATTTCCATATAACAACACTTAATTAAAAATACAACAAAAATGTTATGTTTTTAGAATACACGTATAAAGTTTTTTTTTTTTGCATTTTAGCTTAAATAATAAATTCAACCATTTGACTAGGACAAATCCACTATTTGCATTTTGCCAACAAATAATATAGTGAAATGGATGCAATCAGACAAAGATATATACAAAAATAAATTAGAAAAATGCTTTCTTTGCAGCTAATAAAAACAAGCTAGTGTGTAAATTAATTAATAATATAATAATTAATTAACGAGTATTACTAGTTTAATTTGATAAAAAAAATTAACGAGCATTACCAGTTGGATTCTAGGTTTAAAAACACATTAGATTATTCATTAGTAGGAATAAGTACGAATTTCAAAGAATTTTCATTTTACATAATTAGTTCATTTATGTGGATAATCAACAAAATAATTACAAGTACAATTTTTTTGTCCATTAAAAGAATTTGTGTTTGTTAAAAAAGAGTAATTATTTGTTGAGGATAAAAAATTTAGAAATCTATGTTGGTGTAATGTATTATTTTATCGTAAAAACTATATTATAAGATACTGTGCAATTGGTGCCAAATTCAATTGACAGTTAGAGTCTGTCTTTGTTGGAGAGGTCTCATTTGGGTTCGCTGCGAAATGGAGCTGAATACGGATTCAAGTCCCAAATCGCCCTTGCTCGGAGGGGAGGTGAAGCGTGGTGGTAGTGGCCGACGCGGTCGGCTCATTCGGAGGTACTCGGTCAACTCTCTGCGGAGTGAGTTCGTGTCGAGGCTACCGGAGAATGTTCGGTCTGGTATCGACGACATTGAATGTCCTTTTGAGATTGATCTCTCTCGAACTTCGGGATTAGGAAAAGGTCTCTCTCTCTCTCTCTCTCTCTCTCTCTCTCTCTCTCTCTCTGAGTTTGTGTGTGTGGGTGAGGTGAAGCTCTGTTTGTTTGCTGAGAAAGTGAATGAAAAGAAAGGAGACGTGAAAAGATGGGAGTTTTTGTTTTGTTATCGGAAATCCTGTATGGCTGCCGAAGATTTAAAATAAATGTATAGTTTAAAAAGATAACTTCTTTACCACGGCTGCGTCCATGAGTATAATTATCTTCTAGACTTCTGGTTGATAAGAGAAATAATACTACTTTCTCTCAGCTAGTGAATATTCTTGTCTTTTTTGTTTTATCACAACTTTACCTTAATCTTTATAGGAGAAAAGGAATACTATGAAAAACAACTTGCCACGTTGAAATCCTTTGAGGAGGTTGATTCATTGGTCATGGCTGATTGCATTGATGAGGAAGACATTGAAGAACAAGCTCAGCATGAGAAAGCGATGAGGATCTCTAATTATGCAAATGTGGCACTCCTTGCCTTGAAGGTTATATATCATGACAATAAGAAGCCGCTCTTTTTTAACTTTGTTGCTCCATTACGCTTACATTGAGCATGGCTATATTTAGGAAGAGATCTTAATGTAGTTTTCGATTTGTCAATTTAAGGTTTACGGACATATCTAGGAAGAATTTAGCAATCCATTTCAAATGGTTACATATTTTATAATTTTGCACAATGATCAAAAGGGACAATAAAAATTATAAATGATTGTTTGATTTATTAATGATCTGTCTACTACTCTTATTCTAACTGGAGTCACCTGATTCATCACAAAAATGCAGATCTATGCTACAGTGAAGAGTGGATCCATAGCCATTGCTGCATCGACACTTGATTCTCTGCTTGATCTCATGGCTGGTGGAATACTCTGGTTTACCCACTTATATATGAAAAAAGTAAATATCTATAAGTACCCAATTGGAAAGTTGAGAGTGCAGCCAGTGGGCATAATCGTTTTCGCTGCCATTATGGCCACACTAGGTATGTTACCCAGTTCCTTAACAAATTGCCACTTTCAAGCGTTTATTTATTTTTCGTCACTTGGTATTTTTTGCCATGTTAAAGTCTACAGTCAAGCACGCACTAATTCATCTGCTAGCTTTGTGTGTATCAGACATGGAGTGATGTACCATGTGTTGATATGATTGTCATTGCTGGCATAGTTCTGCGATATATTTTCAATATTTTAGTTCATATATCACTGGGTCCTGATACCTAGAACCCTGACAATCGAAATAAGTTTGAAGATAACTATGTAACTGCTAGGAAAAAGGGTGAAAGGAGTTCTCAAATTTGTAATTGCCAACAGATTGGATACCAGACAGTAAATTCTCATAGTTATATTCTAGGAAACTAAAATCTCATTTTTAATTCATCCTGTCCAGGATTACTTCCCGGGTCCTTTGATAGGAATCCGAATATGAAGAGAGAAACAAAGAATATCACTGCTTATAAACAAAGAATATCAGTACTAGAATTATTCTACATTCTAATGATGCTCTGCAATTCCCCTTTTCTGATGATCCAGATGCATCTCAATTGTTCCTTTATTTCTGAACATATAACAATACAGATAAATGTCAATGAGATGAATGGAATGTTTACACGCCTCTAGATATTGTAATAGAGATTAAATAAGCTTATCTTATTTCAGATGTTAAAAACTTAAAACAGAATGTGATATCTGCTTTGAGTAAGCAATTCATGAGTAGCTTTTTGTTCTTCATTTTTACAGTTCCTCGTTGATGGTAAGAAAGGGTGAAGTTTGCCTCGTTTTTTTTGGTTAAAGTTGACACTAGTTCCTTGCATATTATACCTCGACATTTTCTATTTAGGCTTTCAGGTATTGCTTCAGGCTGTTGAACAACTGGTTCAAGATAAACCGTCTGAAGAAATGTCGATAGATCAATTCATATGGCTGTGTTCAATTATGATATTTGCTACTGTCATAAAACTCTCTCTCTGGATTTACTGTAGAAGCTCAAGAAACAAGATTGTCCGTGCATATGCAAAGGTTCTTTTCCCCTTAATTGTAATCATAAATCATTTACTTTAGAAGTGAATTCTTCTACTTTGCAGTTGCTTAACCACTCTCATTTCTGCCTCCCAGGATCACTACTTCGATGTGGTAACAAATGTGGTTGGATTAGTCGCAGCTGTTCTGGGTGACAAATTCTACTGGTGGATCGACCCGACTGGTGCTATTATCCTTGCTATTTACACAATCATAAATTGGTCTGGAACTGTCTGGGAAAACGCAGGTAGGTTCTCTGCTCTATTTTATTTTCCTTTGCTCTCATGCCTTACTATATTCGCAAAACTTCCATGACATGACAAAAGCTAGAAAAAAACTTTCATATCACAAATTGCGGAAGTACTTTTTCTACATCAATCGATCGGACTCTTTTTTCATATTATTAGAATTATATTGAAACAGTACGCGATCTGCGAATATGATGTTTGCTGAGAGAGGAAATGAAAATTTAAAGTTGACTTTGGACAAAAAAAGGTTAGAAGTTTGAGATAAAAAGGTTAGAATTTTGAGATATCTAGGAAACAGATATGGTTGATCAATTGTTTCTTTTGCATGTGAAGGGAGGGAGGGGGTTGCTACTATTTTTTAACCTACGTAAAGAATACATAATAAATTGTCCTTTCAAATTTATGCTGCTTGAGAATTGATATCCTGTATATACTTAACATTCATCTAAGAAGCAACTTCTTGATGTAGTTTCTCTTGTGGGAGAATCAGCCCCTCCAGAAGTGTTGCAGAAATTGACATATCTTGTTATAAGGCATCCTAATATCAAACGGGTTGACACAGTCCGTGCTTACACCTTTGGTGTTCTTTACTTTGTTGAGGTTAGTTATTCCTAGTTCCTATATATATATTTGTTACTGGGGTTATTTAACTTGCAGTAACTTGTTTTCTGGTTTCGCTGTCAGTATCATTTTGTCAGTTGACAATATTTGGAACTCTCCTTATTATCTTGCATTTAGGCTTTTCTTTATCACAATTACAATTGAATCCTAACAGACGCTTTAGATTTTCGATCATTTTGACTCTTCCGCATCTAACTTCATCAAGTTTTGGTTCAACTTCAAGTACTTCCATTCCCATCTAGTTGGCTGTTGGACAGTACCCGGCTACATACCAACTGACTAAAAATTTAGCAATGTTTATGCTATGTATTTCAAGAGTATTGATAATGTGAATTTTCCCATTCTTTCCTAGTATTAGAAAGTATTGAGAAAATGAAAGCATGTGGCAGAACTCGACTCATTCTATTTCTACGGCTTCTTTCTTAAAAAGAATCAAATCTTTTCCAACAGCTTCTTTTTCCAATTTGTATGATAAAAATGTTCCAATATTTTGATGAGCAGGTGGATATTGAACTGCCAGAAGACCTTCCATTAAAAGAAGCACACACCATTGGAGAAACCTTGCAGATAAAGATCGAAAAGCTCCCGGAAGTAGAGAGGGCATTCGTACACATCGACTACGAATGTGAGCACAAACCCGAGCACTCTGTTCTCAGCAGGCTACCAAACAGTCAGGACTGAAGTTTTGGTACATTTAAAACACTTAATCTCTAAATTATATCCCTCTGATCAACATGTGGATGATTAAAGTTTGTTGTTTTTGGGATTTCAGTGATAGCTTGAGGAGTCCTAAATAGACCATGATGCTCTTACCATTTCATGGTCACTATTCTTTTCTTTTATTATCAGTACAGGTAAAATTGGTTAATAGAGCGATGAAGAATTTTCTTTTTTCTTTTTGTCAAAGTTACCATTCTACAAAGATTGAAGAATATTATTACCCGAACCTACGTTCTCATGGTGAGAGGTGTGGGGATTAACTACTATGTCAAACTCATCTCATGGATTGAAAATGCTAGTTAACTATTGAGAAAAAAAGGTTAAAACCTCTCGGAGGAATTTACGTTTGGCGTATAGAGAAATAGTTTTTATTTCGAGACAAATGAAATCATCTAGATCTCTTTTGCTTATTTATTTTTCTAAATGATATAGTATATACAAAAATCTTCCAAGAGTGCATTTATACTTATATTTCGTTTCTTTACTTTTTGTAAATGAATTTGTTCCTAAAGCCAAACAAATGATTGAATTGTTATTATATTTCACTTCCCCTGTCCATAAACAAAGAGGGCCATACTTTTTTATAATGCCTGGGTTATTTATGGGTTACATTAATTGTGCCCGAATCATGCCTTAAATGGTTTGAATTTTGGGGATCAAATCATGATATTGATTCTAATTATACGATTTTTGCCATTCATGGTTCATGATTTTTGCATTGTGTATGTATGTAGATGTTTTTCCTTAATGTCCCGTTTATTTCACGCTATACTTCATTGTAACCTTGTTGTAATCTTCTTATAATTTAATCACCACGTTTGTTTAGAATAATCCTTAAATTAAGATGCAACCTATTTTGCATATATTTTAATTTACAAACTGTTGAGATAATTGAATTGCAGTAGAAAATGAAAGCAATCTTAATTTATAATGTAATAACATCTCTGATGCAAAGAAATTTGATTTAGTACCCTCATGTAGTAAGAGATAATAAATATGTTCTATTAGTATGAGAATAACGTAGTATAATTTAAAATTTTATAATAAATTTTACTAATTTAAATTAAATTAAATATACTAAAATTTAGTCTAACATTATAAACTTACTTAAATACAAATCAAACATAATTTAAATTAATTTTAGAATTGCACATCAAAACAGGATTTTAGAACTCAAATGGTATTTAAGTAACTTTTATATCATTTATAGAAATTTACATCAAAACTTAACATATACCAAACATAGTAATCTTAAATTGCCACTCATCATTTCAGAAATTACCATGCACAACAAAAAATGTCAACCATATTTTGCCATTAATTCAACTACCAACAATTGAATTGCAACCAATTTAATTACGATTGTTATTCGAGATTACATGGATCAAACGACCCTTAAGATAAAGTCTGACTGTCATTCTCTGGGTCTTAACATATGTGGGCTTTCATATCCGAGTTGGAATGACCAGGGGGAGCTAGAACTCAACTTCAGTGGGGTCACTGGTCCCGCTCCTCCTATTTATATTTACGGTGTATTTTATATCATTCTAATATATATGCATACACACACATATGTATAGGAGATGAAGAGAAATACCAAGAGATAAAACTACATTTGACAACTTTTCATTAAAATTCAAGTTTACAATTTCACGTGAATCATAAAATTACAACTGTCCTCGTCGTCGACTTTTCATATATTTGAAATCGTTGTATGATTGCTTCATTATCAATAATATGAAAGACATCTTGCTCAATGAAGGTAACCAAGCAATCATTCATCCATTGATCTCCCATCCGATTACGCAATCGATTTTTTATGAACTTCATTGCAGAAAATACCCTTTCTACCGAGACAGTTGCAATTGACAATATTAATGCTAGTTTTAGTAGTAGATAGACCAATGGGTATATACAACATTTCTTTTCGTCTCTACTAACTTTCTAGCAATATCACCAATTCCTTTGATTTATGAAAATCCAAGGCTCGTGCGCATATCAATAATATAAAGCTCTAGTTGATTATCAAGTTTCATGAGCCATTGGAGTAAAATCATATGGATATAAGTGAACACGATGAAGCAACATTTGTTTGTCAAAAGCATAGAATAAATCACTCGAATTCAAACAAGAAACATCGAGAAGCAATCTCAGTTGTCACCTCATTGAAACTTTGATTAAGTTCTTGAAGTTGCATATCAATGATAGTGTAAAACAACGCTACCCGAAAATAGTGCATGTTTGTATACTCAGTCAGAAGGGATTTACGTCGTGGTCCTCCTGGAACCACATACCATTCATCCATATTTGGCACTAAGATACCATTTTTGTTACAAAATGTCACAACTTCACTCAATAAAGACTCCCAACCATCATCCATCACCGTCTACAATTGTTGTTTTGCCACCCTAACCTGTGTCATGGAGTTTACAATGTCTTGATCTTTTCTTTATAAGGCGTGTGATAACTCATTTGTGATACCCAATATTGTTTTCATCATTTAAACGGTGAATGCAAACTCAAAAGTCTGAACTACACCTATGGAAGTACGTGCATGAATGAACTCTTTATTCTTCCTCTATTGCTTCTTCAGTCACAAACTCTAACACATCAACTATAGATGGAAATATTAAAATCACATTGATAAGTGAACGATAATGGGATCCCCAACGTGTATCCCCAACTCGTTGAAAACTAGTTTCTTGGTTCAAGCCTTGCCGACTTTGGAGTTCACCTTTATCTAATTCTTACAAGATGCTCCAACCATGTTTACCAAATTAGCTACGTTGACAAAAATATTAGAAACACTGCTATGATATTTTACAGTTGCCACAAGTGCCAACTGAAGTTGATGCGCAAAGCAATGAATATAATGTGTAAATTCATTCTCATTCAAAATTAAAGATTTTAGACCGTTTATTTCACCTCGCATATTGTTGGAATATATTCATAAAATAACGTGTAATAACTATTTATTTGTATTTAGTTATTTCTCAGACATTAGTATTATTGAATTTTTATGAATAAATTGACAATTTTATTTTAAATTAAAGTGTGTTTGTAAATTACTCAAGTCTTGAAACTTTCATCAACGAATGAAGAGTGAAGACATAGGCGCCTTCAGATGAACTCTTCTGAGAAAGTTCAGAACGATATTCACAGTTTTAGTATCAAATGAGCAATTGAATATGACTACGATTGTTAGGTTGAGAACCGATGGATGCCAGTCATGGGGCATGGGAGTGGAGACTCAAACGGGTAACCTAGACATGTTATGAACATTTTGAATAGATTGGTAACTAATTAGTTTAGAGCCTAAAACCGTTTACCTAGCTCTAAATCTAATTGTTACACCTTAAATGTATTTTCATAATTATCTTAAT
Source organism: Datisca glomerata (assembly GCA_003255025.1). Lineage (NCBI taxonomy): Eukaryota > Viridiplantae > Streptophyta > Magnoliopsida > Cucurbitales > Datiscaceae > Datisca > Datisca glomerata. The sequence goes on from QANY01007347.1 coordinate 617,014, forward strand.
CATGAGCTGAATACGTAGCTTGACTTAGTTAATTGTAATATTTGATATGTCAAATGAGTGAGTTCGAATTGACGGACAATACCTCGATGGTTGAGATTGTAATTCAATTAAGTTGGAGTTACATAATTCAAATATATGAAAATTTCGTGAATGGATTGCGAAAGCAACAATATCATCTTATGCTTTAATGATGGATGCGTGAATAAAAAATTAACCTGGCCAGATATTCAATGAATTGAGTCATTGATTAAGACTTGTGAATGGTACGAGACACTTCACTATTATGTCTTTCTTATTCACAGTCAATAAATGAGTTAATAAAATAATAACAAGATGGGTAAAATGGTAGTTTTACATTCTGCTCTTATTACTGATATTCACGATAGGTATTGTGTTAAAATATTCTGTGGACCGTGAAAATAAAAAAGGTTTATTTACACCAACAGAAAACGTAGCGCGCATGAATCGAGAGTTGATTCGGCATCGATCCTATAATGGAATCGTACGATGTCAGGATTAAATAAGTCGAGAATTTATGGAGATAAATTCATCGAGTATTTGAATCATTAGCTTTGTTCATGTGGGTCCATTCGGTCTCAGAAATAACTCATGAGAACAGGAATAAAGAAATGAAGTAAATTAGATCAAAATGTATTTTGGTGTCAAGGTATATTTCCTACACTTATATATTATGGGTAATGTCACTTAATTAGTTAAGTGTGATTATTTGTATTAAAATTAATTAGTTTATTATTTTCTAGATATTAGATAATTAGTAAATAAAAATTAATTAATTAATTAATTGATAAGATAATTAGTAAATAAAAATAAATTAATTAATTAAAAAATAAATAAACTAATTGATAATGATAAATTAAATTTATCAATTGAATTAATAGATTTTCGACAATTTGAATATATGAGGATGAATTTTTGAAAATTTAAAATATAGAGGTATATTTATAAATATCAAAAATTAGATTTTATAAATATCTAATAATAATTTGACTGCAAGAGAGATAGAGATATAGATATCATATCAAATATAGAGAAAAAGAGTTTTCTCCATTCCCTAGTGATTGTCGCCGATTAAGAGAGTATTAAAGAAATTTTTTTAGATTTTTTCTTCAATCGTTTTGAGGGCCCACACTCAAATTCTTGTAAGATGTATTTATGAAATTATTAAGTGGTTGTTGGTGGATGAAATTCACAAATCATCCCGATGCTTGAAGAATACAAAGAACGCTCGAAAAAATTTTGCCAGTTCAAAAAATCTTTGATGCAAAGTATAGGTGAAAAATTATTTCTAACCTTATCTTCTCGTTTAATATGTATATGCATAATCGCACGTTATTTGATTTTAAATTATTTAATTCGATTAAATAAGTTAATTGATTTTTTTTATATTCCGCACATGAATTGTTCATGCTTAAAACTTGTTTTTAATTAACTTCAAAACCAACCGATCCCAGCACATATTACTAGCTCCATCATAACCTTGTCAACGGATTCTTTACCAATGTGTAGAAAGTAAGGACTCTATGACTGCTTTTAGTGACAAAGTAGGAGTATTAGCTACATGAACAATACCAATAAACTGTTCAAGTATGCACCCTGTTTTATCCACATAACGTAAAACAACCATTTGCTCCTTGACAAAGATCTCACGAGACTCATCAACCAAAATTGCAAACAAACCATCATCAATTTCAGAAATGATAGCTTTGGTCGTTTCTAAAGAAACTGCATTTGCAATATATTTCTGAATCTCAAGAGCCACCATCTTCTGATTCTTCAGAAACTCGTTGCAGACAGAGCCAGAGAGAGAGAGAGAGAAGAAATACCTCACAATCATCGTCTCGTCAAGCAGGTGAACTGGTGAAGCTCTGTTGTCGTGCAGCTCCATTGGCGGCGTCCTCGGGCTAGGGGACCACTAAGCACTGACCAGGGCCAGAGGTGAGCCACTGCGCCGTGAGGTGAGGTGAGGAAGACGAAAAAAAGGATGAGGTTTTTGGGGAAAATGGTCGAGGGTGAGGAAGGAAGTGAAATTAGGTTTTTTAATTTAGGAGTTAAAAATAAAACATTTTAGGTTTACAAAACTGAAAATAAAAGGTTCAAAACTGAAGAAACTTAGTGGAGTCACAAGTGAGAAATTTGTGTGGTCAAAAATCAACAGAGGGTCAAAAATCAAAATTTTCCTATGCTAGAAAAAAAAATGAGTGGGGTCATTTGACCCACCCCATGTGAGTAGCTCTGCCCCTGGAATGACCAGCCAATGCTTTGCTGAATTTATTTTGAGCTTTGACGATGTGTCGAGCATATCTCGAAGGATATAATATCCTTCTAGACACATGCAGTCGTATAATATGCGTAAAATTTAGTTCCTGTATAAATGTCCCTTGAGCTTCATGTTCCTTTATGTCTAGGTATTGGGTAACATGATTTCACACTTATGAAACCTTTTCGCATCCCAGATAAACTATTCGTCTAGACACACGGACACCTATATCATGCGTTAAAATTAGTTCATGTATAAATGCCTCTTGCGCTTCACGTTTCTTTATATCTAGAGGAACATGACTTTGCAGTTGTGATACCTTTTCGTATCCCGTTCGTTCATTTCTACTTAAATTCGTGTTTAGATCCATGAACTTTCATTTCATATTTAGTTTCGGGTTCAAGTCCGTTCATAAATTGTTCTTCTCTTTTCTTTAGAGCCTTACTGTTTTTTTCTTCCTACTTTCTTTCAGTTTCAAGATTTCCTTGCAAGTAAGCTTTTCTTCTTTTCAATTTTTTCTATCACGGATTCTAGGTCGTTTTGTGCCCCTTGTTCATTGAATCACAAATGAGAGTGAATTCCGTAGTTTTCTTTAGGATTATTCCCAATGTTTTTCCAAACAATGTAAATGTCGTCTTAGGTTGTTCTGAAGGTGTGGCAGAGCCAGTTCCTCCTCCCTTCGCAATTTCTTTCCACCTGATTTAACATATTCCTAGGTATTATATTTTCTACGTCTCCTCTATTTCAAGAACATTTTATCCACCATGATCTGTTCTCATCTCAAGTTATAACCAACACATATAAGGCCGTCTTGTGAATAGAATCCCTAAATAGATACTTTCACCTCAATTTGGAGGCTTAGGATGTACACAGTTAGGAAGAAAGGTGATTTTTACTAACCCTACGTAGGAAAATATGGTATTCCGATATTGATATTGGTAGACGTAGACTATTAAATTCTTTATACCAACTTTAAATTCTTATGTGATTAATTATGTGTTGTAAACTGTTACATAAGGATAAACATAATTCTTTGGATAATTTGAGCTTTAATGTATCTAATAGAGTGTAAGGCGCAAGGATAATTTTTATTTTTATGATGAGTTAAAATAGAAACATCAAAAGATGAAAGAAATGTACATATATAGTGGTTATGGTCTCTAAATCACACGATAAAATAATTATTCTATTATCTCTAATATCCTATCATTTAGAGAGAAAACAAAGAGACTTCAACAAAAAAAACTCTCTTAAAGAATTGTGTAGATATAAAATGCCAACCGTTTATAGAATCAAGTAACCTCATTAAACTTCAAACATGAAATTTCTGAGAATTTCATTGTAGCGATGGCGTTATAAGGCTTGTTCTTAAACACAAAAAGATTTCTCCCCTTCCAGATTCCTAACAAAGAAAAAAGAAAAGGGAAATAGAATCTCGGGTAGTATCTGGATGATTTTTAAGTTCTGATACTCTTTTGAATCTAGATGCCAAAAAATTTACCACACTAATAATCAGGACAGAGATTGAACTGGCAGCTATTCAAACATAAGCTGCTCCATTTAGATCCCACAACGGTATGAAACAAACTCTCCACCTTTTCCATACAGACATGACATAGAGGATCTTGGCTGATATGTCTTCTAAAAAGATTTTGCTGTGTTGGTAAACGTTTCGGGTAGCTCTCGAAAGGAAAAACTTGATCTTAGTGGGAACATTATTATGCGAAACCGTTTTACAAATATTAGCATGTACTGAGGAATGAGAAAAGGATCCTCAATAAACACCTTGTAATTTTGAAGTGTGTAAGAAGTGATAACATGATTTAACTTGAGAATATCCTTACAACTAAGCCAAACTAATACATCATTACTGCCAAATCTATTAATAGGAATGAAAAAAATATTTCTAGAAATCCAAGAAAGCAAATAAAGAACTAAATTAAGCCTCTAATCCATCCAAAAGAATTAGGAAATAAAAAGTCAGACACAAAATTGACAGAGGAACCTTATAATCAGATAAATTACAAAACCAGGAACCCAACTATCATTCCAAATGTTGAACATGCAAACCGTTACCAATTCTCCAATAAGATTGCTCCCTAATAATTCCTTTCACATGCCAGATACTCTTCCAAGCCCAAGAACTATACTTACCACCCTTAGCATTATGAAAGTCACAATTAGGTAAATATAAACTTATAAGCAGCCTAACACAAAGGCCATCAAGATTTTTTAGAATAAGCCAAGCTTGCTTAGCAATTAAAATCATCCAAATCTCTAGGATCTAACTCTTCCCAATCTTTACTACTAGTTATTTTGTGACTAGAAACTCAACTAATACCCATAATATCATCCTCCTTAGACCCTCAAAATCCCATAAAAGTTATTCGAAGTTGATAGCACATTCTTTTAGGAAGCTTAAATTACTCATAACATAGCTAGGAAGAGATTGAGCCACTGATGTTAATAAAGTTTCCTTACCTCCAAGAAATAACAAATTGGATTTCCACAAAGATGTTTTCTCATCCATATTTTCTATAAGCAAAGAAAGTGGGAAGATTAAAACTTGCTCCAATCAGTAAGCAAACCAAGTAGGTATCCTTCTGGACAGAAAAGGGGAATATTGAATATTTTTTATATAACATCCTTCTAATGGTTAGACATATTTTCACTAAACCAAATGTGTTCTTATCCAAGTTAACCTTTTAACCATGAGCATTACAACGCCTCTTGTAAAAAAAAATCCAGATTAATATTAGAATCAGTATCCACATCGATAATAAAAAAGATGAGAAATAAGTGTACTACCCGTTTTAAAAGAAACATGATCGACTTTACTTTCCCTACTAGCCAGACTAACGCATTTAGACAGTCTTTGCGCAATAATAATAAATAAATAAGGAGATAGTTGGTCTCCTTGCCAGTCCCCTGCTAGGCCTAATATTCACCTTAGGATCACCGTTAATAGCAATCTTATAATTCACAGTAGTAATACAAGTCATCACCCATCTCACAGATTTATAATCAAAACCCATCTTAACTAGCAAATTTTTAGAAAGCCCTAACTAACTTTATCATAAGCATATCTGCTTTAAGAGCCACTACACCCTTGCTACACTTTTTTATGTTTTTGATGTGACAAAAAATTTCTTGAGCCATCAAAGAAATATGTTAATTATGCCTACCATTAATAAAAACACCTTGAGATTCCGAGATAACATGAACTCATAAATTTCTCAACCGATTAGCAAGTACTTTAGAAATAGTTTGATAAGAAAAGTTATGAAGAGCAATTGGCCTAAAAAATCTTTAACAGTTCTCCACGTATCAATACCAACCAGATCTCAATATTTTTTATAAGAAAACCTAGGAATACTATAAGGCTTAGGAGCTTTATTAGAACCGAACTCAAAAACAACATTATTAACTTCCTTAAATTAAACATTAGCTGTTGGATCCTTAATCCAACACTGAAATTATATGTAAATAATTATGTGTTGAAAACTGTCAAATAAAGTTAGACTCAATTAAAAGTGATCTAATAAGGTTTTGGATAATTGTAGTTTTAATGTATCTGATAAGTTGTGAACCATTTAATGTGTAGAACATTCAGGGAAATTTCTATTTTTATGATGAGTTAAAATAGAAATACCAAAAGATAAATTATCTATAAGTGGTTATGGTCCCCAGGTCACACGATAACGGAAAATCATTCTATTCTCCCTAATATCCTATTGAGAGAGAAAACTGAGAGACTTAGTCAAATGAGACTTTCGGATAGAGAATCATGTAGATCTGGAAGGCCAACCGCTTGGCAAACAACGATCTAACATCATAGCAACTCATATTGAATCATTGAGAATCAGAAATAAGTTTAAGATCAGTGATTATATGTGTTTATATGTTTATGTTTTGAAGTTCTTGAATTTGATAATTTTTTGATAATTTATAGATTTGAGAACAATATTTTCTTTTCTATGGAATTTCAATATATATTTGTTTAAATTCAAACCGCCGGCCAGCATTTTGCCTGACGACGGCAGGGACCGGCGCGACGAACTGTCCATGCCGATAAGGCAAAGCCGTGGTGATAAGGAAAAGTCGAGGCCAAGGCTCCGATTGCAAGGGAAGCCGCGACCTAGCCACAACGTGAAGGGCTGGCGGCCATGGCTAATAACCTTAACAGAAGAAGATGATCTGACAGATTTATCCTTCAATTCTTCAAGCATTTTATCTATCTGTTTATTAAGGGGAACAATATTCAAAGTAATTTTATCTGAAAGATTTATTAAGGGTTTTTCTTTTAGGAATTCATTAGGTTTAGGTTCATTAAGAACATCAACCTTATTCTCAATTTTGTTTAACTGTTTTCTTATTGTAATTAGATTTTGATTGGTGTAATTGAGTTGTTCAACTACTTTTTTATTTCGTTATTCTTCCTTTGAAAGTTTGAAAGGAGAAGCAGTGATTAAAGAATTTTTATAATTAATCATAATTTTTTTAGATGGAGGATGACTAGCGGCAACCACACTGGAGTCTTCTTTGACCCATTTAGATTTGGACATTACATTAATATTTTTCTCATAAATATCCTCGATATAATCAAGGAAAAACATACTAACTGTAAATTATTGCATGAATGCCTTCTATTCAGCAAGTATGATTTTTCCTTGATCCATATTATATTTTTCTTTGAACCTATTACGTCTATTAAGATTGGCTGGGTCATTATTATGTTGGGTTAGACCTTCCCAATCAGGTTTGTATTCTCGGTCTAGGGTTCCTAAACTTAGGACTAGGAGTTGTGGATTAACTTGGAAATCTGATTCAGTGGGTGCCTCTGGTTCGTCAGATTGTTCAGACTTATTACAATAGACTAGCTGACTAACTTGAGAATTTGTAGCTATTCCCTTAAGTCTTAATTTTTAATTTTTTAATTTTTTAATTCTTGTTCTAATTGTTGAATCTTAAGATCTTGATCATTATTGATGGATGATCCAGAAAAGGAATTCGTAGGAGTACTAGACTGACTATACTCCCTAATTTGTGGACTAGAACTAGAAAATGATTGAAAGTTAATTTTAACAGTATCATCTATGTAAGACTGGATGTAATCTGCATCTTCAATTGGTATTTGAATTGTAGTAGGTTGACTTTAATTAGTTAAAAGCCAAAGGCAAAGTAATATTAGGTCACCTAATAGTTTTAGGAACTCTAATATTGACATTACTTTGGCTTGATTGGATCAATAATGTTTGATTCTTTGGACTCCTACTGATGGCTTAGAAATTCATATTTGTTTTGGTAACTTTGTAATGAATTATGAAGATTAAAAATAAAGGTTGGGTGCCTTCTAGAACTTGGTAGCCACTAGTTTTAATATTTAAAGCTAAAGATTTTAAAATATGGAGATCTGTTATATTAACAAACAAATCAGGGAAACAATCAAAACGGATTGGACCATTACAAAGTGATGATCCAATTAATCCTAAAATACTATCATTAAAATTTATAAATCTTGCATCTCGCAAGGCTAATAAGACATAGATATTTATGCCTCTTCTTGTGAGTGGCTTAATTCCAATATGGACTATACCAAAATGAAGGAAATTATATCCTTCTTGAACGTGATGCTTTATTCCATCGGGAGAAAGTAATTGGCAAGTTTCATGCTCTTTCCCAAGAACATATATTTTTTCAATTGTCTTTACATGATGTTGAGGATTGAAGGAAGCAACAAACCATGTTGATTTGTAATATTTCTATTAGGAATATTAGATATATTCCATACCCTATGATCTACTTGATCATCTCTTAATTCAAAGTGTTCCTCATTTATTATGTCAGGTATTGAAGTTATTGTAAACCTATCACTACTAGAAGAATTACTTCTAAATAATCTACTTTTGACTCAAAAACCCAAAATATTCTTATGATTGAAAATTTCATACTGTATTTAGATTACTAATCTTGTGGTGACTTCTACAACCTCCTATTAGGCTTCACTCTTCTCCCTTTCGCCTCTACAACCACCATACCCTCAGGATTTATGTATCTAAGAGGTCTTACCTAGGTCCCTGAAGCTAACCAAATAGAAGCTGATACATTAGCTTATGATAAACAGATTCACAAATTAAATAAACAAATAATACAGAAAAATAATCAATAATGAGAATAACCAGTCACTTGGACGGAGAGTGATATTAATTATAAGTAATTATTCAAAGAAGCAAATAAGTAATAATAATATCAATAACCAGCCATAACAGGCGGTGAACAGTTTAATGAAGCAAAAATTGAAGTTGAAACAGTAATTATCCCCACCAGATTTGGCTTTGATACCAAAATGTGCGGAATTGAGTATAATTTAAAGCAATTAGAGAGGAGGTAAAATGATGCAAGAAGATAAATAGTAAAAACTGTATTAACAAATAGTAATTACAAAAATTATATTGAGGTGTAAGATTAAAAAATTACCGAAACAATGTTTTATTGGGCAAGAATTAAATAGTGCTCCCCCTCACTATTTAATGTTGAAGAAAAAAAAGATTTACAAAAGAGGAAAAGAAGAAGAAAGCTTTATTTCACAAAACAAGTTTTAGCTTTCAAATAGTTAAGAGTTGTGAAAACGAGTTCTGATGGACAAATGGGAGAGGCTACCAATTTATAGCTGAGGAAAGTGGAGTTCACCGGGAACCCATCACTTACCTGAACTATTATATTCTACAAAAGTAAAAACATTTTACATTTCTATTTTTTTCTCAGAATAGTAAAAAGCATAAATAATTGTCTAATTATTTGACAACTAGTACAATGATTACATAAAATGACAAATTACAAAGATTCCTTGATGAATTGTTATCTTGGTCATCGTGTCTGTCATGATTGTTGTTGTTGTTGAAAGTCATTGTGACTGTTTGTTGCATGTTGAATTTCCTTGATAATTACTATATTGGATTCTTGTGATTGTTGCTTTACTTTGGTAGAGATATTGCCGTTGATCTTTGATAATTATTATTTTAAACTTTTGTGACTTGATTGTTGATCACAATTATTGTTTGGAGAAGTAATTATGACACTTGCTTGTCTTTGAAGACTATTATGACCTTTGCTTGTGCTCAGGTGTCACCATAATACATGTTCAAAATTATTTGATTTTGATTTATTCAAATGTTGGCATTTTGCCAAAGATAAATTCTTTTGTTTATTTACCACTGAGATCAATATTATTGAATGGGTGCTTCAATTGCTGAGGAGTAACCTTTTTCGATGATGGATCTTTTTGGTTTAATTTGGTGACTTGACTCTGCAGATAATTCAAAGTTATTATTGTCTTCTAAAAGGAGAAGCATTTTTTGGATTAATTTTTCCTCCAATTTGGTTTTTGGCTTCATGACCTTTGATTTACCCTTTGAAGAGGGTTCTGATTTGGTTATGGATTCAAATTTGGATAGTTTTGGACTCGATGGTTTGATTTGTCGATCTGGATGAATGAGCTCATTAATTTTTAATGAAGCTTGGATAAAAGGATTTGCTAGTCTCATAATGGGATGGACATTTGCAAATTCATAATTGATGGATTTCAGTTATTTTTTGGGCACTCAACTTATCCCACCATTTAACATAATATTCTTTGGTGATGATTCCATTTTCAATCGAGTGTTGCCATTTCAAAATCCAAGGTCTTTTGTATTTTATATTGCAAAATAAAGTATTTGGGGAAATGAGACTTCAATTGATGAGGGCTTGTCAACCTTTAAAAATAAATTGAAATATTGTTATAAATCAATTGGAAAAACTTCTAAGGTAAGACCATGAATGGACAACAATTTTAAGAACCAATTTGAAAAATCAATTTTGAAAGTGTTCTCAAAATTTAAAAACCAAAAGTGAGAGAAATCACTATTTTGATGCAATAAAATCAAGTGCCATGAATCAATATAGTCAAAATAATTATATTATTTTTCATTTAAAATTGTTTTGGAACTTGAAGGATGGATTCTCCAATCCTCCATAGTTATGATTCTGAGGATAGAGAAAGAATGGTAAATGATTATTTCCACAAAAATTTTTATTGGGCTAAATTTTATGGATTCTGTTTCTAAGAGAATGTCTCTGTAGAAATTGAGGTTTTTGTTATTATGTCCAGGGATATAGTAGAATTTAAGAATAAAATGGGCTTCAAAAATTTGAGCAGGATCCTTCAAATGAGCAAATAGAGACTCAATATGAAAGACATTTTTACTGGCCATTTTTTGAAAATCAAATGAAGATTTCTTGATTTTTGAAATTGATTGGGCATCAAAGGATATTGAAAATGGGTCAAATTGGTTGACCAGAGTTGATTGGTGATTGGGTCTGTTGGACACAAGTATTATTGATTGAGCTTAGTTAAGAGTGGAAGACTCCTATTCAAAGATTCTCCTATTTTTTAACCATTCATCATTTTCATATTTTTTTTGAAAGTGATACTGATTCTTTTAGTTAAGCATTCCACTGTATGCCTATGACCTTTTTGAAATTCATCAGGCGTGAAGAAGAATGTTCCTTCTAGTATAAAAAATTCTTTGATTTATTTATTTGAAAATTTAATTTTAAATATTGTTTGTCCCAATAGGTTCACAGGTAAAATTTCTCTGTTATCAAAACATTTTTCATTATCTTTGTGAAAACCTTTTTTCCACCTTTTTTCCACCATTATTAATGTTGCATTGAAGTCATGCTTCAACCTAACATCTTTTAAAACTTTATCCAATTCATCAATCCAATCATTTCTTAAATATTCAAATCCATTATGACCATAATTAATGGAGAGAATTTTTTAGCAAAAGACGACTGCCCTGCCATTGAACTTCTTGATTTTAAAATAACTTTGGTTGAGTATTCTAAGCTCTACCTTTCCATATTTTAGTAGGCCAGATTCCTCAAATTGCTTCATTGCAGAATCTTGGTATGATTTCCTGCAAAACATTACAAGTAAGGGAATCAAGAGTTTAATTATTGGTAAATTAAATATTGAAATCAAAATTGCTAAAAATAGATTGTTTCTTGGCAAAACTTTGCTTGGAATTAATTTCAAAACAAATTGTATGATGGAAACAATTTTACTTTTCCTCCAAAGATAACTAAACTATCCTGTTTTATTCTTTTGAAAAATAACTTAAATTCATAAATATTTTATTCATAATATTATTAATGCAAACAATTAAGAAATGTAACCAGTATTGTTTAATAAAAATATTATTAATGTAGACAATCGAGAAATCAATAAATTGATTAAATATTTTATTCATAATATCCTGGTTTGTGAGAGGCCTAAATTGGAGTTAATCCACAACTCTTAGTCCTAAGTTTAGGAGCCCTGGACTGAGAATACAAACTTGATTGGGAAAGTCTAACCTAATATAATAATGACTCATCCAATCAAAATAGATATAATAGGTTCAAAGAAAAATATAATATGGATCAAAGAAGAATCATACTTGCTGAATGGAAGGCATTCATGCAAGAATTTAGAGTTGATATGTTTTTCCTCGATTATATCGAGCATATTTATGAGAAAAATATTAATGTAATTTTTAAATCTAATTGGGTCAAGGAAGATTCCAGTGTGGTGGCCGTTAGTCATCCTCCACTGAGAAAATTATGATTAATTATAAATTTTTTTAATCACTACTTCTCCTTTCAAAATTTTAAAGGAAGAAGAACAAAATAAAAAAGTAGTTGAACAACTCAATTACACCAATCAAAATCTTATTACAATAAGAAAACAATTAGACAAAATTGAGAATAAGGTTGATGTTCTTAATGAACCTAAACCTAATGAATTCCTGAAACAAAAACCCTTAATAAATCTTTCAGATAAAACTGCTATGAATATTGTTTCCCTTAATAAACAGATAGGTAAATGCTTCAAGAATTGAAGAATAAATCTGTTAAATCATCTTCTTCTGTTAAGGTTATTAGCCAAGATAGTGATTCAGAATCAAAAAGTCATAGGTCAGAATCCACCTATGAGTCATCTACAATAAGTGAATCTTCAAACATTAACAATATTAAAAATATATTTAAAAATTTAGAAATTAATAAATTAGAAAGGAATTGACATAACCTATTCCTCCTGATATCCAAATTTCTGACAATTCTTTAGTTAATTAATTTTATGTTTCTGTAGAGAAATAATACGAGTGGAATGTTGATGGACTTTCTGAAAATGAAGTTCTCAATAAATTGTACCACATGGCAATGGTAGCTAACATCTACATTACAACACAAAATTTACTTCATAATGAGGTAATAAATCCTTTAGCTACAGGATTCACATGGATGTTACATTCCTGGTGAGAAAAACATCTCACAGAAGAATTCAAAAATACCATTCTCTCAGCTGTAAAGATTGATGCTGAAGGAAACCCAACAATTGGAGAGGATCAAGAAACAATACCTGATGCCATCAATACACTCTTTTACACAATAATCGAACACTTTATTGGAATTCCAAGTAATGTTACTTTGCGTATCCATGATCAATTGACTAATATTAGGTGTCCAGTCCTAAGTGATTTTAATTAGTACAAAAATATATTTTTGTCCAAAGTAATGACAAAGGATGATAGTAATCAACCCTTTTGGAAAGAAAAATTTATTAATGAATTATCCAATTTCTTTGCACACAATATAAAAACAGTTCTTAGTAATGACCTAGGAAACCTAGACTATGATAGTCTTACTTATGGCACAATAATCACTACAATTCAAAAAGAAGGTTTAAAAATGTGCGTCGATATGAAAATTAATAAACAAATTAAAAAAGAAAGTAAAGCTGCCAAATACGAATTGGGCAATTTCTGTGAGTCATATGGTTTACCCTCTACCATGAAAGACGTAAAAAGGTAATTCTGAAGAAAGAAAATACTAAGTCTAATAATAATAATACTACAAGTCTTTTTCACATACCCTTGAAAAATTAATAGGGTAAAAAAGAAAGAAAAAGAAGTTACCTTACAGGAACTTCAAAAAGAAATTAAAAATATTAAAATAGAAATAAAAGAATTAAGACATTCTAACACAAAAATAAATGAAGAATTAAACCTTTCAAAAATAGAAAATCTAATTAATAAACAAAAATCTAGTGAACTAAGAGAACCTAAGAAATTTTCAATTTCTGATAATGAGATTGAAGAACCTATTCTCACCAATAAAATGGTGAACACTTCATCCATATCCTCAATCACATCAAAATTAAAAAATGGCACATAATAGTTAGAATAATCATTTAAGATTTTGATTTTACAATAATGGCTCTTGTTGATTCAGGAGCAGATTTAAATTGTATGCAGGAAGAATTAGTGCCTACCAAGTACTTCAAGAATATAAGGGAATCTTTGTCGTCTGCCAATGGTATTCGTATGCATATCAATTATGAAGTACCTAAAGTTCATATTTGCCAAGATGATGTATGTTTTAGAACATCATTTGTCTTAATAAAAAAATATGACTGATAAAATAATTTTAGATCTACCTTTCATTGCTTTGTTGTATCCTTTTACAATAGAATATGATCGGATAACTACCTATATGATGACAAAGCTTGTAAAATTCAAATTTCTATATTTCCCTCATAATGAAAAATTAAAAACTTTTAAAAATTTTTTTATTTCTAATTCTATAAATCTCATTTCTTGTAAAGAAAAATAATTATTTTTTATAGGATGAATTAAAATTTAAAAGAATTGAAGACAACTTCAAGATCCCGCTTTTCAGAAACAAATAAAAGTTTTTAAGCAAAGAATTTGCAAGAAATTATGTTCTGACATTCCTAATACCTTCTGGCACAAGAAACAACACGTAGTTAGTTTGCTTTATATTAATAAATTTAATGAGAAAAATATCCCTACTAAGGCACGACCAATTTAGATGAATTCTGAGATGCTTGAGTTCTGCAAAAAGAATATCGCAAAACTTATCAATAAGAATATCATTAGGAGAAGCAAGTCTCCTTGATCATGCTCAGTCTTTTATGTACAAAAGGCCCGTGATATTGAGTGAGGAGTTCCTCGTTTAGTGATCAATTATAAACCCCTTAATAATGTTTTGAAATGGATAATATATCCAATACCAAACAAAAAAGAATTATTTAACAGACTTGGAGATGCTACTATCTTCTCTAAGTTTAACATGAAATCTATATTTTGGCAAATCCAGATAAATGAGAATGATTAATACAAAACTGCATTTTTTGTTTGGTCATTATGAATGGAACGAAATGCCCTTTAGGCTTAAGAATGCTCCTAGTAAAATCCAAAATATTATGAATAAAATCTTTAATCAATATACTGATTCCTCAATTGTCTGCATTAATATTATTTTTATTAAACAATACTGGTTAAATTTCTTGATTTTTTGCATTAGCAAATGTGTTAAACAATACTGGAAATACTTTAAGTTATTTGCCAAACTAATAAAACATGGTAGTTTAGTTATCTTTGGAGAAAAAATAAAATTGTTTCAATCTGAAAATATATTTCTAGGATTTGAATTTTATTATTTAATTATTAAAATAATTGATCAAATCATACAATTTGTTTTGAAATTATTTTCAAGCAAAGTTTTTCCAAGTAACAATCTAGTTTTAGCAATTTTGATTTATAAATAATTAAACTCTTGACTCCCTTACTTGTAATGTTTTACAGGAAATCATACCAAGATTCTGCAATAGTGCAGTTTGAGAAATCTAGTCTACTAGAATATGAAAAGGTAGAGCCTAGAATACTCAACCAAAGTTCTTTTAAAATCAAGAAACTCAATGGCATGGCAGCCGCCTTTTGCTAAAAAATCCCATCCATTAATTATGGTGAGAATGGATTTGAATATCCAAGAAATAACTAGATTGATGAATTAGATAAAACTTTAGAAGATGTTGGGTTGAAGCATGACTTCAATCCAACATTAATTCAATAGAATGATAATAACAAAAACCCCAGCTTCTACAACGACATTCTCTTAAAAATAAAATCCATAAAATTTAGCCTAATAAAAAATTATGAGGAAATAATCCTTTATCATTCTTTCTCTATTCTCAGAATCATAACTATGGAGGAATGGAGAATCAATCCTTCAAGTTCCAACACAATTTTAAATGAAAAATAATATAATTATTTTGACTATATCGATGCATGGCATATGAATTTATTGCATCAAAATAGTGATTTCTCTTACTTTTGGTTTTTAAATTTTGATAACACTTTCAAAATTGATTTTCCAAATTGGTTCTTAAAATGGTGGTCCATTCATGGTCTTACCTTAGAACTTTTTCGAATTGATTTATAATTTTGTTTCAATTTATTTCTAAAGGTTTACAAGCCCTCCCCAATTGAAGTCTCCTTTCCCCAAATACTTTATTTTTCAATAAAAACAAAATACCTTAAATTTTGAAATGGCAATACTCAAATGAAAATGGAATCATGACCAGAGAATATTATGTTAAATGGTGGGATAAGTTGAGTACCCAGAAAATAATTGCACCTATCAATTATGAATTTGCAAGTGCGCATCCCATTATGAGACTAGTAAATCATTTTATCCAAGCTCCATTAAAAATTAATGAGTCCATTCATCCAGATCCCCAAATCAAACCATCCAGTCCAAATTTATCCAAATCTGAATCCAGAATCAAATCAGAACCCTCTTCAAAGGGTAAATCAAATGTCACGATGCCAAAAATAAAAATGGAGAAAAAATTAATCCAAAAAATGCTTCTCATTTTAGAAGACAATAATAACTATGAATTATCTGCAGAGCAAGTCACCAAATTAAACAAAAAAGATCAATCATCCCAAAAGGTTGCTACTCAACAATTGAAAGACCCATTCAATAATATTGATCTCAGTGGTAAATGACAAAATAATTTTTCCTTGGCAAAATGCCAATATTTGAATAAATCAAAATCAAATAATTCTGAAGATGTATTATGGTGACAACAGAGCATTAAAGGTTATAATAGTCTTTAAAGACAAGAAAGAGTCATAACTACTTCTCCAAACAATAATTGTGATCAACAATCAAGCCATAAAAAGTCTAAAATAATAATTATCAAGGATCAGTGGGAATACCTCCACCAAAGTAAAGCAACAATCACAAGAATCTAAGATAGCAATTATCAAGGAAATTCAACATGCAACAAACAGTCACAATGACTTTCAACAACAACAATCATGGCAGACAAGAAGGACAAGATAACAATTATCAAGGAATCTTTGTAATTTGTCATTTTCTGTAATAATTGTACTAGTTGTCAAATAATTAGGCAACTATTTATGCGTTTTACAATTCTGAGTCAAAAGTAGACAAAAGTAAAGATGTAAAAAGTTTTTACTTTTGTAGAATAGAATAGTTCAGAAGAGTTGGGTTCCCAGTGAACTCCATTTTCCTTGGCTATAAATAGGTAGCCTCTCCCATTTGTTCATCAGAACTCCTTTTCATAACTCTTAATTATTTTGAGAGTTAAAATTGTGAAACAAAGCTTCTTTCTTCTTCTCCTCTTCTGTAAATCTTTTTTTTTGTCTTCAACATTAAATAGTGAGCGGTAGCACTACTTAATTGTTGCCTAATAAAACATTGATTGTGTAAGCTTTTAATCTTACACCTCAATACAATTTTTGTAATTACTGTTTGTTAATATAGTTTTTACTATTTATCTTCTTGCATCTAAATACCTCCTTTCTAATTGCTTTAAATTTTACTCAATTCCATGCCTTTTGGTATCTTGCGCTTTAAATTATACTTCAATTGGTCTTTTGGTATCACAGACCAATTGAAGATGTAGATTATATCCAGCAGTATATGGATGGTACTGTTAAAATTAACTTTCAATCATCTTCTAGTTCTAGTCCACAAATTATGGAGTATAATCAGTCTAGTACCCCTATGAATTTCTTTTGTGGATCATCCATTAAGATTGATCAAGATCTTAGAATTCAAAAATTAAAACAAGAATTAAAAAATTAAAAATTTAAGACATAAGGGAATAGCTACAAATTCCCAAGTTAGTCAGCTAGTATATGATAATAAGTCTGAACAATCTGACGAACCAGAGGCACCCACTGAATCAGATTTCCAAGTTAATCCACAACTCCTAGTTCTATGTTTAGGAACCCTAGACCGAGAATACAAACCTGATTGGGAAGGTCTAACCCAACATAATAATGACCCATCCAATCTAAATAGACGTAATATGTTCAAATAAAAATATAATATGGATAAAAGAAGAATCATACTTGCTGAATGGAAGACATTCATGCAAGAATTTAGAGTTGATATATTTTTCCTCGATTATATCAAGGATATTTATTAGAAAAATATTAATGTAATTTCGAAATCTAAATGGGTCAAGGAAGACTACTAGTGTCATGGCCGCTAGTCATCCTCCATCTGAAAAACTTATGATTAATCATAAAAAAATTTAATCACGGCTTCTCCTTTTAATAATTCAACGAAAGAAGAATCAAATAATAAAGTAGTTGAACAACTCAATTACACCAATCAAAGTCTAATTACAATAGAAAAACAATTAGACAAAATTGAGAATAAGGTTGATGTTATTAATGAACCTAAACCTAATGAATTCCTGAAAGAAAAACCCTTAATAAATATTTAAGATAAAACTACTTTTAATATTGTTCCCCTTAATAAACAGATAGATAAAATGCATCAATAATTGAAAAATGAATATGTTGAATCATCTTCTTCTATGAAGGTTATTAGCCAAGACAGTGGTTCAGAATCAGAAAGTCAGAGGTCAGAATGCACCGATGAGTCATCTGCAAGAAGTGAATTTTCAAACATTAATATTGAAAATACATTTAAAAATTTAGAAATTAATGAATTAGATAGGAAATGGTATAAAAAGCTTATTCCTCCTGATATCCAAATTTCTGATAATTCTTTAGTTAATCAAAATTTTCTGTTTCTGTAGAGAAATTATATAAATGGAATATTGATGGACTTTCTGAATAGGAAGTTCTTAATAAATTGTAGCACATAGCAATGGTAGCTGACAACTACATTACCACACACAATGTACTTCATAATGAGGTAATAAATCTTTTAGTTTCAGGATTCACAGGAATGCTACATTCCTGAAGGAAAAATATCTTACAGAAGAATCTAAAAATACCATTCTCTCAGCAGTAAAAATTGATGTGGAAAAAAACCCAACTATTGGGGAGGATCAGGAAACAGTACCTGATGCCATCAATACACTCATTTACACAATAATCGAGCATTTCATTGGAACGCCAAGTAATGTTACTTCGCGTATACATAATCAATTGACTAATCTTAGGTGTTCGACCCTAAGTGATTGGTAAAAAATATATTTTTGTCCAGAGTAATGATAATAGATGATAGTAAATCAACCCTTTTGAAAACAATTTTTTTTAATAGATTACCCAATTTATTTGCACACAAAATAACAAAATTCCTTCGTAATGACCTAGAAAACATAAACTATGATAGTCTTACCTACTATTCAATAATTACTACAATATAAAAAGAAAGTTTAAAATTGTGCATTGATATGAAAATCAATAAACAAATTAAAAAAAATAAATAAAGCTGCCAAATACAAATTAGGCAATTTCTATGAGCAATATAGTTTACCATGTATTGCCCCTTCTCGGAAAAATAGGACAAAATCCCACTTAAGTCCTAGAAGGTCTTATAAGCTCTATGGGAGAAATTACCACAAAAATAAGAATAAATATTTTGACCAACATTCCCTAAAAAATAAATTTTTTGATAAACGTTTCTCTAGGAATAAAAATTATTCCAGAGAAAAGTTAAATAAAAAATTTGACAGAAGTATTATTACATGTTTTAAATGTCGTCAGAAAGGCCACCTTTCAAATACTTGTCAAGTTAAAAATAAAATTAATCAATTAAAAATTTCTGAAGAAGATAAACAGGAATTGTTTAGAATCTTAGAAATAATAGATTATTATGAAAGTAATAGTGAAGATTTAGGAGAATATGAAACCCCTGAATCCTCTGAAACTGAATTCTCATACTCACACAATGATTCTCCTAATATCACTATGGGGTGTAGGGATAGTTGTTGTAGAAAAATTAATGTTTTTAATCTTACACCTCAATACAGTTTTTGTAATTATTGTTTGTTAATACAGTTTTTAATGTTTATCTTCTTTCATCCTAATACCACTTCTCTAATTGCTTTAAATTATACTTAATTCCGCGCATTTTGGTATCAGAGCCAAACGTGATGGGGATAATTACTGTTTCTACTTCAATTTCTGCTGAATTAAACTGTTCACTGCATGTTATGGCTGGTTATTGATATTATTGTTACTTATTTGCTTCTTTTAATAATTACTTATAATTAATCTCACACTTCGCCCAAGTGGCAGGTTATTCTCATAATTGATTATTTCTCTGTATTATTCGTTTATTTAATCTTTGAATCTATTTATCAGCTTCTATTTGGTTAGCTTCAGGGACCTAGGTAACACCTCTTAAATACATAAATCCCGAGGGAAGGGTGGTTGTAGAGGTGAAAGGGAGAAGAGTGAAACCTAGTAGGAGGTTGTAGAAGTCACCACATGATTAGTAATCTAAATACAGTATTAAATTTTTAATCTGAAGAATAATTTACTTTTTTGAGTCATGAGTAGATTATTAGAAGTAATTCTTCTAGTATTAATTGGTCTACAATAACTTCAATACCTGACATAATAAATGAGGAACACTTTGAATTAGCTAGATGATCAAGTAGATCATAGAGTATGTAATATACCCAATATCCCTAATAGAAATATTTACAAATTAACATGGTTTGTTGCTTCCTTCAAGCCTTAGCATCATGTAAAGACAATTAAAAAATATATGCTCTTGGGAAAGAGCATGAAACTTGCCAATTACTTTCTCTCGCTAGAATAAAGCACACATTCAAGAAGGATATAATTTCCTTCATTTTGGTTTAGTCCAGATTGGAGTTAAATCACTCACAAGAAGATGCCTATATAGCTCTATGTTATTAGCCTTACGAGATGCAAGATTTATAAGTTTTAATGATAGTATTTTAGGATTAATTGATTCCTCACTTTGTAATGATCCAATCCATTTTAATTATTTTCCTGATTTGTTTGTTAGTATAGCAGATCCCTATATTTTAAAATCTTTAAGTTTAAATATTAAAACTAATGGTTACCAAGTCTTAGAAGGCACCCAACCTCTAGCTTTATTCTTCATAATTCATTACAAAGTTACCAAAATAAATATGAGTTTCCAAGCCATTACTAAGAGTCTAAAGAATCAAACCCTATTGATCAATTCTAGCCAAAGTAATGTAAATATTATAGTTTCTACAACTATTAGGTGGTCTGATATTACTTTACCTTCAAATTGGCTTTTAAATAATGAAAGTCAACATACTCCAATTCAAAGACCAATTGAAGATGTAGATGACATCTAGCAGTACATGGATGGTACTATTAAAATTGACTTTCAATCATCTTCTAGTTCTAGTCCATAAATTAGGGAGTATACTCAGTATAATACCCAGAGGAATTCCTTTTCTGGATCATCCATTAATAATAATCAAGATCTTAGGATTCAACAATTAAAACAAGAATTTAAAAAATAAAAAATAAAAAATTTAAGACTTAAGGGAATAGCTACAAATTCCCAAGTTAGTCAACTAGTCTACGATAATAAGTCTGAACAATCTAACGAACCAAAGGCACCCACTAAATCTGATTTCCAAGTTAATCCACAGCTCCTAGTCCTAAGTTTAGGAACCCTGAACCGAGAATACAAACCTGATTGGGAAGGTCTAACCCAACATAATAATGACCCAGCCAATCCATATAGACGTAATAGTTTCAAAGAAAAATATAATATGGATTAAAGAAGAATCATACTTGTTGAATGGAAGACATTCATGCAAAAATTTAGAGTTGATATGTTTTTCCTCGATTATAATGAGGATATTTATGAGAAAAATATTAATGTAATTTCCAAATCTAAATGGGTCAGGAAGACTCCAGTGTGGTGGCCGCTAGTCATCCTCCACCTGAAAAAATTATGATTAATTATAAAAATTCTTTAATCTTTGCTTCTCCTTTCAAAATTTCAAAGAAAGTAGTACCAAATAAAAAATTAGTTGAATAATATCTCACAGAAGAATCCAAAAATACCATTCTTTTAGTAGTAAAGATTGACGCGGAAGGAAACCCAACTATTGGAGAAGATCAGGAAACAATACATGATGCCATCAATACACTCCTTTACATAATAATCAAACACTTCATTGGAACAATCAATTGACTAATCTTAGGTGTCCACCCCTAAGTGATTTTAATTGGTACAAAAAATATATTTTTGTTCAGAATAATGACAAGGGATGATAGTAATCAATCCTTTTGGAAAGAAAAATTAATTAATAGATTACCCAATTTAGTTGCACACAAAATAAGAACAGTCCTTAGTAATGAACTAGGAAACATAAACTGTGATGGTCTTACCTACAGTACAATAATTACTATAATTCAAAAAGAGGGTTTAAAAATGTGCGTTGCTATGAAAATCAATAAACAAATTAAAAAAGAAACTAAAGCTGCCAAATATGAATTTGACAATTTCTGTGAGCAATATTATTTATCCTCTATTTCCCCTTCACAGAAAAATGAAAAAAAATTCCACTTAAGTCCTAGGTCTTATAAGCCCTATAGGAGGAATTACCACAAAAATAAGAATAGAAATTTTGACTAACATTCCCTAAAAAAAAAAATTTTGATAAACGTTTCTCTAGGAATAAAAATTATTCTAGAAAAATGTTTAATAAATTTTTTTATTAAAGTAATATTACATGTTTTAAATGTGATCAAAATGGTCAGTTTTCAAATACTTGTTAAGTTAAAAATAAAATTAATTAATTAAAAATTTCTGAAGAAGATAAACAAGAATTGCTTAGAATCTTAGAAACAATAGATTATTATGAAAGCAATAGTGAAGATTTAGGATAATTTGAAACCCCTGAATCCTCTTAAACTAAATTCTCAAGTTCTGATAATGAATCTTCTAACATCACTATGGGGTGTAGGGATAGTTGTTGTAAAAAAAACTAATGTCTTAAATAAAAATGAAGAACAAGAAACCCTCTTGTTAGATTTAATTAGTAGAATTAAAAATTCAAAATTAAATTGAAAGACTTAAAAAGATAATTCTGAAGAAAGAAAATACTAAGTCTAATAATAATAATACTGCAAGTCTTTCACAAACATTGAAAAATTTAATAGGATAAAAGGAAAAGAAAAGGATGTTACCTTACACGAACTTCAAAAAGAAATTAAAAATATCAAAATAAAAATAAAAGAATTAAGAAATTGTAACACATATATAAAGGAAGAACTAAACATTTTAAAAATAGGAAATCTAATTAATGAACAAGAATCTAGTGAACTAGGAGAACCTAGTAAATTTCTAATTTCTGATAATGAGGTTGAAGAAGCCACAACTCTACAATGAGCCTATAAATCCTTCAGAATGGACTGCACTACAATGAACATTCGTTCCTTTAGATACCATATTTTATCTGGTCTAATACATTAAAAATATAAATTTTATTATTTTTTTGCCTATATACTAGTCTAAGACTATGTGTATGATTTGAAAAATAACCCACAGCCTAAGAATAAGAACATTTGTCCAAGGACTAAAAATAAAAAAAGTAACAAAAGACTAAAATTAAAAAGTGAAGCCCTAAGTTTGCCTATAAATAGGGGAGAGGTCTTCACTTGAAATGAGAGATTTGGAGAGGGAGAAAGAGAAGGAATTTTAGAGAGAGAAAGAGAGGTCTTGAGAAAATAGTGAAAAGGAGAAAGAATGAGAGTTTTCATTTCTATTCATCTTCCATCCTCTCCTTTTCTTTTTATTAAGGTAGTTCAAATCTCTTGTATTTTAGCTTACAATATATCTTGTTCAACTATTTAATGAGTTGAAAATGTACATTTGATGAAAAGATCTCCTATGATAATTTCTCATACATAAAAATGCATAAAATATAGAGTAAAACATCTATACAAGATTATGCAAATATTTAAATTTAAATTTTTTATGTTCTTACAAGTCTTCTCTTCTTTTCTTTTTAATCTTTGACCATAATTTTTGTGACACTTGTTTGAACTAGCTACCATCCATGATCATTCCTAGTAATGAAGGAAGAAAGGAAAAATGGTAATTAGTGAACTAAGTGGTCCAAAATAAAAAATGGTATATTTATATCCCAAACAAAAATTGTTTTATTTTGAAAGTTTTATTGATTTCTTTAGTGACACTTGTTTAAAAAATGATATATTTATATCTCAAACAAAATTATTTATTTATTTTTAGTGACTCTTGGTTAAACTAGTTACCATCCATGATAATTCCTAGCAATGAAGGAGGAAAGGAAAAATGATAATTAGTGAACTAAGTCGTCCAAACTAAAAAATGGTATATTTATATCCCAAACAAAATTATTTATTTAGTTTTAGTGACACTTGTTTAAATTAGTTACCATTCATGATCATTCTTTTGATATTTGATTAGCATTGGGTGAAGAAATGAAAAATGGTAATTAATAGATCATGTAGTAAAAAAATGCTCATGGCAATTATGTACGAAATTAAGCAATATTTTCCTAAATTAATTTATTTTACACATAAAAAATTTATTAATAATTTATTTACTGAATAATTATATATACATATATATATGTAAAAAAATATGAAAATTAAAAAAAAAAGACAGAGGGTGACATCAACCTTTGTAAAAAAATTAAGTTCTTTTTTTCTGTATTTAATTTTTTTTTTTGAGTTTTTTGTTGTTTGCAATTTATTTTTGTTTTTTATGTTTGTTTATTTTTCTATTTTTTCAGTAGATAGTACTGATTTTTTTTAAATTTTTTTTATATTTATTTTTAATTATTTCACGTTTTGTTTCATTATTTTCACTCTACATTATTTTTTTTAATTTATCATACATATTTATCATCTCTAACATTCCTTTCCATTATTCTTTCCTTTCCTTTATAGTTGTTATCTCTTCTTATTTATTTATGTATTATTGTCATATGTCACGGTTGTATGTGATTATTATTTTATTCTTTTATCATCAGAATTGACGCTCGTAAATTAAAATCATAACAATATGATTTAAATTTTGTTAATTTCTTTATTTAGATTTCACTAAAAAAAATCTGATGATCGACTTTAGAATTTTTGGGATACCAAATTTCTTGAACTACCGAGATGAGAAGTTATTCTTAGGATACCGAGAGTAACTCCAATAACGCTTTGATTTTAAAAAAATAAAAATATTTTTTTAATGGTCTTGTTACCACCCGTTGAAGGTCATTTCTTTACTCATTTTTATGATGCAAAATATACTAAATGGGACATTCAAAATTGAACTTTTATAACATTATTTTAGAAAAATAATTTGGATAGTATTTTATTAAATTTGGTAATCAATTTTCATAATGGGCATTCTGGGGTGCAAATACCTTCCCCACACGCAAATGACACCCGAGCCAACTTTAAATTTTCGCAGACCAAAATATTTAATTTTAAAATTTGGTGACCAATCACGCCCTAAAATGATTGGTGGTGACTCTGAATTTCTTTTTATTTTTAAAAATGATTTTTCAATCGTCGCTCTACGTCGCGTGCACGTTACGACAGCTTGGCAAATCCGCTAGGGTGTAACAATTGGTCTAACCATTTTTAGATCAATCGAGAGTCAAGCCAAAATTTCATCTTATGCTATCCTTTTGTGTGGTTCTTTTTTTTTTATTTGATTCATTATTTTTTTTCTAATTCGTGCCCGTAGTTGTACATGAGTCCTTTTCTTTACGAAGTATATTTCTTTGCATAATTTCTAATTTCACACATATACACTAGCCCTGTACCCGGGCTTTCCCTTTAGGATTAGCGAGAATGAGTATGGAGTGCCATCGTGGAATTGCGGTTCCCGTGCAGCTCATGAAAGTTCTCACTCAGGTCGACCCTTTCGGGATACCGTTTAGGGGCCCTTGTTACTTTGTTCGGATAATAGCGAGGACAACCTGAGAGTCTATTAAGAGATTTGAGAGCCCAACCATACATGCATTTTGTTCTTAGAGCCCATCTCATGACCAATGTTTGATAGAAATAAAGTTTCTGCTTAATTATGATATCTGATTAATTTTGTTCATGTATATATGTCCTACGCTCTTTAAACATTTCTTTTCTTTCCCATTCTTTCACTTCTGACTTCATCTTTCCTTTTTGCGTACATGCATCATGTTGCGTAATAAGGATAGTAGAGAAGTATTCAATTCATTCATATTTTAGAGACCATGACTTCTATTCCGAGTGTGATAGAAGATCAAGTTACAGTAGCCTAATGGTTAGAGGAAATGCAAAAATGAAAAGGAGATTGTCTGAAAAAGGAGGATGTCGTTCTTCTACCGTCAATCACTAAGATAGAGTTCTCACACACTGACTTGGAGAGGTTGAAGAAGATATGGGGGGATTTTTCACCGGAGCAGAAAAATTCGTTTGTCGACAAAGATGGTCACATCACTTATCTTCTGTATACTATAGTAAACGCTCCCGTTCTTAAGGTTTTAATGCATTTCTGGGACCCTCTATACAGATATTTCACCTTTGGAATAATTGATCTTACTCCTACAATTGAAGAATATCAAGCCCTACTGAACGTCCCACAACAAAGCATGAATAAAGTTTATAATTACGACAAAAGGCTCACATTGAAGAGAGCTTTATCCAAGCTCTTGGGTACTATCCATGCATCTAAGATTGAGAAAAGGCTGAAAGTTAAAGGGGAGAATGAGTGTATGCCGCTGGATTACCTCTTAGATCTCACCCAAAATGTCTAAAAAGAAGATAAGGGTATGACTCTTTATGCTCTGTGTATATATGACATCCTGTTATTTCCAAATATTCAAGGTTATGTGGATGCTAAAGTGATAAAAATGTTCCTGCAAGATGAACATGGTGTTAACCCTGTTATCTCAATTCTAGCTGAGACTTTTCGTTCCTTAAATCACATACAAACCGCTTGGAAAAGGGAAGTTCGTCGGCCCTTCATCTCTTTTGTGTATTTGGATTCTTAGCCATCTAAGATGTCCACCAGATTTTAAATATCCTCAAGTTAAGTTTTTAAGTCCATGGATGAAGACGAGAATCCCCATTGCAGAATTTGGAATGGCTAAATGGAATTCACAGTTTCCCACAAAAGGGGTGTGGCTCTCACACCTATCAAAGTTGAAAGATGAGGATGTTATATGAAAATCCCAATGGATGTCGTTGACATCTAGGATCTACAAATATGGCGACTATCAATGGGTCCCGCTCCCGGGACCATGGGGTTGTACTAGTTATGCTCCACTAATGATGCTCCGTCAACTATACATGAGACAGTTTGTCCCTGCCACGCACGCATTAAAGGAAATTGAGGTCAGTTATGATTCTCAAGATATTGAACAAAAATTACAGCAGCTAATTGGAGCTTGGAAAATAATGAGAAGGGTGCAAAATGAGAAGAATCACATGAATTGCATAAAGGAGTATGAAACGTGGCTTGAGAACAGAGGGAAAATAACTATTGCCTTACCAGTTGAGGATTTACAATCACAGAAGTTACCTGAAGCTTATCAGGAGATTGTTAAAAATGAGGAGCAGGATGGGTTATATGAGGAGCGTCAAAAGAATTTAGCTTTCTTTGAAGAAAACAGACATCTAACAGTTGTGATGAATTTTTCTGGCAAGCACATGATCGAGAATATCTGAAGCAGAAAAACTTAGAGTTGGGAACTGACACTCACAAGATGAACAACAAAATTAGAAGGATGACAGAGGACAATGAGAATTTACGAGTGGTAATATATGAACAAGAGGATCGAATCATGAATCTAGAAAGGAAAAATAAGCTTGTACAACAGGTTTATAAGAGGTTAAGAGGGTTGTCGATAAGAAGAATGCGTACATCATTGAGTTAGAAAAAACAATATGACTCATTACGACGAATCACTGATAATTTACAAGTTGATTTAGAGAATAAAAAAGTTAGGAAGACTGAGTCACCAAATGATAGTGAAGAACAATTGAAAGTCATTGCAAGCCTTGAGCACCAAGTTAGAGCGTATCAGAACGTGGTAGAGAAATTGGTAAGAAATAATGATGCTATTGTCAATGCACTGAGATATGATTACCAATTACTGCAATAAGAGCACGACTTGATTTGACAATGATCAGGGCAGGATATAGAATGGCTTAAAGGCGTGGCTGTGAGAGCGAGCAATTTAGCGGAACAAGCATCATTTTTGAAAAAAGTGTTTTGCCCATCCATCCTAATGGGGAGAATTAGTCTAAGTTCTTGGAAGAAATCAACAGAGATTTGGGTCATTTTGGTCATTTTGTATAAACTCATATTGCACAGTAGTGTAGTTGACTCCTACATACTCAAATGTAGTGGATGACTCTACTAATTGAACGAAATTGAGTACTTTTGGACTTTCACTTTGCGCAATATCGTTTCTCATGCATAAATTTACTTTCATTATTAATATTTATTCTTCTTCATTAGAAAAATCTACCATCTCATTGTTTTATTTTTATTTTATTAACAAAACTTTTCAAAGATAACCTGTCAACTTTGACATCCTATCGAACGCGAGCTCAAGTTAGAGTCATGGACGAGCAAGAAAGAGAGCAATCGCGAGAATAAATGAAAAAAGAAATTAGGGAGCTAAAAGAGCAAATAGCAAGAGTCCTGGAACTCCTCGCCGCGAGTAAGGGAAAAGCCTGCCTTGAAAATCCGCAAAGGGCTCAATCATCACAAAATCAACTGCCAAACGATACTCCACCTTACCCTTCTGGGTTCACTCCAACCTATCAACGTCATCAGACCGACCACTTTCAGCATGCTTCACCACCAGAAAATATCTAGCACTATCCATTTTCAAGTGTCCAGGAAATGATGCAGGCATGGAAAAGTCGGTACAACCCATCCTCAATGGCACCTAGCCACAACCAAGCTTTCACCCCACAAGGAGAACTCACTAATGAGCCAATCATCATACCCGATGTTGATGACCCAAAGGGGCAGAGGCCTGTTACTAAACCAAACGAAGACCCGATGTCGAAAGATAAGCTGGACATTTTAGAGGAAAGATTGTGCATCATTGAAGGGTCAGATGTATATGGTACCATTGATGCCGTCCAATTATGTTTAGTCTCAGATGTTACCATCCCACACATATTCAAACTACCTGAGTTTGAAAAATATGATGGTAGTACATGCCTGAGAAGTCACCTTATTATGTACTGTAGAAAGATGGCTGTTCATGCAAATGATGATAAGCTGTTGATTCATTTCTTTCAAGATAGCTTGACAGGGGCTGCATCTCGCTGGTATATCCAATTGGATAACCAACATATTCAGAGGTGGAAAGAATTAGCTGATGATTTCTTAAGACAATACAAGTACAACATAGACATGGCTCCTGATCGTATGGATCTACAAAGGATGGAGAAAAAGCCTACTGAAGGCTTTAAAGAATATGCACAAAGATGGAGGGAATTAGCTGCTCAACTACACCCCATTTGACAGAAAATGAGATGGCTCCAGTGTTTATCAACACATTGAGATCTCCATTCTATGATAGGATGATTGGAAATGCTTCAAACAACTTCTCTATCATTATAGTGATTGGTGAAAGGATTGAAAATGGGGTAAAAATTGGAGGAATTTTGAAAGTCGTATCTGATACATCATCTGTAAAAAAGGGGCCACTATTGAAGCAAAAAGAAGGGGATGTACAGATGATCAATTTTGGGTACCCATCACAAGCTGCAAACTCGAGGTCAGAATTTCCAAAGTATAGTGAATGGCCCAAATCTGTGGCATCATATGTGGCAAATACCTCACAAATTCCATACAATTATCACTCTCAACAATCAGCATTTCAAAACAACCCGAGACCGAGCTTCAAACCACTGACATACCAATAAAATGTTATTCAGACTTATCTGCCCCATGTCATATACATATCTCTTACCTCAATTGATACGGAATAATCAATTGGTGTCAATTCCTTATGAACCTCTACAACCACCATACCCAATGTGGTATGATCTGACTGCTAGCTATGATTATCATGATGGGGCAGTGGGACATTCGACTGAGAATTGCACAAAATTAAAAGGTAGAGTACAGGCATTGGTCAAGACTGGATGATTGAATTTCAAAAAGGCTAATGGGAATCCAGATATCAATTCCATCCCTCTACCGTAAATGCAATTGAGGAATATTTTTCATATGGAAAGAGGGACGTGGAAGATGTGAGCACGTCAATGGAAATACTTTTCCATCTTCTTTCTAGAGCAGGGTACATCTACCCAACACGCTCAGAGGATGAAGGCGTTTCTAGCAAACCTATGCATGACTTTGATTGTTTGTTTTATAAGAATGTGATGGGGCATATAATTGAGGAATGCGCTGATTTTAAAATTGAAGTGCAAAAGTTGTTGGATGCAAAGACACTTACAATAAGTCATAAACGAGAAAGGGAATACCTGGAAGATTACTCTTTAGTCCCTATGATAACTAAAGAATCATCTGAAGTTAATGTTGAAGTGTCGTCCTATATCCCAAAACCTCTCACAATACATTACGATGAAAAGTCAACTCACACCACTATGTCTTATGCTCCAATGCCTATCACCATCCAAATATCGGGTGCGTTTGCTTACAAGGATTCAAGAGCAGTACCATGGACGTACGTATATGAGGTCATTACAAGCGGTAATGATAAAACTCAAGCGTTAAATCCATCTGACCTCGATCTCCCCATAACTAGTATTTCGAGAGTAGGTGGGATGACGAGGAGTGGTAGATACTACACGCTAGAAGTTTTGAAAATGGATAAAAGTGATGAGTTTGAAAGGCAAATGAAAGCGAAAGCCAAAGAAGGCGTCAATGGTCATGAATTCCAAGGAGAAATGCATGGCATCCAAGTGATAGACCCGAATATAATATGAGGTACGGAGAAAGAAAGAGCAGTGTCTGATGAAAAAGTATGTGAATATTTAAAGCTCAGCAAACAAAGCGAGTATAAGGTGATAGAGCAACTTAATCACTTACCTGGTCACATATCTTTATTGTCACTCTTTCTGAATTCTGAACCATATTGCCAAACATTACTGAAGGTTTTGAATCAAGCATATGTCTGTCATGACATTACGGTGGAGAAGTTGAGTGGAATTGTGGGAAATATTACCGCACCAAGTTTTATCACTTTCACAGATGATGAAATCCCTGTTGATGGTACCAGACACACTAGAGCCCTACATATATCCGTGAAATGTGGGGATTATGTTGTTGCAAAAGTATTGATTGATAATGACTCGTCTCTAAATGTAATGCCAAGATCCACACTAGCAAAGCTCCCTATGGACGCAACACATATGTGACCAAGCATGATGATAGTAAGAGCATTCGACGGTACCCGAAGAGACGTAGTTGGAGACATAGAGATACAAATTCAAATCGGGTCATGCCTATTCAATATTATTTTCCAAGTGATGGATATAAATCCAACATACAGTTTTCTTTTAGGTTGACCATGGATTCACTCTGTCGGGGCAGTACCGTTTTCATTACATCAGAAGCTGAAATTTATAATGGATCATAAACTCATTTGTATATGTGGGGAAGAAGATTTATTGATATCCAAGCCGGCTACCATGCCGTATGTTGAGGCTGCATAAGAAGTATTGGAAAGCTCATTTCGATCATTTGAGATTGCGAACACCACATTTGTTGCTAGTGAGAAACTCGTTCCAACATCAGGCCTATCAAAAGCATCTTGGATGGTGGCAAAGTTGGTGGTAAAAGGGGGATACAAGCCAGAAAAAGGACTCGGGGGTAAGTATCAAGGCATAAATAAGTTAATCGAGTGGGATAAGAATGAACAAAGGTTTGGGATTGGATATAGACCGACCAAAGCTGATAGAAGGAGAGTGGAAGCTCAAAAGAAAGAAAAGAGGATTGCTAGGCTCGAAAATAGAGAATTCGATATGCAAATGGCGATCATACCTTATATTTCTAAATCCTTTAGAAGTGGGAGAATTTCATTCGAAGAACAGGTTATAGTAGAGCAGTACGACCTTGACGATGATATCACCCAGCTTTCAATATCCGCAATCTTGGGAAAATCATCAAATGAAAGTATTGAGGACTTGGTTTCTCGATACGATTCAGATCATGAGCTTAAAAATTGGGACGTCACTGAGCGCTACCAGTGCTTTTCAGGAATTTTCAAGAGTAATGTGTTCATGCCAAAATTATAATGATTCTACCCAATTCCTTAGGAACTTCGTTGTTATGGGCCTATGTTATTGTCTATTTCATGTCATCTCTTTGAATGAAAATCTAAAAACTTGTTTCGTCTCCTTTTGCTAATGATAAATACAATTCCATTTCTTTTTGTTCTTCCTTTTATGTCTACTTTTTCCATTTCTACAATGTTTTTCATACTCATGCATTGTTTATTTTCTTTTCTCACCTTCTTTTCATCCAATAATCCGATTCAGGTTCGAGAACGGTGATTTTGAAAACAAGAGCATAGGCAATAACTTTGACAATCCCATTCTTAGCGTAGAGTCAGATGAAAGTGACGAGGATAATTTGGAACCATCTCCAGAAATGTTAAGAATGGTAGAAGAGGATGAAAAAATAACCCAACTATATCAAGAGTTAACGGAGGTGATAAATTTAGGGTTGGAGGGAGAGACGAAAGAAGTCCAAATCGGCACTTCTATGACAAGCCAAAGCCACCGAGAATTAATTGACTTACTCAAAGAGTATATTGACGTCTTTGCATGGTCTTACTAAGATATGCCAGGTCTAGACACTGATATCGTCATTCATCATTTACCACTTATACCCGAAAGTAAACTAGTGTGACAAAAGCTACGGAAAATGAAACCAGACATGCTGGTATAGATGAAAGAAGTTTAAAAGCAAGTAGATGTGGGTTTTCTAGAAGTAGAAAAATACACTGAATGGGTTGCTAACATAGTCCCAGTGCTGAAGAAAAATGGGAAAGTAAGGGTGTGCATCGATTATAAAGACTTAAATCGGGCAAGCCCCGAGGATAATTTTCCATTACCCCATATTGATATCTTTGTAGATTACACTGCAGGACATTCAACATTCTCTTTCATGGATGGTTGTTCGGGTTATAACCAAATCAAAATGACTCCTGAAGACCGTGAAAAGATGACTTTTATAACTTTGTGGGGTACCTTTTGTTATAAGGTTATGCCATTTGGTCTAAAGAATGCAGGGGCGACTTATCAGCGGGCAATGATAACACTGTTTCATGATATGATGCATAAAGAAATAGAAGTGTACGTTGATGATATGATTTCCAAATCTCGTCAAGGGGAAGATCATACGATCACTCTGCGAAAACTATTTGAACGGTTGAGAAAGTTCCAGTTAAAGCTTAACCCGACAAAGTGTACATTCGCAGCATCTTCAGGGAAACTACTTGGTTTTGTCATGAGCAAGGAAGGAATAAAGTTGACCCTGACAAGGTTTGAGCCATCATTGATATGCCACAACCTCAAACTCAAAAGGAAGTTAGAGGTTTCTTAGGGAGATTAAATTACATAGCGCAGTTCATCTCACAGCTAACTGTAACTTGTGAACCTATCTTTAAACTTCTCCACAAAAGTGATACAGAAGGATGGAATGATGATTGTCAAATTGCTTTTGAGAAGATCAAGCAATACTTGCAAAATCCATTTTGTTCCTCCAACTCCAGGGCGTCCACTCATTTTGTATCTTACAGTGACACAAAAATCCATGGGTTGTGTACTTGGTCAACATGACACCTCTGGAAGGAAAGAACAAGCAATATACTATTTAAGCAAAAGGTTCAAAAATTATAAGGCTAATTATTTGACGTTGGAGAAAACGTGGTGTGCTTAGCTTGGGTTGCTCATCGACTTTGACAATACATATTATACCACACCACTTGGTTAGTTTTAAAGATGGATCCAATCAAGTATGTCTTTGAAAAGCCATCACTTTCTGGGTGAATTGCTAAATGACAAATGTTGCTCACGGAATATGATATTGTGTATGTCATGAGAAAGTCAATAAAAGGAAGTGTACTTGCTGATTATCTTGCAGATCAACTAGTGCAGGATTATGAGCCCATGAAGTTTGATTTTTCTGATGAGAACATATCAGTCATATTAAAAAATGAAGGAGAATATATGGATCCAGAAATGTGGACAATGTTATTTGATGGTGTATCTAATGATGTAGGACATGGCATTGGGGAAATCCTCATATCTCCCAAGGGAAAGTTGTTTCCATTCACGGCAAAAATATGCTTTGACTGCACAAACAATGTGGCAGAATATGAGGCATGTTCCATGGAAATTCAAGCAGCTTATGATATGAAGATAAAAAAGTTTCGAGTGTACAGAGATTCGTTATTGGTGATACGACAACTAAACGGGGAATGAGAAGCTAGAGACTCCAAGCTGGTACCTT
Source organism: Datisca glomerata (assembly GCA_003255025.1). Lineage (NCBI taxonomy): Eukaryota > Viridiplantae > Streptophyta > Magnoliopsida > Cucurbitales > Datiscaceae > Datisca > Datisca glomerata. The sequence goes on from QANY01007347.1 coordinate 650,924, forward strand.
ACAACAAACATGTAACTAAGTTAAGCCGAACTTTTGAAGTGATCTCATTTGACCATATACCCAGAGAGAATAATCAAATTGCAGATGCACTGGCAACTCTAGCATCCATGTTCACCGCAGACTTTAAGGAAGAAGTACAACCCATAAAAATTGAGAAGTGATATTTTCCTGCTCACTGTATGAGTATTGAAGAAGAGCTAGACAGAAGACCATGGTATATACGACATCAAGCAGTATAAAAAGAAGGGGGAATCCAAAGCTTCTGAGAATGATAAACACACTATTAGAAGATTGTCCATGAGTTTCTTCTTAAATGGTGAAATACTCTACAAAAGAAACTGTGATATAGTGCTCTTAAGATGTGTTGATAAAAGGGAAGCGAATCAAATCATAGAGGAAGTTCACGAAAGAATTTGTGGTGTTCATGCAAATGGACATATGATGGCCAAATAAATCTTGAGAGTAGGATATTATTGGTTAATTCTAGAATTTGACTGCATCAAGTATGCCAAGAAATGTCATAAATGTCAAATTTATACAGATAAAATTCACGTACCCGCATCCCCTTTACATGTCATGACCGCGCCTTGGCCGTTCTCTATGTGGGACATAAACGTCATTGGTCCCATCACACCAAAAGCCTCTAACGGGTATCGTTTCATTTTGGTCTCTATAGATTATTTTACCAAATGGGTGGAGGCAAGTTCTTATTTGAGTGTAACCAGAAGTGCGGTTGTTAAGTTTATTAAAAAGGAAATAATTTGTCAATATGGTCTACTTGGAAGGATCATCACAGATAATGAGGCAAATTTAAATAACAAGATGATGAAAGAATTATGTGAGCAATTCAAAATTAAGCATCATAATTCATCTCCTTATCGTCTGAAAATGAACGGAGCAATGAAAGCAGCCAATAAGAACATAAAAATGATCATAGAGAAGATGACGAAGGTTTATAAGCATTGGTATGAGATGCTCCCGTTTGCACTACATGGGTACCGCACATCAGTCTGAACATCAACTGGGGCAACATCATTCTCTTTGGTATATGGCATGGAAACGGTCTTTCCAATTGAGGTGGAAATTCCCTCCCTCATAGTCTTAATGGAGGCGAAATTAGAAGAAGCAAAGTTGGTATAAACACAATATGAGAATATGAATTTCATCAAAAAAAAGGTTTACTGCATTATGTAGAGGGAAACTATATCAAAGAAAAATGATGCTCCCTAATGAGCCAATCATCATACCCGATGTTTCCGAGAAGGAGAGTTGGTATTGAAAAAGATACTCCCATATCAAAAGGATCACTGGGGGGAGTGAACCCCAAATTATGAATAACCTTTCATTGTCAAGAAGGCATTCTCTAGAGGAGCTCTAATGCTAACAAACATGGATGGAGACGATTTACCGCATACAGTTAATTCTGATACAGTCAAGAATTACTTTGTTTGACTGCTCTAAGTATGGGAAAAACAAAGTTAGGCAAAATAATGTTTAAAAACAAAGTTGTCTCGAATACTCGAGAAATTCTTATTCCATATTTTTTTCCAAATCATTGTTTGTAAACATTATTCATCATCAATGAAGATTTACTATGAAATCCGATAACAATGATGGTTCAAGAACCCCAAGAACGTGAAAGACAAGATTGTTGAGCCTTAACCCGTTATCTAGCAAGATAAGAACTAAGATCACGAAGGATAGAAATGCCACACACCAAGAAACCTAAGGATCACTAAAGAATCAAGGTGATAAGTTTGATTGTTTGGACGCCACAAGACTAACTTGATAAGTTCAAAGAGTTCTTTCAAGAACAAAGAGAACACACCTCACAATAACATAAACTTGTTTTCAATATTCATAACATGATTACAAATTTCGTGGGTACCATGTTTTATACTTGGAACAACCCTCCAAGAATAGGAAAAACATTAATTTTAGCTTTGAAACAATACCAACATAAAGTAAATAAGTTTCCACGTTTTTAGACCTTTTTTGACTACTAATAATAAGTAAATATCACTAATTGACTGTGAACAATGTATTTAAGCATAACCAATCCATGCTAGATTCATCCCCTTATTTAATAGCCTTGAAAATAGTCCAATTTATGCCCTTTCATGGCCTTATTTTGATTAACACGTTTTTGTAGGTTCACTATCCTTTTCAATTGCTTTTGTATGCTAATTGACTATGAAAAATTTATTTAAGCATAACCAATCCAAGCCAGATTCATCCCCCTATTTCATAGCCTTGATAATAGTCCAATTCATGCCCTTTCATGGCCTTATCTTGATGAACATGCTTTTGTAGGTTCATTATCCTTTTCAATTGCTTTTGTATGCTAATTAGACTCTTCAATGGCCTTGATGACATGGATAAAGCCTTGATTTTCATTTGGACCCACATTGGGCTTCACTTTTCCAGAATCATTTCAATTCTCTTGAATCAGCCCAATAAGTGCTTTCTTGAAATTTTCGGCTCTAAGTCTTGTATATGGACCACCAAGGAGTGATAAAGGATCTTGTGCAAGTTCCGCTACATTCCCGCGTGTATGCTCAGGCCCACGTCCATTTTCAGCTCCTAGATTTGCATCATTCTCCCCCTCTTAAGAAGGATTTGTCCTCAAATCAACACCTGCATCAAATGGAGACAAATCAGAAACATTAAAGTTTGTACTGACACGTATTCACCTGGTAAGTCAAGTTTGTAAGCATTGTCATTAATGCGTTCCACCACTTGAAATAGTCCATCACCCCGAGGTAGGAGTTTTGAACGTCGCTGCTCTGGAAAACGCTCTTTTCTCAAGTGCAACCAAACCCAATCTCCTGGTTCAAAAACTATCTTCTTGCATCCCTTGTTGGCTTGATTGACATATTGTTCAGTCCTCCTTTCAATATTCAACCGTGCCTTCTCATGAATTTGCTTCACAAATTCAGCCTTCTTTTTCCCGTCTAAGTTTACACGTTCACTCAAAGGTAAAGGAATTAAATCCAATGGAGACAAAGGATTAAATCCATAAAAAATATCAAACGATGAAAACTTAGTTGCTGAATGTGCACTTCTATTGTAAGCAATTTCAACATGTGACAAACAATCTTCCCACGTTTTCAAGTTCTTCTTAATGATAGCATGCAATAAAGAAGACAAAGTTCTATTCACTACTTTAGTTTGACCATCAGTTTGTGGATGACAAATAATAGAAAATAATAACTTGGTTCCTAACTTTCCCCACAAAGTCTTCCAAAAGTAACTCAAAAACTTTGCATCCCTATAAGAAACAATGGTCTTAGGCATGCCATGTAACCTAACAATTTCTTTGAAGAACAAATCAGCTATATGTGATGCATCATCGATTTTATGACCTGCAATGAAGTGTGCCATTTTAGAAAACTGTCAACCACCACAAAAATTGAATCTCTTCCCCTCTTAGTTTCAGGTAAACCCAAAACAAAATCCATAGGAATATCAGTCCAAGGTTTACTAGGTATAAGCAAAGGGGTGTACAAGCTATGGGGTTTTAATTTAGACTTAGCTTGTTTATATGTGATACATTTTTCACAGATTCTTTGCACATCACGCTTCATATGAGGTCAAAAAAATATTCATGCAAAACTCTAAAAGTCTTAGCTACTCCAAAATGGCCCATTAATCCTCCTCCACGAGCTTCTCTCACAAGCAATTCACGTAATTGCTTAAAAATAAGAAGATTTGTCCAATGCCTAAAAATAAGAAGATTTGTCCAAGGACTAAAAATAAAAAAAGAATAAAAGGACTAAAATTAAAAAGTGAAGCCTTAAGTTTGCCTAGAAATGGAGGGGAAGTCTTCACTTGAAATGAGAGATTTGGAGAGGGAGAAAGAGAAAAGATTTTAGAGAGAGAAAGAGAGGTCTTGAGAAAATAGTGAAAAAGAGAAAGAATGATAGTTTTTATTTCTATTCATCTTCCATCTTCTCATTTTTTTATTAAGATAGTTCAAATCTCTTGCATTTTAGCTTACAATATATCTTGTTCATTTTTATTAATCATCTATTTTCTTCATACTCATGTATTTGATATTTCTTTGTTTCATTTTCCATATATAAGTTTGTTTGCTCATTCTTTATCATTTCTCCTACTCTTAATCTTAAGTTTTATTTTCATGTATTGTTTATTTCTCTACAAGTTTGATAATGAGATTTTTTTGTCATCAACTCAATCAATGAGAATGAGGATAAACCTTTTGAGGAGTGTAAAATTAACTCAATGTGAATCAACCATTTAATGAGTAGAAAGTGTACATTTGATGAAAATATCTTGTATGATAATTTCTCATACACAAAAATGCATAAAATAGATAGTAAAACATCTATACAAGATTATGAAAATATTTAAACTTTGATTTTTTTATGTTCTTACAAGTCTTCTCTTCTTTTCTTTTTAATTTTTGACCATCATTTTTGTGACACTTGTTTGAACTAGTAACCATCCATGATCATTCCTAGCAATGAAGGAAGAAAGGAAAAATGGTAATTAGTGAACTAAATGGTCCAAAATAAAAAAAATGGTATATTTATATCCCAAATAAAAATTATTTTATTTTGAAAGTTTTATTGATTTTATTTAGTGACACTTGTTTAAACTAATTACCATCCATGATCATTCCTAACAATGAAGGAAGAAAGAAAAAATGGTAATTAGTGAACTAAGTAGTCCAAAATAAAAAAATGGTATATTTATATCTCAAACAAAATTATTTATTTATTTTTAGTGACATTTGTTTAAACTAATTACCATTCATGATCATTCCTAGAAATGAAGGAAGAAAGGAAAAATGGTAATTAGTGAGATAAGTAGTCCAAAATAAAAAAATGGTATATTTATATCCTAAACAAAATTATTTATTTATTTTTAGTGACACTTGTTTAAATGAGTTACCATTTATGATCATTCTTTTGCTATTTGATTAGCATTGAGTGAATAAATGAAAAATGGTAATTAATAGGTTATGTATTAAAAAAAAGGACGCTCATGCCAATTATTTTCATATGTCACGATTGTGTGTGATTATTATTTTATTCTTTTATCATCAGAATTGACGCTCGTAAATTAAAATCATCACAATTTGATTTAAATTTTATTAATTTTTTTATTTAGTTTTCACTAAAAAATCCAATGACGGACTTTAGAATTTTTAGGATACCAAATTTCTCAAACTACCGAGATAAAGAGTTATTCTTAGAATACTGAGAGTAATTCCAATAACGCTTTGATTTAAAAAAATAAAAATATTTTGGTTAATGATCTTTGTACCACCCATTGAAGATAATTTATTTACTGATTTTGATGATGTAAAATGTACCCAATGAGACATTCAAAATTGAACTTCTATAACATTATTTTAAAAAAATAATTTGGATAGTATTTGATTAAATTTGATAATAATTTTTCATAACGGGCGGTGTGAGATGCTAATACCTTCTCCACATGCAAATGACTATCAAACCAACTTTAAATTTTCACAGACCAAAATATTTAATTTTAAAATTGGGTGACCAATCATGTCTTAAAATGATTGGTGGCGACTCTGATTTGTTTTTAAAATGATTTTTCAATCACCGCTTCGCGTCACATGCACGTTGCGACAGTTCCAAAAAAAACCTGGGGCCATGGCTCTACAATGAGCCTATGTATTTGAGAACGAACTGTGCTACATTGGGCATCCTCTACAAACAGTAGAGAGCTTGAGATTCAAAAGAGAGAAAAGAGAGTAAGAGGGTTGAAGTTGTAAAGAATAAAAAAAGGGAGTGAGAGAGAAATTTATAGAAATTGAGGGTAAAATAAAAGAGAGAAAACATACGATCTTATATCCAAGAGAGAGTGAAACAAAAAGAATCTTTCTTCTCAAATCAACATTTTCTTGAGCATTTGTACAAAGAATCTTCTTTTCCTAATTACAACGTGAACCCTACTCTGCTAAGTTTTGTTGCTTTTACATGATTTTGATGGTTTTCTTGAAAGAGATGCCTAATGGCTTACCACCAATGAGGGGAATTAAGCATCAAATTAATTTTAACTCAAAGGAACCGAGAAGTCACAAAAGATCTAAACACATAGAGCGGAAGTATCACCTCATCATAGAGATAGTTCAGTGAGGAGATGTTCAAGTAACACACAAATTGACGGTTAACAACTTGGAAGATTCATTCATGAAGACTCTAAGCAGTAAAGTCTTTGATGGTCATCTAGAGGGCATGTGGATACGAGATTGTACACGCCTACTTTAGTCCAAGTTGAAGATTGTTGGAATTGTGTTCATAAAGTAGGATGTAATAATTTTTTATGAGTAAAAAGTTATTTATTGACCTTTATGTGGTACTGAATATTATGAAGAAATGAATGTTTCCTTTATTAAAGTGTGTTAGTCATTTACTTAAGTCTTGAAACTATTATTAATGTAGAGTAAAGACTGAGTGATCTTCCATAAAAACTCTTCTAAGGTAGTTCAGAATATTATTCATAGTCTCAGGATCGACTAGAAAATCGAGTCCATCTATGACTGTTAGGTTGAATCAAATGATGCCGGCGTTGGGGCATGGTAGTGGAGACTCTAACGGTTGACCTAGACGTGCTATGGACCACGTTGAATAGACCAGTAACCAATTAGTATAGAGCAAAGCCGTTTATCTAGCTGTATCTAATTGTTACACTTTAAGGGTATTTCCATAATTACTATAATCCTGAAGTGAATACGAAAATTTACTTAGTTACTTGATATCTTTGATATGTCAAAGCAGTGAGTTTGAATTTCTGGACCATACCTCGGCTGTTGGGACCGTGATTCAACTATGTTGGAGTTGCGTGATTCACAAATATAGAATTGTGGTAAAATTACAAAAGCAACAATATCACCTTATGCTTTTATTGATAAATGTGTGAATAAATAAACCAAGTTTGGTACTCGATGATATGAGGCATTGATTAAGATATGGTGAACTATACGAGACATTTCACAATTATGTCTTTCTTATTCACAGTTAATAAAAAAGTTAAGGAAATAATAATTAGAGGGGTAAACGGTAATTTTAGATCTCGTTCTTGTTAATGATATTCACAAAGGGTAATATCATAAAATATTCTATGGACTTTGAAATATAAATGTTTATTTGCACCAATAAAAAATGTAGTGCGCATGAATTAAGAGTTTATTCAGCATTATACCTATAGTGGGTCGAGATTAAATATGTCAGGAATTTATAGAGATAAATTAATAGGGTATTTGAATCTCATAACTTTATTCATTTAGGCCCATTCAGGATCAGGAGTAGCTTATAAGGACATGAATGAGAAATAACGTTAGTTAGATCAAAAACGTGTTTCACAACTAGGTACATTTCCTGAGCCCAATATGAGATGGGTTTCATCACTAAATTAGTGAAGAGCAAAATTAATGTTCAAATTATTTATTCTTTTATTTTATAATTATTGTATAATTAGTAAATAAAAGAAATTAATCAATTGATTAATAGGGATCAATTTAATCATCAATTTGAACTTATGAATTTGGACCCAATTTTGGCTCTAGAGATATAAAAACTGCAACATCACAATGTAGGGAGAATGAAAATTTTAGTTTTATCATATATGTTTATATGGGTAAATTATGTAATTAATATATAAGATAATTGCATTAAGGTTGCATCTCTAACCCTAACCATAGTGTGTTAAATCATAGAATAAAAAAGTTTCTCTCACTCTCTCACTAGTTGCTGTTAAAAACTCTAAAGGGAAGAGAAAATTTTATTTTTCTCCACAGTTATTTTGAGAACTCACACCCAATTCCTAATGATATCCTTAAGAGATATACATCTGACTCTAACGGGTGGTTGTCGTTGTGAAGGTCGTTTACTAGCTCTGCGAAGATTGAAGAACGCGAGATAGAAATTAGATCCCGCCAACTCAGAAATTATCCATTAAGCATGTTCATTGATTGGTTTTGTCTTTAATTGGATTAAACATTTATATGGAAACAATTTTAAAATTCCTCCCATAAACTTGTCATGGTTCATTAAATTTTCTTCGAAATCTAAAACGTGATCCAACACAAACAAGTTCACTATTCGATGACAAAGGTGAAACCACCACTGTCATAAACCCCAAGTTTCAACTATGGGTTACTCAGGATCAGGCCTTAATGACACATATCAAACGTATCGAAGAAATCAGGGATAAACTCTTTGTAGTGTCAATAGAGATTAATGATTTGGACGTGCTTCTTTACACCTTAAATGATTTACCTACAGACTATGTTTCTTTTAAAACTTCCATTAGAACAAAATTTGAGCCACTCCACCTATAAGAGTTACACATATTATTGAAGGCTGATGTTGTGTGTGATATATACGCAAGTATACATGTCATTAACAAGTAATAAAGAGATAAATGAGTGTCGATCTTCACATGAATTGATGAGCAACTAAGCAATTAAACAAACTAAATTAAATATAACTGAAAATAGAGTAACCGTAATAAGTGATTTTAAGTAACTTAAAGTAAAATAGAAATGCTAATGTTAAGTAAAATGATTTAGAGTGACACTTGCAGAATATGTGATTTAAGTTTAGTAACACTAGTGTATTCAATAATGAAGTGAGGTAGCATGGTTAATTCCCCTTTCAATTAATATTCCTAGTTAATTCTAATTATGTTGCTACAACTTCCCGATAGCATCAACCTCAGCTCATTAGCACAATATATTTCCATCCTTGCGATCATTAACTCTAAACTCGATTAACGTATTCTTAAGCCTAATTTAGATTAGAGTTATCTCTTATTAGTTCTAGCCTATTGGTTTGCAAGGTGAGCATATACTACTCACTAGACACTTAGATCTATAGGATTTAAGCACTCAAGTATCATTCAAGCTATATCCATTAGTTGTCTCTTATTAGTGCCACCGTGCATCTCTGAAATGTTGTTGGAGCATTGCATACCCCAAAAGACATCCTTCCAAAATAAAAAGGTTCCATAAGGATAGGTGAAAGTCACCTTCTCCTGATCCACTGGTGTATATCTATCAGGTTGTAACTTGAGTATCTATCCAGAAAACAGTAATATTCCTTTTAGGTAGAAATGTTTAACTTCTTGTAATCCATGCATCCCTTCAACCAGTCACTATTTTTATGTGGATCAATTCATTGTTCTCATCGACTATAACTGTTACTCTACCCTTTTTAGGCACACATTGGACGAGACTAACACATGCACTGTCTTAAATAGGGTAGGTTATTCCAGCATCAAGCCATTTAATTATCTCTTTCTTGACAACCTCTTTCATGATTGGATTCAGCCTTTTTGCTGCTCTATGAAATTGCCACTACCTTCTTCCAACAATATCTTATGCATGTAAAGAGAATGGCTTATCCCATTGATTTCAGTCATCTACCATCAATTTCTCTTTCATACCTTCCCAAGACTTCCAACAATAACTTCTCACTTTCAATTATTAGGGAAGAAGAAATAACAATGGGCAAAGTATTGTTCTCACCTAAGTAAGCATATTTCAAATGGGCAGGAAGTGGTTTTAATTCAAGAAAAGATGGAGATTCAATAGAAGGCAATGTTGCCTTGCTACAGCTTATACGCAGCTTCTCCATAACTATGGAGTCCATCACAGAAATAGCTGCACATTCTTCTATTTCTTTATGAGGATAATTCATTGCATTAAAACATTGAAGGTTATCTCTTGATCAGTAACCCTCATAGTAAGCTGTCTTTTTTGCACATCAATAATTGTTCTTCCTGTGGCTAAGAAGGGTCTTCTAAGTATAATAGGTTCCTGTGTCCACCTCATAATCCAGGATGATGAAATCTACTGGAAATATGAATTTATCCACTTCTACCAAAACATCCTCTATCTTTTCTTCTGGATAGACATAAGATTTGTCAGTCAGCTACAAAGTAATGGTTGTTGGCCTGGCTTCTCCTATTCTTAAATTTCTGAAGATGGACAGGGGCATAAAGTTGATACCTGCTCCCAAGTCTCATAAAGCTCTCCCATAGTTGGTCTTTCCAATTTCACAAGGAATGGTGAAGCTTTCTTGATCTTTAAGCTTTGGGGGAATCTTGTTATGTTAAGTTGCATTATTGGGTCAAGGCTATAGTCTCAAATCTCCGAGCCTTCTCCTTTTGGTCAAAATGTCTTTCATAAATATGACGTAATTTTTCATTTGCTATAAAGCTTCTACCAGTGTTATGTTTATATGAAACTACTTCATCATGTCAAGAAATTTTTTGAACTGGCCATCTAGTTTCTTCTTTTGTAGCCTTTGGGGAAATGGAGGAAAATTCCTTTCTATGTTTTCTACTTTCAGATCTACAGACATAAATGCTACAGTTGCCAGTTGCTCTACTACATCTTTGTTCTCGCTTATTTCCTTGGTTCTGTTTTCAAACTTCTCCTCTGTTCCATCAATTGGTTGGGGTGCCACCTATCCAATTCTCAAGTGTATTGCCTTGCAGTGTTCTTTCCCTTCCTTCCTAGGATTTTTAGTATTGCTAGGAAAATTACCTTGAGGTCTGGTATTCAAGGCATTGTCTAATTGTCCCACTTGATTTTCCAAATTTCTTAGGGATACCGCTTGACTTCGAATCATTACAGATTGATTCTGGATTAATGATTCATTCTTGGCTATGTATTCTTTTAGGAGATTCTCAAATGTGCCAGGTTGTTCAATTGTTACTTGCTTTTATCATTGAGCTTGCTCTACAAGGCCATGAGGATTGGTTGGTCTATTTTATAAGTTTGAAGGTCCTGCACCTTGGTTACTCCTAGGGAAATTAGATTATTGTCTCCAGCCAAGGTTGTAAATGTTGGAATATGTATTGTTGTTATTTCTGTTAAACTTCCCTACATAATTCACAGAAGTTGGATTCCCTGTGAAACATTCAAATAAGTGTTCTTCACCATAATAAACACATGATACCTTCATTACTTGATTTACAAATTTTTGCAAACCTTGATTCTGACTCTGATTTGTTGTGGGTGCTATACCTAGATTTTTTTAACATGTTTGTTAATGAAGACACATGAGCTATTAAAACTGTTATAGCATCTAGATCATGTATCCCTACAACTCTTTTACTTGTTGTTGCTCTAGTAGTTGGCCATTGGTAATTATTACTTGCTCTCCTCTCTAGAATTTCAAAAGCCTCACTATAAGCATCAACCAACAATCTTGTAGAAGAATTCAGTACATGATAGAAGGTTTCCATTTTGATGCAATATGGGATCCCATGGTGTGGATACTTTCTTAGCAACTTCGTAAATCTTTATCATGCCTCATATAGATATTCATCCTCTAATTGGTGAAAGAATGTAATCTCTTCCTTAATTTGGTACTCTTTGATGGTGGGATCTTCATCAAAAACTTCTCAGCAAGATCATTTCGAGTACTAATAGAATCTTGACGTAATGAGTTACCATGTTCTAGCTCAGTCCCTTAGGGAATAAGGAAATAGCCTCATCCTTAGGGCATCTTCTAAAGCTCTAGGTATCTTGAAAGCATCAGAAACCACCATGAAGAGACTTAAGTTCATGTGAGCATCTTCTGTAGGCAGTCCATTGTTGCCCAAAAGTTTACAGCATTTGGAACAGTCTCTAATTGTTCTTTCTCTTTCAACTTCCATGACTATGACATTGTTGCCATTTGATTATTATTCTCATTTACAACCACTTCATCTTCATTAGCAGCCATCTCTCTGATAGCAGCCAATCATCTATGTTCTCTTCTCAACTATCTTATAGTTATACATACTTCTAGGTCAAAATTAATTCAGATAGTTGCTGCATGCGCATAAAATGAGTCCCAACTTCTTGAAGTATAACAGTAGCACCAACTTTATCAATGTAGCTTACTAATAAGATTCAAGTTTATCTTAATAATGAAATTTCTCCTTCAATCTCTGGCAACGGTGCAAAAAACTTATTGTGTGGGATATATACGCAAGTATACATGTCATTAACAAGCACTAAAGTCATAAATGAGTTTCAATCTCCACAGGAATTGATGAAAATTTAAGAAATTAAACAGACCCAATTAAATCTAATTGAAAACAAAGTAACCGTAATAAGTGATTTCAAGTAACTTAAAGTAAAATAGAAATGCTAATGTTAAGTAAATAATTTGAAGTGACACTTGCAGAATATGGGATTTAAGTTTAGTAACACTGGTGTGTTCAATAATGAAGTGAGCTAGCATGGTTAAGTCCCATTTTCGTTAATATTCTAAGTTAAATCTGTTTATGTTCCTATGACATCCTGATAGCATTAATCTCAACTAATTAGCACAGCATATTACCATCCTTACAATCATTAAATCTAAACTTAGTTAACTTATTCCTAAGCCTAATTCAGATTAGAGTTGTCCCTTACTAGTTCCAGCCGATTGGTTTACAAGGTGAGCGTCATTGTCTATACTAGTTACTAAACACTTAGATCTACAAGATTTAAGCATCCAAGTATCATTCAAGTTATATCCATTAGATCAAACCCTTCAAGTATTAATCTAATTTATACCTTATTAGAGATGGCCAGTCAAGAGTAAAATCTAAATATTATGTAACATTGAATGAAAATGCTAACAAAAAATTAGCAACAAAACTTCATGAACTAGAAATAACAACTTTAAGGTTCATTACCCATACTAGCTTAAATGTTATAGCTCATAATGAGCTTAAGAATAGGTTCAAATAAAACTATTTCCATATTTATCTTATAGAAAAATGAGGTAAGAATAGAAAATACAATAAAGAAAATAAGGTTAAGAGAGAAGAAAGATAGAAAGGAATAAATGAATATCTTCATCCTTGCTTTCTTCCTCGCGTCCTTCTTTGCTTTTTTATCCTTTTTCTCTCCTTCCTTCTCTAAAAAATATTTCCTTATTCTGAGAAAAAGTGTCAGCTCTCTTCCTCACAAAGACATACTTGCTATATATAGAAGCCTTAAAATCAGGGCTTTAATTTCTTGCAAGGATGAGTGTTAAGCAACGCTGCAACGGGGACCACTGGAAAAGGTGTTGATGCCATGACCTTAGCCCTTATATTTTTATTATGGTGTGACGTTATATTATAATGTGACATTATATATAGAGCATGAATTCCTCAATTTGTGATGATAACAATAAATCGATTTAACAGACACATGTACTTTGTAGCACGTGACACATAAGACTTAAATTTTATAATTTTTAGAAAATTACTCTTTAATCTTTAATTTTAGACCCTAAGTTTTAGGAAAAATATTAAAAGAGTGGTCCCTTGTGGAATTGTTGGAAAGTAAGGATTTAGAAAACAAAAAATTAATTTTGCCCCCTTCTATACCCCTCCCACGGCTACTTCCCTGTTCATGTTGATTCTCCATTTTCTATGTTATATGTATTATATTAAATTTTTACCATGCGTAGGACTAACACTTTTGGTATTATTTTCATGTCATTATTTTCAGAAAAGGGGAAATAAATTTTATTAGGTTAATTATATTAAGGCTTTTTTTAATGAATGGGAAGTATAATAGGGTTTAATGCACCCCCTTTCTATCCTTGTTTGTCTTGCCACCTCCTCTCCCCTTCAGGAGAATTTGTTTTATTTCCTAAACCTAAAATGATAGGTATAGATGGGAGGTTTAAGAAAGTTTCTTTATATGTGACTTGGTATATTAAGTTATATTTCCTTGACCAAATTATCAAAAACACTCTTGGGCGGCAACACCTCTCCCTCCCTCTCTCTTGCACGAAAATCACCTCTCTTTCCCTCTCTCTTTCATGAAATCTTTCCCTCTCCTTCACATCTGAAGAACCGTAATTGCTAAGAAGGGATAGGTTTGGTCAGTAGCAGTTGTCACAAGACTTAGATCGTTCTTCGGATCTCGCTATCAGGTAAAATTCATGTTACCCACCCTTCAACGCACCTTTTATTGTTTTTGTTTTGTTATTTTAAAGGAACGTTCTGAGTAAACTTAGGTTAAAACATGTATTAAGGTTTATTTATGTTTCAAAAAAATATTTCTAGTAGGAAAACGTTTATCATATAAAAAGTTTGATTTTTTCAAAACTGGAAAATTGTAGATTCACTATACACTATGAAAATAAGCTGACACTTTAGAACTCAACTCGGTTTAACCTAAAATTTTATGGTATCATTTTAAGAGTATATTTAATAATTCTACGAAGTTTCAGATTTCTTTGACAAGGTTTTCTTACTGAAACATATTTCCGAACGTTACTGCTTTACTTGAAAAAAAACAGTTTTCTATGATGAGATTGTTTTCACGTTTTGAAAACCTAAAACTCTTAGAATTTTACGAAATTAATTATGTGAGAATCTGATATATTGGAGAGGATTCAGTAAGAAACTTAGAATTTTTAGGAAACCCTAAGTTTTATTGTATCAGATTTACCGAATCCGCACTTTAGGGTGGGTTTCAATTTTTCGGACCGTCTCGTTTTGTGAAGTTTTATCTGTTTCACGAGTTTTGATTTCATAATTTTATTACTAGGAGATCAAATAAGTGAAATCATACATCTATAACATGTATTTTCTTTTGTGTCTGAAAATTTTAGAATAAAACTTTGAATGTTCTTCAATTGTGTTGATTGTAGCTTTGTGTTATCAATGTGTTGTTGTGCTTATTTCCATGATGATAATGTATTGTATGATTATGAAACTTAGAAAAGAAATATGGCTTTCTACAAAAGTCAGATATCCATGTGAAAAGTAATCCACAAGAATCATGCCACACCTGTGATAGTCCCTCATATTAAAAGTCCACGTTTCTCACAAGGCGCAACACCTCCTGTGAAGACCCCTATGGTATCTCACTTCTTACCGAATTTTTCGATTCCTGTAGAACGTTGTTTAACAGGGTTCTTGGACCCCTGTTGAATGTATTCGACATGTGTTTTTAATACTTGTGATTTAACATTCACAAATATTTTATATCCTATAAAGTGAGATATCATAAGGTTCGTTGTTATAGTCAAGTATTCATATTAAACACTTTCAAAAGATGATTTTAAGTAACATAAATAGCATCAATATAATAATTGACAACATTAACATTTAATCATTTCAACAAAGTTTTACATTATTCATTTGATCAACTTAAAAATAAATCTAACTTGAAAACTAACTTATCCTTAATATATACAAGTAAACTTGTCCTAATAAATGAAAAATATAAAAAAATGAAATTTTGAGTCTAAAAAATGAAAAATGAAGAACCTAAGTTGAATGGTAGTGTTTCATAACAAGGTATGTTATGCCTTCAGACCTTCCCAATGTTGAAGGAAAAAACCATGAGTAGTTGTTAGTAGGTGAGTATAGGAAACAAACAGATCTGCATCATTAAAAACTATATAGGTGAGGCGAACTGAGGAATGAATAGAGCAATGTTAATGAATAAGAATGAGCATAATCATGGTATTTTGGATAATAATAACCAAGAAAGGATGAAATGTAGAATTGGATAATAGGGATAGTGCAATTTGTAGATTATATGAGTTTTCCTGCAAATAAACACTAGTTTAACCACAACAGCAGCCCAAATAGTGAAAACATAGAAGCCACAGCCTGAAACAATGAAGAATAAACAACATTGATTACTAAAAAATGGTGAACTTCACCAAGAACGCTGAAATTACACCCCTATCCTAAGATGCTCGAGAGCTTGGCCTCTCTCAAAATAGCCACTACCCAACTGACTCCCTCCCCCCTTTATTCAATCCTCATGATTACAAAAGACTAACTAACTTGCCTAATCAACACCCTTTCTCTCTCTCCTCTAACCAACTCATTTTTCCCCTTTTTCCAGCTCATCCCCCCTCTAATTACATTTACTCTTTCTTTTCTAAGGTCCTAACAGTAGCTAAGTATGTTGAGTTATTTTCAATGATTTCTTGTCCTTGTTGTTTCTTTCCAAGGATATGTAACTCTTTTCTCCAAATAAGAATTAGCTTTGTGATAGACCAGGTGACATAAA
Organism: Datisca glomerata; assembly: GCA_003255025.1. NCBI lineage: Eukaryota > Viridiplantae > Streptophyta > Magnoliopsida > Cucurbitales > Datiscaceae > Datisca > Datisca glomerata. Next base: position 666,939 of record QANY01007347.1, read on the forward strand.
AAATTCCAACTCAAGTATCACTAGAAAAGCCATCATTTCATGCCATAGGTTGATATTCTCTCTGATGGGAAGTGAGATGAAATGGTACTAGCAACAAAAGGTGCAAGAAATTGTAATGGAGAGAAGATGATACAGCATAAGGTCAAGGTTTAACCTCATAAAATTCCATAAAGTTGAGAATGACAGTGAAGTCAACATTGTCAGTCAACATTTTTTTGAATTGAATGAGGTATCAGCCATGTGATCTTTTGACCTTCAACTTCAACCTGTATAAATAAGCAAACCTGTAAAATCAAACTAACTATCCAACTTAAAATGCTCCCACATATGCACCGTCATAAAAAAATAACAAAAATTACCTGGTAATAAATGCTTTTCACAGACACAAAAACCTGACGTAATTTGTGAGTTCGAAAAACATATGCCTGCCATTCATTACTCAACCTAGCACCGTACAAAATAAAGAAACTGAATAATGAATTTTTTTCCCTGAATGAAAATACCTGCAAAAACTACCAACATGCCAGCACTTCATAATAAAAAAAGAAAAAGGTCTAATATTTTACGTCTACCTTCGACAATTATGGACCCTCTTAGCTTCAATCTTAAACCTCTCTTGTGCAGGTAATGCTGAAAAAGAGTGCACCATTGAAAGATAGTCATCTAAATCTTTGAGTGCGTCAACAAACTTCGAATACCTAAAGTGGCAATCGTGATAAATCCCAATTTTAATTGTTATGATGGGGATCAAGATATCTCTTACTCTACTTTTGGGGTAGTACAACATGTATGTCATATCAATCCTCTCACATATCATTCTGTCAAGTACGTAAGTGGGCCTGTGATCTTTCAGAAATTATGCACGATCCCGGTTCTTCTTTGCATGGGATTTTTGTATCTTCTTGTCGTATGCCCTAATGTCTCTAAATTTCTCCAATAGTGGTTCATGATGAAGGAAATCAACGTCCTTTAAGTGATAATAAGTGTGGTGATTTCCTTTCACCTTCTTCTTTGGCTCTCGAGGGAACACACCTTTGAAAATGCATAGGAAAGGTTGAAGTTTTTCCTTGGTATTGTTTAAAATGGATATTTCCTTGTTTTTATCATTAGGATCATGTCTTAAAGAACATGGAGAAGTAAATATTATTGTATGATGAAACTATAAACTAATATTTACTATTTGGAATGGATACTTGAATATTGAATGTAAAAGCTTAGAAGTAATCTTTTTTGTACCTTTAGTTTCTTCTGTTAGATGTGCAACAACATCATACCCATATAATAAATTCATCGAGGAGCTCCTCTATAAGGAGAAACATTTTATTCTATATACATATACACACACACACACACACACACACACACACACACANTATATATATATATAAATGTTAAAAACCTGGGTTAAGTACATGCCAAATGTAAAACTTTAAAAGCCAAATTCAAAACATGGCTTCATGACTTTCTATAAGCAGTATGCTATATTGTAAAAAGACTATCCCAAAATGTTTTATTGCTCTCTCAACCTAATGAAAAAAAAGAATTGTATCAGTGACTTTTATATGAGGATGTACCAACAATCTAAGTTGCTATAATAACTATATAAAAAAGAACAATATCAGTCTGTCCAAAATGATTCAATTAATGAGCAGCGAATGTGTAGTTTACAATCATGTAATCAACTAGTCACCATATAAAGAAGCAGTAACAGGCCCACAATATTGGAACCCATAGAGAAAAATAAATAATGAAGGACCCACAGAGAGAGAGAGAGAGAGAGACCTTACCTGAGAAGCTTGATCCTAGGGTATGCTTATGGCTAGCTTGAGATGAAGAGAGTCAAGGCATATGTCAAATGGTCTAAAAGAAAGTCCAACTAGAAGGAAGCGAAGCTGTTATAGACGTTGGTAGAGAGATTGACGAAGGTCTAGAGCCCTAGCTTCTAAAACAGGTTAGAATAATCAACGACTTTCTGTTGCAGACTTTGTATCCCTCCTTCTCCGTTTGTGGTGACTTGAACTCTAAAATTTCAGAAAGGCGAGGGGAGGGTGAGACAGAGAGAGACAGAGGCTAGGGTTTTCTTTCCCTCTTGGTTTCCCTCTGTCTAAAAGTTGAATGAGAGAGTGAGAGAGAAGGGCATCGAGCCATAGTACTATTGAGGGGTCTCTAACTTTTGAGCTTCTCTGATAAAAAATGGAGCAACGAGTTGAGCTTCTTTGATCTGAAAATAGAGCAAGAGAATCAAGGCACAGTACTGAGAGGGCTCGAGAATGAAATGTGAGGGGTCTCAAATTTTTGTTCAATGCCCCACTTAAGTCCAACTCCCACGTCTTTATTAATTTTGCCTCTCGCTTTTTTTTCACTTTTAACAGGAATAAATTTTACTAGATTTTGAATTCTCTTGTTGTTTCGAGTTTTTAACAAGAGGCGAATACGAACATTGTATTTTAATCATGCGGAATGCCATATTTCTTATAGTGAGTCAAAGTTATTTTGAGAAACATCTTAAGTTTTTATTTGGTTTTGTTAAAGTCCCAACTGCTTTTATTATTTATCGTTAGACAATTGATGTCGTAGTTTATTTTCGTTAAATGGTGTTGGAAATCATTCAAAATAAATAAAGCTATATTTTAGTATTAATTTTACTGTTGATTAGCTTAAAAATTTGACCTAGCTTATGCGAGCTTTTTGCATTAAATATTTAAGGAAATTTTAGATAAATTTTCAGACTGTTACAGTTGGTATAAGAGGAAATATGATTCTTTAGACAAAAGGTTTTCTGAATTTTGAGCCAATTGAAGAAATGATTTTATGGAAATTTTTTCTTAATTTCAAGGGTCTGAGCCAGAATTAAGGTTGTGATACATTTGTGTCTAGGAAACAGTAATAAATTATTGATATGTGATCTCTTAATGCGTCATGTGATTATCTTAGCTATGAACCTTCTGAACGATTCTGGATCGACTATTATTGACAGAGACATTTCTGATGCGGACTCCCATTTCTGACCTCACCATATGAGTATTATATCGATGTGGTTGGCAGACTCATACCATAGACATCCGGTTGTGGCAAATAATCCAACGATCATCAGGAGGGGAACACGTAATCGTGTTCCAGCATCGAGCATAAGGAGGAAAAATCCTCCTGTAGCTAGAGGTTTTCCTTTTGAGGTGGGAATTCGACATTTACGAGCGAGGCATAATAACTTTTGGGATGAGTTGGTTGGGTCTAATGATGAGGAAGTTACCGAACCCTTATGTTTAGCTCCTAGGGATTCAGAATTTGAGATTCATGTTTCAGAATTTGAGATTCATCACTCTAGGGCACACATTATCCTAAGAGCCCTATAAACCAGAGAAAGATCTAGACGAAGACCCAGAAGAAGACCAATATGAAGATTTTCACTGAGTTTTATGAATTCTACGGATAGTACGAAATATGGATTTTTTTATTATTTGCCCTAGAATAAGTTGTTCTATTAGTTTTGGTTAGTCTGTACTCATTACCAACAAGTTTGTAGACCAATGTGGTAAAGGCTTTTGGAAAATAGTGGATCATCAAAACCTGTTGACTGACATAACTCTAGAAGACTCGGACCAAAATGGATCTTCAAACTTGTCGCACATCAAGAAAGAATCATGCAGGACAATGCTTCAAAGAACCTGGTGCTTGTTTTCATTGTGAAAAAAATTTGGGCATTTTCAGAACGACCCCTGAGATGAAGCACAAGCCTAATGGTCAAAGAATCGGAAGCAGACCCAAAGCACAAGTGAAGGTTTACACCATGACTAAGGCTGATTTAGAAGACTCTTTGAATGTGGTGTCAGATACACTTCTCATCCATGAAGTTGCTGTATTTGTGTTTTTTGATTTCGGCTCTACACATTTCCTTATTTCTGCTAATTTTTCTAGGAGATTGAATACGGAGATAGTACCTCTTGAGGTTGGGCTTTGTGTGTCAACAATTTTGGGTGGTATTCTATATATAGACAAGGCCATTGAGTTTTATTCTGTAGTGATAACTAATAGATTATTGGAGGCCACTCTTACTCTTTTGAATATGCATGACTTCGATTGTGTTTACACATGCTACCTCAGAACATTACATTCATGTGAGCCAATCGATTGATTAACAATGGTTGTTAGTGTTATTTGGCTATTGTGTTGATTACATGAAAGTTGGAGTTAGAATTGAATGATATAAAGGTGGTTAAAGACTTCACGAAATTTTTTCCAGAGACGTTGCCACGCGTACCGCCCATTAGAGAAGTGGATTTCAATATCGTGTTAATTCCCCAAAAAACCCTATATATAAGGCCCTATACCATATGACCCCTGGGGAAATGAAAGAGCTTATGGAACAAATTCAAGAACTTTTGGACAAGGGCTTGATTTTCCCCAATGTCTCAACCTAGGGAGCACCTGTTCTCTTTGTGAAGAAGAAAGATGGATCCATAAGGTCTTTTATCAACTATAGGGATTTGAACAAGATTACCATTAAAAACAAGTACCCTCTACCCCGAAGAGATGATTTGTTTGATCAACCTCAAGGATCTTGTGTTTTCTTAAAAATTGGCTTGCGATCTGGGTATCACCAACTAAGGATAAAGAAGGAGGACATAGAGAAAGGAGTTTTAAAGAACCTTAACAAAGATTGGTGTTGGCCCCAGTCCTTACTGTGCCCTTTTGGAGTGATGGATTCGTTACCTACAATGATGCCTCATGAGTGGGCTTAGGTTGTGTATTGATGAAGCATGGGAAAATTATAGCCTATGCTTCCTGACATTTGAAAAGTTACAAGTAAAACTACCCAGTCCATGATTTAAAACTTAGAGTGGTAGGTTTTGCTTTGAAGATTCAGCGGCATTACCTCTACAGACCAATGGTTGAGATCTACACATATCATAAGAGTCTAAAAGATGTTTTCATGTAAAATGAGCTCTTAATATGAGGGTTGATGGTTGGAACTACTAAAGGACTATGATTTTGTGATTAACTACTATCTTGGAAATGTAAACGTGGTAGCAGATGCACTAAGTAGGAAATCAGGTTCTCTAGCAGCCCACATATCCACTCAGAAATTCATTCAAGATGACTTAGAAAGTTTAGAGTTGGAAATTTTGGTCCAGAATTCCTTGGTAAAGCTTGCTCAATTAATAGTGTGACCTATACCTTAGGATAGGATATGTAATGCGTACAATAAGGATTTGTCATTGGTAAAGATCACATCGATGATTGGGAGCGAGCAAAGGAAAGGTTTTTTTATATCCCTAAATGGTGTACTCAAATTCAACAACAGAGTTGTCATACCTCAGACTGAGAAGCTAATAAGGTAGATCCTTGTAGAAGCTCACTCTACTCCTTACTCAATTCACCCAGGCAGTACAAAATATATCAGGAACTATATAAACATTTTTTGTGGAAAAATATGAAAATAGACGTGGTGAAATTTGTAGAGCAATGTTTTACTTGTCAACAAGTGAAGGCTGAAAGACAACACCCTTCCGATTTCTTACAGCCTTTAGAAATTCTAGAATTTAAATGGCATCATATATCGATGGACTTGGTAGTAGGTCTATCGAAGACTATGAGAGGATTTGATGCCATTTGGGTTGTAGGTTATCGTTTGACTGAGTCTGCACATTTCCTATCGGGTCGTATGACATTCTTAGTTGAGGATTGGGCAAAGTGTATCTATAATATCAAACCGTGATATAAGGTTTACTTCAAAATTTTGGCGTAGACTTCAAGAATCTTTGGGTACCCAACTAAATCTTTAGCACGGGTTTTCACGTCAAACGGATGGACGGACAAAATGGACCATCCAAGCTCTCGCAGATATGCTCCAAACGTGTATGTCAGACTTTCAAGGGAATCGAAGTAACAAGTTACCACTTATCAAGTTTTTGTACAACAATAGCTATCAAGCAACAATTGGGATGGCACATTTCAAAGCTCTATTTGGAAGAATATCGATCTCCTATTCATTGGGAAGAAGTTGATGATAGAAATTTGCTAGGTCTAGGAATGGTCCAATAAACTAATGAAAGTATTGATAGGATTGAGAAAAATATCCAAACCGCACAGAGTCGACAAAAGAGTTATGCAAATGTACATAGGAAAAGCCTGGAATTTGCAAATGGAGACGTGGTCTTATCAAGATTGCTCCAATAAAGGAGTTATTATATTTGGAAAGAAGGAAAAGCTTAGTCCTCATTTCATAGGACCTTTAGTGATCTTGGAACGTGTTGGAGTCGTCGCTTATCGCATGGCCCTACCTCTTTCCCGACCCATCGTACATTTTGAGTAATGAGCCTCTCTAGTTATGGGAAGACCTAACTTATGAAGAAATTACTATTCAGATCCAAGATAGAAAGACGCAAATGTTACGCATTAAGGAGATCTCTTTGGTCAAGGTACATTGGAAGAACCATCAATTAGAAAAGGCCACTTAAGAACTGGAGGATGAGGTCCAAGCATTATATCCAGACATCTTCAAAGATCTAACTCTGATAATTTTCGAAGATGAAAATTCATATAAGGAATGGAGGGATGTAACATCTCTACTTTTTGGCCTACCGTTAGGTTAGAGTGAGTACAAATTTTTTTACACGTGTCTTACAGGTCATGACCTTAGCCCTTATATTTTTATTATGGTGTGACATTATATATATAGCATAAATCCCTCAAATTGTGATGATAACAATAAATCGATTTAATAGACATGTGTACTTAGTAGCCCGTCACACATAAGACTTTTGATATTGTTACTTTTAAATTTAATGATTTTAGAAACTTACTCTTTAATATTTAATTTTAGACCATATGTTTTAGGAATTTTTTGGAAATAAGTGATTTAGGAAACAAAAATTTAATTTTGTCCCTTACTATACCCCTCCCACGCCTACTTCATGGTTCATGTTGATTGTGCATTTCTATGTTATGTGTATTGTTTTAGATTTTTACTATGCATAGGATATAATAACACTTTTGGTATTATTTTCAGAAATGGAGAAATAAATTTTATTAGATTAATTTTAATAAGGCTCATTATTTCTAATGAAGGGAATGTAAATTAGGGTTTAATGTATCCCTTTCTACCCTTGTTTGACCGGCCACCTCCTCTCCCGTTTAGGAGACTTTGTTTTATTTCCTAAACCTAAAATGATATGTAAGGTACTTATGGGAGGTTTAATAAAGTTGCTTTATATGTGACTTGGTATATTAAGTTATTTTTCCTTGCCCTAATGATCATAAATACTCTTGGGCAGCAATATCCCTCTCTCCCTCTCTGTTGCACGAAAACCACCTCTCTTTCACAAAATATTTCTCTCTTCTTCACATCTGATGAACCCAAATTGATGAGAAAGGACATGTTCTAGTAGGTAGTAGTTGTCACCAAACTTAGATCGTTTTTCAGACCGCGCTATCGGGTAAAATTCGTGTTACCCTCTCTTCAATGCAACTTTATTGTTTTTGTTTTTGCATGATTTAAAAAAGAAATATTCTGAGTAAACTTAGGTTAAAATATGTCGTAAGCTTAATTTTTGTTTCAAAACAAAAATTCAAGTAGGAGAACGTTTATCATAAAAAAGGTTTGATTTTTTTCGAAACTGGAAATTGTCGGATGCACTGTATACTATGAAAAGGAACTGACATTTTTGAAGTTTCTGTTTTATAGAGGGAAAATATTTTTCTCAATATTCAAGTTTAGAGTTGTTACTGAATTGATATCATCTCGGTTTAACCTACAAATTTTACTGTATCATTTTAAGAGTGGCTTTAGTAATTGTGTGAAGTTTCAGAATTTTTTAACAAAGTTTTCTTACTGAAACATATTTTCAAACATTACTGATTTGCTTAAAAAAACAGTTTTCTGTATCGAGATTGTTTTCACGTTTAGACAACTTAAACAACCTCGGAATTTTATGAAATTAATTATGTGAGATTCTAAGATACTGGATAGGATCTAGTAAGAGCTTAGAGTTTTTAGGAAGATTTCATTGTGCCGGATTTACCGAATCAGCACTATAGGGTTAGTTTTCAAATTTTCGTACCGTGTTGTTCTTAGAAGTTTAGTGTTACCTGTTTCACAAGTTTCAATTTCGTAATTTATTTACCTGGAGATAAAGTAAGTTAAATATTATATATATAACTTGTGTTTTTGTTTGTGCCTGAAAATCTTAGAATACAACTTTGAATGTTCTTCGATTGTGTAGATTGTAGCTTTGTGAAAGCATCAATGCGTTGTAATTATTCCCGTGAAGATGATGTATTGTATGATTATAAAAATTAGAAAAGAAATGAGTTATAAGATAAGAAAAACTACCGCATATTCATGTAATGTAAAACACTATGTGCCGTTAGAGTCACGTACCCACCAACTCTGTTTTGTTTGCCTTATCCTTCAAGAAAGGTCTATACGTTACCTCGTCCTTCGGGAGAGGGTCTATGAAAATAATCTGGTTAGGCTTGTAGGATGGCATTATTACAACTGGTGTCACCTTCTTAAAGATGCAGAATGGTACTCGTAAGATAGGTCACTTGTACGCACCTTACAATTTAACAAATCTTAGCGACAGGTAATTATGTTCTAATGGAAGTTAGCCAGCGATCTTTGTAAGGAAAGATATGAATGATTTGAGTGAATGATAAGTTTTGCACGTGAAACTCTGTAAGAAATAATGATAAGTGTTGAATGTGATTGCCTTTGTATGATGTTGTGTATGCTTGTTTTACTTACTGGGTATACATTTATACTTACTCCGTTTTATTCTAAAATTTTCAGATGAGGAGGATGCTTTCGTATCGGTGAGGTCTAGAGTTTCTAGCACGGGACTAAAGTCAATGTTGTTTTGAGACACATCTTAAGTTTTTATTTGGTTTTGTTAAAGCCCATTTGCTTTTAGTATTTTTCGTTAGACAATTGATGTCATAGTTTATTTCCTTTAAATGGTGTTTTGAAATCATTCAAATAAATAAGACTATGTTTTAGTATTATTAAGTTTACTCTTGGTTAGTTTTAAAAATAATTGACCTAGCTTCTGCGATCTTTTTGGACTAAATTTTAAAGAAAATTTTAGATAAATTTTCAGGCTGTAACAGACAACCTCTTAATATTACTCATTCAGGATGTGGCACTTTTCATTACAACAAAAAAGCACGATAGTGGTCAAAAAACGCTATTGTGGCATTTTCATAGTGTTTCTCTACACGCGATATCTGCCAATGTTATGAAAAGTCTGACCCTACCATAGCGTTTTTTTGCCGCTATGAAAAACGTTGTTAAAACTCTTTTTATAGCATTTTAAAAATGCTATAATAAGTGTACCATTGCGTTATGACGCGCTATGACACACCTTCTAGGGCGTTATGAAAACGTTGTAGAAAGTGTTTTTCATATACCACAAAGCATCATAAAGCTATGGTACACTTTTAATATAGTGTTTGAAAACTGCTATTTAAATACTGTAGTATGCATTTCACAGATTTTTAAATGCTATCGTAAGTTTTTTTCATAACTATATATAAATGCCATCATATGTCTTGCATGGTATTTTTATTACTTATTATTTTGTTAATGTTATAATTTACTTTTGATAATTTTTTTATTACTTATGTTTAAAAATGTATAAATATAGAAAATAAAAAAAATTCACTCAATATCATGAAATAACAAATCACATATCATTTTATTTAATTATTCAAAATTGTTGCATACTAACTGTCTACTATAAATCATATCTCAAAATGCTAGTTACGCATTGATTTTAACATAGAGCAAGAGAAAGTAATATATCCTAAGGAAATAATTAAAATCTAGTATAAGTTCTCACATCTAAATAAATCTTACAACACACTGCTTAAGTTATATAGATCTAGGGCCATTGGTCATAGGAGGAGGAGGAGTTAGCAATCCTCCATGTATTGAAGATGGAGGTGCCCTAGAAGGTCCACTTTATGGTTTTTTTTTGGACTGGAGGTGGTGGCACGGGTAACTGTCATGGTGAAGCTTCAAGAATCGTTGTGTTGTTAGCTGTGAGAACACCTTATGGCTTACTTGTTTCTGTTGGGTTTATTTTTAAGTATAATTGCAAATGTAAATTTTTGGCTATATTCTTGGCTACCAGGTAATAGCATCACATTAATGATAAGACAAAGAAGAGGCAACCAAGAACACACCTTTTCACCTTAAGTAGCAGCCTCTACCTCTTTCCTTTATAAGGTAAAAGTGAAGAAACATGGCATGAACATGTGCATAGTAGAAACAAATATATATAGACCATTACACTACTAGCACACTACCTAATATTTTCCAAACTAGCAGCACACAAAAATAGAAACTAACCACAGAACCATATCAAATATTAACGTATCCAAATGAAAAACGTTCTTCTCGAAATACCAAATCAAATATTAATTAGAGATGTCAATTACAGACTTGAGCAAGTTGGGAACTCCTACTTTCTTTCATACGGAAGGAAATCGATAACTCATGCAGAGAACATGCCAAATCACACGCTGAACAAAGATATTTTTTCTATTTGAAATAAAGCTAAGATTGCTTGGTCATATAATTATCAAAATAGTATATAGAGAACATAATTACAAATAATACTTTTTGTCTTATTTCTCTTGAAGTTGAAGACATCTTCTCTAGGTGAACAAATTCAGTAGGAGAAATCTTAAAAACCCATTAACCACGAAAAGACCCCACAATGAACTTTAAGATTTCATTCAGCGATGAAAGCATTCACTTGTTTAAGTAAGAAATTTGGAAATAATTTTTACTGATGTATTTCAAAGACCAAAAGCTAGAGACACATTTGCTTTGCATTCAACTTTTTTCAATTGAAATTGACAGCTAATTAGAGTATCATCTCCTGTAAGAGCAACATATAGACAAATACAAAGAAATTCAGGGATCTAGGGTTTAGCATCTAAAATGGATCAAACTGCTTAGAGTTGTAGCATCTCTCCTACCAATCACCCTTAGAACTCAAACTTTTCCAAAGAAACTCAAAAGCAACTTGAAAATTCTTATGAATAGCCAAAAAGGTAAAAAAATTTATAAAATCCTAATTAACTCAGACGAACCTCAAAAGAACACAAAAATTCAAACATGAATATGCTTTCAAATATGACAGAGTCTACAATTATATCATGATTCTTAAATAACAAGAAGCTTACAACTTATGCCACTCAGTAAATCATATGATTATGTAATTATTTGAGTAAATTAAAGAGCAACCGTTAATCCACATATACTCTAGAAATTGGCTCAAACCTTTACGACAATGATGTGAGCATGTAGATTAACACCCCATGCCAAAGTCGCTATACAAACAAGTACCTAAGACAGCAAATCAATAACATAGTTAAACAAAACATGTCAACACAGATTCACAGCCAGATTCCCTAGCTTTAAACCAAAACAAAATCATCTATACTTTCACTAGGAAATGAAAATGATGTTAGAATATATGAGTTTAAAAAGCTCATAAGAAGCAAAAAAATATCCGGCACTAATGCGCCAAATATCAAATATTCAAACAAAGGAATATTCAATGCCTTCTTTATTTTGAAAACTATTCAATACCATCTTCTGTAAAGTGTTTCTTCTGATGCTTGTCAACTTGTTTAGAAAGTTTGTCATATTTGACTTAAACTTTGACTACTTGTATCAATTAAAAACATGAAGCAATGCATAAGCTGAACTGCAATAATTTAATGTAAAAGGATAACACTTTGGGTCTTAAAACATCAAACTAAAACTTGATACCTAACATAACTTAACAGTTCAGGTGATACTTCAAACAAAACTAAAATTTGATGCAACTAAAAAACCATTGCCCATAATAAACCCACGCCAAAATGCTAGTGTTGACAACACATTTCAGAAGATCAAACTCAATTATATACCCGATCAGGTTGTCCTAAAATTGTACTTTAGCCATGTTCATCACAGTGCTGCCTTGATTCATCGGAAAATGAAGCTATCCATATTATAAAAACAAACTCAATTAAAGGAATCATGTAACTATTAGTGGGGGTGGGGGTGGGNATGAATATTTTTGAACTAGTTAAACAATAAATAAATTACCATATAATGAATCATGGAGAAAATTTTCCTTAAGTCATTCTTCCCCTTTTATGAAAGCACTACAAACAAAACAAATTTCTAAAGAAATAGATTTGGCATTTTCAGGAGTAAAAAGTTTTGATAAAAGAAAGGCATTTTATTTTTAGGCATCAGTAAAGATTTGGCACTTTTAGAAGTAAAAAGATCTGACATTTCATAAGATCTGAGAATATTTCAGCAGATATTATTTGTACAAATTTAGAAATAAAGGTAAACTTTACAATTCAATACTATTGATCCTAATTTCTAAAGATAATTAAATAAAAAAAGGCAGTGAGTGAGTGAAGTAAAAGCAAAAACAACTGGTAAAGAGAAAATAAGATTAATACCATAGAAGATGCATAAGTAGATGTTGATATACCTTAAAGATAGAACGGGGCTTCAAATTCTAGGTTCTGAGGGAAGATCGAGAGAGCAGGGCAGAGGATAGGCTCAAGGCCGTAAAGATAGTGAAAAAAATAAAGGGAAAAAACCCACCATAGGAATCAAATGATGTAAGATTTAATCTTTCAGCGATTAGGACCTGGCTAAAATAGAAAAAAAAAAAACCTCAACTGCACAACCATTAAGCGTTGCTAACCCACGAAAGAATTTGGCCAAAAGCTCGAGCTCCAATCCCTAGCATCAATCACATGAAGTCAGCACCTTAGAGCTTGCCTTAAAAGAAGGAAAAGAGAATATAAGATATCCAAGCAATTAAAATCAACAATAAGGTAATTAAGAGTTTATCAAAACAAATTCTTATACAAAATCGTGCACATAAATCCTTATCAAGAGAATTCTAACTCAAGACTCACCGTTAGCAAGAACCCAAACAACTACATTCCTAGAAATCATGAACACAAACCCTAATTAACTTCGATAAAACTCAAAATCACAAAAATGAGACAACAATCACAAAAACCAGACATGAATTTGAGAATGAAACTCTTACCTCTGGTTCTGAGTAGATAAAGGTGTATACAAAAGAGAGAGAGCGACAGCTGTGGAGAGAGCTTTGACAAAGCTACAAGACAAGAGAGAGATGTGAGAGAAAGCTATGAGAGAGAAGCTGAACTGAAAGAGAGAGAGAGAGAGAGAGAGAGAGAGAGAGAGAGAGAGAGCTTCGCTAAAAAGATGAAAGAGAAAAAGCTTCACGAGAGAGAGAGAGAGAGAGAGCTTCGCTAAAAAGATGAAAGAGAAAAAGCTTCACGAGAGAGCTGAGAGAAAAAGCTTCTTGAGAGAGAGATAGTAGAGAGCTTCATAGAGATAAGTGATAGCTTAGCTTCAAGATCGAGAGAGAGATGTGAGATAGAGAGAGCCTCCCTATGAGTTTTGGGAGATCGAGAGAGAGTTGTGAGAATCTAAGATAGAGAGAGTCTCCGTGGTTGTCTTGGCACTTCTCATTAGGCACGCGGGTTTTGAGATTTTTCATTTGGCACCATTGTGTTTTAGAGAAAAACGTGATGGTTGTGTGCTATTAAAGAACATAATTGTTATAGTGTTACATACCAAATCCCATATCTTCTCTCTTAATAATGTTCTTTGCACTCCTAAAATTGCTTCAAATTTGATGTTTGTTCACCAATGTTGCATAGATAATCGCTGCACTTTTACATTCAATTATGACCATTTCTTTATTCAGGACAAACAAACAAGAAAAATTATATTCCTAGGACCTAGTGAAAATGGACTCTACCTTATACCAACATCCTTCTCAAAGACCAGCTCAAGATCCACTTCTCTAAAGCTCAATTAAACTCCTATAACCTTTCTTGGCAACAAAGACTACAACATTCATTGGCATGATAGGCTAGGCCATCTTGCTAATAACATTTTATTTCTAATACTGCTCTTAAATATTCTAAACCTTGTGAACATACTACTTCTCAATCTTCTAACTCTTCTTCTTATATATTTTATTACCAACTTCTTATACTGAAAATGCACCTTCTATTACTCAACACAATATCACTCATTCTAGCACACACCTCACTCCTAGATCCACTAATAGGTCCATCATACCTATTCTTCTATCACTGTTGACTTACCTTTTTCTTCTACTAATAATACCTCTATGTCACAATCTAATATCAGCAGTTCTTTACCTACTATAACTTATTCTCTTCACCTTAGCAACTCTATCAATGATCACCCTATGAAAACCAGAACCAAGTTAGTAATACCACCAGATGATTCTATTGAACCAACTTTTTACACTCCAGTAGCAAAATGTGAAATCTATAGGAATGTCATGGCTGATTGATTCAATGCCTTATAGAAGCAAGGAACTTAGACTCTCACTCCCTTACCTCTAAACAAGAATCTCATTGGTTGTTAATGGTTTTATAAACTCAAGCACATATTATGGGGCGGCGTTCAGTCCAGTGGTAAAATCCACCACACATAGACTCATTTTGTCTTTAGTAGCTAAAAAAAGGCCTTTACATCAACTTGGCGTAAATAATTCCTTTCTTCATGGATATCTTCGGAAGGAGATTTATATGGCTCAACCTTAGGTCTTTGTTGATCCAAACTACCCAACTCATATGTGCAGACTTACAAGTCCTTTATGGTCTCAAACAGGCTCTTAGGGCTTGATTTAAGAGTTTTACAACCTATTTGACAAATTTGGATTTCATTGGATGTAATGTTGATACCTCTTTATTCATTTGCAAAAATTGATCATGATATCACGTACCTTTTACTTTATATAGATGACATATTGCTAACTAGGACAGATTCTACCTTTATCAATTTTTTGGTTGAACAACTCAGAAATGAGTTCAAGATGACTGATATAGGAGTTGTGAAGTACTTTATTAGATTCACCAATATGAATCTAGTATTTTTGTTCATCAGCAAAGGTAAGTTTTGGATCTTCTTGAAAAAATAGGCTTAAGTAATGCAAAACCCTGTAAAACTCCTCTCTCTTTGAAGACAGACTTCTATGACATCAACTCAAAGGCTCTACCATATGCTTCTCAATATACGACCTTGGTTGGTGTTTTACAACACCTAACATTTATATGACCTGATATCAATTTTGCAGTAAATAAATCTTATCAGTTTATGCACAAGCCAACTCAGACTCGTCTTTCAACTGTCAAAAGGATACTCAGGTATCTCAAGGGAACTTCATATTTTGGTATAAACTTCAGATAGGGTACATTATGCCCTAATTCCTTTTTTATTTTGTTAGGCTGGTGATACAAAGGATACAAGATCTGCTATTATTTTAATCATATAACTCGGGTCTAACCCCATTTCCTAGTCAGCTAAGAAATAAACTATAGTTACAAGGTCTGCAACTAAATTTGAGTATAGGGCCATAGTTAATACTACAGTTGAATTGTCTTTGATAAGGAAACTTCTCAAGGACTTACTCATCTCTCTTCCTACACCACCTCAACTCTGGACTGACACTGTTTCAGCTATCTCTTTGGCTTCCACTCCAGTGTTTCATGCAAGGACAAAACATATAGGATGCATGTGTTTTCTACTGGTTTTAGTTTAGTTTAGTTAGTCTTGAGTTAGTTACTTAGTTTGTCATCTAAGTTATCAAATTTCCCTATGTACATTCTTGTACTATTCTCTTCTTTAATTAATCAAGATTGATCAATTCACAATCTTGTTGTGTTCTCTTCTCTTCCTTCTTCATTATATCTATTCTTCAATTACAGAGTTTACACAGGAGACATTGGCTTTCATTGTTAAATTCTAGAGCATCAGATCATGATACTACTAGTAATTTAACTGAATTTGACTCAACTGCTATGTTCTAGATTATTTTAACTACCTAAATTTTAAGAGATGATATTTGTGTGTTTGCCTCAAAGAGTGAAATTCAATTAAGGAATGATGGACATTTTAGGACCATTTCTATTCATGAAGAGATGTTGCTTCTAAAAAATAAGAGGTTTCTCAAAGATCAATCCTTTTTATTTTTCTATTTTTAAGTCCATATTACTGTGTAGGCAAATTTTTCCAAAAAAAATGTCATTAAAGGTCACATTCATAGCACATGATCAATCTAACGTGGAGTATATGAATTTAGTAATAGAGGGGATGCTTTACATGGATCATGAAAGTTGAAGGGTTTCTGAGGAAGAGATCAAAGTTTCTAAGGAAGAGATAAAACTTGAGAAAGGTAACTAAAAAAGGCTAAAGTTTAGGAAATCTTTATGAAATAAACCCAAAACGCAACTCTCAACTTACTACCTAACCTCAATATGTTCTCTTTTTACTGTCACGTCATATTTCTTTTACTTCATCTTCTTTAGCATGCCTCCACGTCGTCCTCTTTGGTCTTCTTTCCACCACTTTGGCGATCCACTACCGTATTAACTAACCAACCCTAAACACTTTCCCCTGTTTTATGTCTCGGTTTTAAGCCATTGATACAAAACACTAATACTTTAATCTGCCATTCACGAGTGACTGGTTTCAACATGTTGTTCATCATTACTCCATGATCTACACCATAGCACTTTTCTACATGCCATCATTGGTTTTCTTGGATGGAAAGAGATGTCTTCACCCATTCAACTTCTACTTAAGCTTCTTCAAATGTTGTTGCACCACGTGTTATTCACGTCTTTCACGCGTAGTTCCCATTCTTGATAGTTATTACTTTTACCTTTCGAGTTTGTCGTTTAACGTCTGTGGGATGTTATTTAAAGGTTTTTACCTTATTTTCTTCCCACTTGAACCTACATCTAGTAAGTTCCTTCTCCTTCTTCTTCTTCTACTTCTTCTTCTTCTTCTTCTTCTTCTTCTTCTTCTTCTTCTTCTTCTTCTTCTTCTTCTTCTTCTTCTTCTTCTTCGTTCTTCATTTTTTTCAATGGCTTATTCTTTCTCTCCTACTGTCCTTTGGATTAGGAATATAGATGAGTTTAACCTGTTTGTCTCCCGTTACCATAGTGACTTTCACGATAAGGTTGACTGCTCTTACTTCAATGGTGACCTTGTCAGTCCTCATACCCTGGAGTCCCAAACTTTGGGATAATGTATATAGCTCTAGGTTTTCAGTTTCCTCTTTCTCCCCTTTTCAGCAATTTTTTCATTACCATGACCTTTTCCCTGCTCAATTTACCCCAAATACGAATAGGATTTTGCTGGGTTTTGAGTCTCTAAACTATTTATTTGGTTTAGATTTAGGTTTAAATGAGTTTCATCTTCCGTATTCCTTTAGGGAGCAGAACGGCCACATTTATGCTTCCCCATACAGTGGCTGATAAGTGCTTGCAAAATGCACTTGGTTTGTTTAAAATTGTCAAATTAAATTAGATTTTAATTAATATTTTTATGTACTTAATATAAAAATTTTGTGATTTGAAAATATTTCATTTTAATTTAGTTTAAATTTTTTTCAGGAAAAATAAATAATCGAGTCAAGATTGTAAAGAAAATAGATGGAAGCTTATGAAAATAGTCCAAAGAAAGAGCCCAAATGAAGAGTCCAAGTCAAAAATCAAGCCCCAGCAGTGAAGAGTCGTCTTCTCTTTTCTCCACGACGTGTACGCTTTGCAGCATCCGTAGAAGCCGAGTCGTACCGGCCGAGCCGTAAGCTACCCCTTCCACTTTCATTTCCAAAAGGTCCCCACTTACTTTATTATTGACCAATCAGATTCCAACACATCATCACACCATTACTTTCTTGTTTCCCAGATCTGAGGTTTGCTCTAGTCGAAGCACTACCTTGCTGCCACATGTCCCTCTACGTCTCCAATGCTCTCTGTTGGTGAATTAAATGATGACACGTGTCTGTCTTTTGGTTTCCTTTTATTAAAAAACTTAGTGTCCATTTGGAGGGGTATTTAATGTGTAACTCTCCAAATTAAGCCATTTTAATTGTCGTTACTTCATTTCTACATTTTTTATTATTTTATTTTGTTTAATATTTTGGCAACCCAAAAACACTATAAATTGGGGGTCTTGCCTTATATTTTGTGTCAAGTTTTTCTTTAAGAAAATTATAGTGAAATTTAGTCCATCTTATTCTTTCTATTATTCCTATTTTTCTCATACTTTCTTTCTAGAATTTATGAGAAATGTTTAGCAAGATAGGCTAAATTTATTTGGTAAGGTTAGAGATGAAATTATATGTGTAGTTTCTTATTTGGATTTTGATTCTTAATGTTCTTCAATTTTATAAATTTGAGTATATCATATTTCTTCAAATTATTTGTTAATATAACTATGTTGTCAATTTCATATAAATTTAGTCAAGCTCATTTTATGTGGAATTTTGCATGATATAATTATATTTATAAATTTGTGTTTATTTTATATGTAGTCTTTTATTGCGATATTACCTAAGTTATATTGTCACTTTTAGATTTCTTATAAGATAATCTCATTTTCACATGTGCTAAATGTAAGAAATTGATTTAATCAAATACAACATATTTAAAAATATGTTCTTTAACTCTTTATTTTCCAATTGATTATTTGCGATGTGAAATTTTCAATTGAGTAATTTCTTAAATCAAAATCCAAATAGGTAAATGAATATATAATGGATTCTCGTCACGTTATCACTTTTACTATTGACTTTTTATCAAATCAAATTTTCGTGTTTAAAAATCATTTTCAACATTAAAATGAAAATTTCATTCTTTTTTTATTAACTTTATTTATCTCCAACATCACTTGTTTACTTATTTTTAGTTACCTCCTCGTGGATACGACCGCCCAATCTACACTGAATCGATCACTTTGTTTCATAAGTATGGGCGTTATCAAATTTTGGCGCTGTTTACGGGGAGGTATTGTTTTTCAAGTAAAAAATTGGTAGAGGATAAGTTGGCTAAAGAGGTAAGTAATTTTATTTTTTCTTATTTGTTAATATAATATCATTTTAGTGGTTTTTATAAGTTTTGCTAAAAAAGGAAAAAAAAACCTGCTCTTTTTTATTAAAAAAGTTCTGCTTTAATTTTTTTTTCTTTGTATTTAGCATCAATTTTTTTCCTACTAGCTTTGAATTGTAGTTATTTTTATTTCCCGTTATTCCTTATCTTTTAATTTCATTAATTATTTATTTTGCTTAATTTATTTAGGTTACAATTTTTTTAAAAGCTTCTCATTTAGTTAATAATTTAGGTCTCATAATTTGTGTTACTATTAGAATAGAAATAACTTAGTTTTTAATTTCTAGCAAATAATTTTCATTACAACTAAAAAATATTAAAAAAAATTATGATTCATATAAATCCATATTGTTTTGTCAAAAAAAGCATATGCTTAAGGATGATTGGTACAAGTTATAATTGTGACCTCTCCATACTTTCCTGGGAACCTCGAGGAGTTCTCTCTAGGAAATTTTAGGTATTAAGTGGGATCGTCATAACCTTTCCAATTCAACCTGGAACATTATTGGTGTATAATTCTTGCATTAATTTTTTTTAAATTAAAAATTAAAAAATTAAGTTAGGTGCATGAATCGTTATAGTGACGAACTAGGTAGATTTGCGAAGAGACCAGATAACCCTAGTGACGCTTCTTCTTCTACCTCTAGTGTTCCTTCTTCTCTAAACACATTAGCTAATAGAAATTCATTCGAAATGGCAGAAGAGGGAGAAGTCCAACAGAGGTCGTTGAACAATTATCTTCATCCAACACTTATGGCCACACCTTCATGCATCATGTTTCCCCCAAATTTACTGAATGTAGAATTCACGGCGGGCATGATTCAACTTTTACCAACCTTTTATGGTTTAGAAAGCGAGAATCCTTACATTCATGTTCGGGAAATTGAAGAGGTGATGCCCACCTTTCACAACCAAGCTGAAACCGCAAATTGAGTGCGACTTAAATTTTTTCCCTTTTCCTTGAAGGATAAGGTAAGTTTCTCGCTTCTTGCTTTAAAAAGATTACAGGCAGGCGTTAGCGCTTTACTAATATAAAAACGGCTGTTTTTCAGTTGGATCCAAAAAGCTGGTTGTATTCAATGCAACCTAGGTCGATCAGTACATTGGAGAAAATGACAACTGCATTTTCAATAAATTTTTCTATCACCATAAGACTAATAGTTTTAAACAATAAATCTCAACCTTCACTCAAAAAGACAGTGAAACGTTGTATCAAGTCTAGGAACGGTTCAAAAATTTGTAAAATCAATGTCCCCATCATGGTTACGAGAATTGGCCCCTTGTGAGTTATTCTTATGAAGGACTTACCACCCGTGAGAGCCAATTTGTTGAAATGATGTGCAATGAGGAATTTCTCTAGAAGGAACCTGAAGAAGCCTTTGAGTATCTCAACGAGTTAGCTAAAAAAACCCACACATGGACTAGACCTAGTGCTACCGATAGTACAAGTCGATCTCGATCTTCAAAAATCTACCAACTAAGGGAAGGTGATAGCCTCATGTTTTGTTTGTGGAGGGGTGGACCATCTAGCTAAGGATTACGCTGTTTATAATGAGATGAGAGGATTTTATGGGGAAAATGCAATGATTTAGGAGCATATAAACCATTCTCTAACACATACAATCTGAGCTGGAGAAAACATCCAAATTTTAGTTGGAGAGATCCTTACAAATTGAACACAATAATCGAGAGGATAATGGAGAAATGAGCAGCAACCGCAACCACCAATACCTTACTCTGCTCCTCAATAAAATGTTCAACCACCAAGGAGCTCTTTTAAGAATACTTTACAATATTTTATGGAGGGGAAGAACAAGACAAACCTGAAGTTTGATCATTTTTCACTCAAGTGGTGGAAGAAAGTAAGGAAACAAAAAGTCAGATTTCAAAGCTAACTGGAACTTTGGCTACTCATTAACGTTGAAAGTTTCCCACCTAATCCCAACAAAAGGGGAAACACATGGTACAAACTTCTAATCCTGATGGTCAAAATCTCAAAGCAGTCAATGTCATCACTACTCGTAGTAAAGTTTTGGAAGGACCAACAACAAGTACTACCACTCTAAGTACTCTAATCGAAACCTCTAAAAATAATGAGCCAATTGAATCTCTAGTTAAATTAACTTTCCCCCAAGCCCTCCGTCCTACTAGAAAAGTACTAGAATGTCAAAATGAGATCCTAGAGCACTTGACACAAGTAAAGATTAATGTTCCTTTGCTTCATATCATTAAGCAAGTGCCTGTTTATGCCAAAGTTATAAAGGATTTGTGCACTATAAAAAGGAAGCATCATGTCAAGAAGATTGCTTTCTTGACATAACAAATAAGTGTGGTGATTGAGCAGAAGACAACCACCAAAATACAAAGATCCCGGTTGTCCCACAATCTCTTGTCACGTTGGGACTCATGAAGTTAGCCAAGCTTTGCTGACCTTGGTGCAAGTGATGATGTTTTGGTTCAAATGGAGAAATTCTATTACCCCATCAACTTCCTTGTCCTTGATACCCAGTCTGTGGTAAGCACAGAATCAAAGATTCCCATTATCCTCGGTAGGCCTTTCCTCGCCACTACAAATGCTTTAATCAATTGTAGGAATGGTCTAATGAAGATATCTTTTAGGAATCTGACCATAGAAGTAAATGTTTTTCACATTGGAAAGCAACCACATGATAATGATGAGTGTCACCAAACATCTCTAATCGACACACTTTTTTAAAGGAAGCTAATCTGAATTGTAATTTTGATGATCTTGATGATTTTGCCTGTATCCCTTAGTATGGTCACACCATATAAATTTGGAAGACGAGGTTGTTCCTCGGAGGGATCCCCAAATAAGACTAAACTCAATCATGAAGGAGGTTGTCAAGAATGAAGTACTGAAGCTTCTAGACATTGGCATCATTTAACCGATCGCTGATAGCAAATGGGTCAGTCCAACTCAAGTACTTCCTAAGAATTCTGGTGCCACTGTAGTACAGAATGAAAAAGGTGCTCTTGTCCCCACAAGAACTGTGATGGGTTGGTGTATGTGCATTAACTATCGAAAGTTGAATGCTGCTACCCGCAAAGATCAAATTCCTCTTCCATTCATTGACCAAATCCTTGAATGTGTGGCTGGTCATCCTTATTATTGCTTTCTTGATGGCTACTTAGGTTATTATCAGTTTGAGATCACATTGGAAGATCAAGATAAGACCACATTTACCTTTCATTTTGGTGCATTTACTTTTCGGTGTATTCCAAATGGGTTGTGTAATGCACCAGCTACCTTCTAGAGATGCATGATGAGCATTTTCAGTGACATGATTGAAAAATTTATGAAAGTGTTTATGGACGATTTAACCATCTTTGGAGATTCTTTTGACTCGTGCCTTTCTAACTTAGAAGCTGTTTTGACTATATGTGAAGAGAAATGTCTCATTTTGAACTGAAAGAAGTATCATTTCATAGTATCATCAGGCATAGTCTTAGGCCATATTATTTTTTAGAGAGGGATTGAGGTTTATCAATCCAAGATTGATCTCATCTCTAATTTATCCACTCCCAAAACCATCAAAGATGTAAGATCATTATTGGGTCATGCTGGTTTTTATAGGAGGTTCATACAAAACTTTTCAATGACTTCTCATCCCCTATATAACCTCCTAGCCAAAGATGTTATTTTTGAATGGACACCTAAACATGAGGATTCCTTTCGAACACTTATAGTGAAATTAACTTCTACTCCAATCATTTAGTCACCAGATTGGAGTTTACCATTTGAAATCATGTGTGAAGCCAGTAATTTTGCTGTTGGAGTTGTTTTAGGTCAGTGAAGGGAGGGGAAGCCCTTTGTTATCTATTATGCAAGTCGAACTTTGAATAGTGCTCAAATGAATTACTCAACAAAGAGAAGGAGTTGCTTGATGTGGTGTTCGCTCTTGAAGTACTTTGTACATACTTGATTGGTTCACCCATTACTATTTTTACATATCACTCTGCCCTTAAGTATCTCCTTTCTAAAATGGATGCTAAGGAACGATTAATTCGGTGGATCCTTTTCTTGTAGGAATTTGATGTAACTATAAAGGATAAAAAAAGTGTTCAAAATGTTGTCGCGGATCATTTGTCTTAACTCGAATTCAGTGCTTCTACTGATGGCCCACCTATCTGTGATGAATTTCCAGATGAACAACTTTTTGTTGCTAGTAAATTACCCCGGTATGCACATATTGTTAACTACTTGCTGATAAATGAACTACCTTATAAGTGGAGTTCGTAAGATAAGCGCAAGTTTTTGGTTGAAGTGTGAAATTTTTATTGGGATGATCCATATTCGTTTAAATACTGCCCCAATCAGATACTGAGGAGATGTATCTCTAAGGATGAAGTGTCTAGTGTTATGAACTTTTTTCACAATGATGCATGCGGTGGTCATTTCTCTATAAAGAAGATTGCTGCTAAAATCTTACAGTGTGGTCTTTATTGGCCCACTTTGTTCAAAGACACTGATGAGTTTTGTCGTTCATGTATAAGGTGCTGAAAGTTAGGAGCTCTGTCTCATCATCATATGATGCCCTTGAACCCAATTCTTGTGATAGAAATATTCGATTGTTGGGGACTAGATTTTGTGTGACCATTTCCACCTTCTTCTGGTTACCTTTATATTCTCCTAGCTATAGATTATGTTTCCAAGTGGGTCGAGGCTGTACCATGTCGAACCAATGATAATGCAACAGTAGTAAAGTTCTTAAAAGGAAAATGTGTTATTGCGGTTTGGTACACCACGAGCTATCATTAGTGATCAGAGGACTCATTTTTGCAACCGATCTTTTGAGGCTGTCATGCGTAAGTATGATGTGATTCATAACGTTTCCAATGCCTATCATCTTCAGAAAAATGGTCAAGCTGAGTTGGCCAATAGGGAGATAAACAAAATTTAGAAAAGATGTAAGACCCGACCATAAAGATTGGTCTTCACATATTTTATATACACTCGTGGCATACCGTACTGCCGATAAATCCCCTCTTGGGATGTCTCCATATAAACTTGTTTCTGTACAACCCTATGTAGAACTTGAACAAAAAGCTTATTGGGCTATCAAAGCTCTGAATTTTGATCTGAGTGTTGCAGGTATCAATCGCAAACTCCAGTTATCAAAAATTGAGGAGTTAAGAAATGATGCATACGAGAACTCCAGTATCTACAAAGCAAAGATGAATGCAACTCATGATAAATAAATTCTGAGAAAACATTTTGAGACAAATTAAAAAGTGCATTTATATTATTCTCGTCAGCATCTCCATCTAAGTAAGTTAAGGTCGAGGTGGATTGGTCCATTTGTAGTAAAGCAAGTCTTTCCCAATAGTTCTGTCAAGGTTGAGGACCCAAATGATGGGAGATTATTTAGAGTTAATGGCCAAAGACTGAAGCATTACATTGAAAGAGTGAGCCAGGTTTAAGAGATATTTCTCAACGACCCATTTTATCATTTCTGAGTGGTTTACTTTATATATTCTTTCTCTTTTTCTTTTTTTATTTATTTTTTTTTAGTTTGGTGTGTTTTTATTATTATTTTTTATTTTTATGTTTTTTGTTTTGAAGACTCATGGCAGGTCGCGCAGATATACTCATCATGTTCATCATTCAGGTGTTTTCTTTCCTTGTCTTCTTCACATTGCATTTATCTTTAGACATTGAGGACACTGTCTGATTTTTGTTGAGGTGGTGCTATGTTATTCTTCATGCACATGCATATTTAAAAAAAGTAAAAAAATTAAAAAAAATTAAAATTTAAATAGTTTATTGTTTGTTTGTGGTAATTTTTGTGTAGGTTAGTTTGCAATACAAGTTTAAATTAGCTTGATTGAAAATTTTGCATTATTGTCTATGTATGATCTTTAAAGTATTTGGTTCCTATCATGTTACTAAAGAATGACTCCTAAGATCTTTATGTGCACATTTTTAAGCTTTGGGTAAGATGGACGTTTAATGCATATAACCAAGAAATTTTCTATGTTTAAGTGCATTAATTGTTTCAAAATCGCACACCTTTTGTGAGTGAGTGGAAAGATTGTGAAAACAACTTATGAACTTTCATTGATCATTTGAATTGGGGAACTTACTATTTTATATATCATTCATAGTTTGTGGAATGTTAGTTGTCATGTTTAGGGATGATTTTGATCAAAATCGGAAGAATTATTTGAGCCTCTTTGAAAGTGAGTTATTTATTCCAAAAAATGAAAAGCGAAATAAATAGAGGAGAAGAAGAAGATAAGAAAACAAAACAAAAAAAAGAAAGAAATACAGTTCAATAAAGTCTTCTATCGTTATAAAAAGACAATGTTCTTTTGATCCTTTGTTTTTATGGCTCTATTATCCTTTGTTTATTTCAAAATTGGCAATTCGAAATTTCGATGCATGACTCTATCTTTCATAAACATAATAAAAATAGTAAAAATTCCTATCTTGTGATCAATGTTCGTTTATTCGCTTGTCCTCAATTTTATCTATTCGAATTGAGTGTCTACTTTTCTTTCCAACTCCATAAGTGAGTATCCTTACCCAGAATTAAATTGAAATATTCACCCATGAGGATATGGAATTGAGACTTTTACATGGTTAATTTTTAAGGTTATATGTATTGTGGTCTATGGTAAGAGGACTTTGGCTTAATGTGCGCGCACACACAATTTTAGGAGTTGTGATTGAAATAATATAGATAACGGTTGTGATCTTTTATTGAATGTTTGTTTAAAATACCTAGATAATCTTGTTAAAATTTCCTTTTAAATTGACTTTTCCTATTTTGTTTGTAGTTTACGCTTGAATTGCTAGGGTCTAACCAAAGTTGGTTGGAGGTTCTGATAAGTATTTAAAAACGCACATGATTTGTTTACAATTGTCAAATTAAATTAGATTTTAATTAATATTTTCATATAATTAATATAAAAATATTGTGATTTGAAAATATTTAATTTTAATTTTTTTAAATTATTTTTTAGGAAAAATAAATAATTGGGTAAGATTGCAAAGAAAATAGATGGAACTTCATGAGAATAGCTTAAAAAAGAAGCTCTCCAGCATCTGTAGAAGCCGAACTGCGCCAGCCGAGCCGCAAGCCGCCCCTTCCACTTTCTCTTCCAAAGGGTCCCACTCACTTTTTTATTAACCAATCAGATTCTGACACATCATCACACCATTACTTTCTTGTCTCCCAGACCTGAGTTTTGCTCTAGCCGAAGCACTACCTTGCCGCCATGTGTCCCTTTACGTCTCCAAAGCTCCCCGTTGGTGAATTGAACAATGACACGTGTCTACCTTTTAGTTTCCTTTGATTAAATAGTTTAATGTCTGTTTGGAGGGGTATTTAATGTGTAACTCTCCCAATTAAGCCATTTTAATTGTATTTACTTCATTTCTACATTTTTTAATTATTTTTATTTTTTTAATATTTTGGTAATCCAAAAACTATTTAATCAAAGGAATCTAAAAGGTAGACACGTTTTTCTTTAAGAAAAATATAGTGAAATTTAGTCTATCTTATTCTTTCTCTTATTCTTATCTTTCTCATACTTTCTTTTTAGAATTTGTGAGAAATGTTTGCAAGATAGGCTAAATTTATTTGGTAAGGGTAGAGATGAAATTATATGTGTAGTTTCTTATTTGGAATTTGATTCTTAATGTTCTTCAAGTTTATAAATTTGAGTATATCATATTTCTTCTATCTTTTTCTTCAAATTATTTGTTAATATAATTGTGTTGTCAATTTCATATGTAGTCTTTTATTGCAATATTACCTAAGTGATATTGTCATTTTTAGATTTCTTATAAGATGATCTCATTTTCACATATGCTAAATGTAAGAAATTGATTTAATCAAATACACTATTTTTTTAAAATATGTTCTTTCACTCTTTATTTTCCAATTGATTTTTTGAGATGTGAAATTTTCAATTGAGTAATTTCGTGAATCAAATCTAAATACGTAAATGAATCATATAATGGATTCTCATCACCTTACCACTTTTTATTATTGACTCTTTATCAAATCAAATTTTCGTGTTTTAAAAATCATTTTTCACAACAAAATTAAATTTCATTCTTTTTTTCTTTTCTTTATTTATCTCCAAAATCACTTGTCTAACATCTCTTCTTTACTTGTTTTTAGTTAGCACCTCGTGGATACGACCGCCCAATCTACACTACATCAATCACTTTGTTTCAACATGTTTGGGCATAATCAGTGGCCTGACCGACTATCCACTGATACTTAACCTGCCTAAAGGTGACAAATGGTGGAATGCCAAGGTGTTCCAAGTTTTTTATGATTGGAGAGTTGGCAGTCACTCCCACATCTCTATCGAATGGAGATTGTTTGGTGAGTGTCTCACTCTCCATTTTTATGCTATTGTCTTATTTTTTCTCACAGCTTCTTTTTCTTCTTTTTGTTAGAAAATATAATGAACGTCCCTCCATTTGAGACTCCTGATGATAGAGCTAAGATCACACTCATTACTGGAAATTGTTGCTTAATCCCGAGCACAAACTCCCTTTTCTTGCTCATCCTCCTCCTAGACTCTTGGCCTTCATGTTGCCATTCAAAGGAAACCTTCTTTACCTTCTTCTACTAGCTCCTCATCTTCCACTTCACCCTACATTAGAGAAGCTTTCAACAATATGAGACCCATATAGCTTTCCTTAAACTGTCATTCTTCATGAAATGCGTGCCCAAGGTTGACTTCTGAGCCATTGCCTATAGTTTCTTTTGAGGGGACTTCCCATGTTCATCCTCCTTTTTAGAAATTTTCTCCTTTATTTCTTTCATCTATCAGGCCTCCTAATCAGCCTGAGCTTTCAACCCCTCTACCATTCATTCTGGTTGGACCTTCATCCCGAGATCTTGGGTCTGGTGCTTCTGAAATGACCCAACTTTGGACCCTCTTTCCTTTGGGCTTTAGCCTAAGGATTCCTTTTGAAATGGACCAACTAATGGATTATGAGTAGTCTCACCAGATCATGAGCCATCTGCAGTGTTCTAATTGGTAGATTGACTAGCATCTTGCCACATGGTAGAGGCCTGGTGGGGCCAAGTCACAGTCAAAACCTGAGCGTGGGTATTTGAACTAAATAAGGGAAATAAAGTTGCTCCCTAACTACCATATATAGCTTTTAGTTCAATGATAAATGTTTGATCCTACTATGGGTATCAGAGTTTGGTGCTCAAATTAGTAAGACTTAACCGTCTTGCGCTATGGCATCTTTGTGTGAATTTTTTTATGAACCAGGATGATCTACTTCTAGACGTCCTCTATTTGACAGAATTGATTTTAGTTACTGGAAGGGTAGAATGAGAATTTATTTACAATCTCCTGATTATGAATTGTGGGAAATAGTTGAAAATGGTTCATATGTTCAATAATCATTTGATTTGGTGAAGAATGATAAAGTCAAACTTTCTTTAAATGCTAAAGCTATAAATGTATTATCATGCATAGTTATGAAGTCTTCATGATGAATGATTATGAATGTGTCACTGAAATGTTTTCTCGATTTATGAATATTATAAGTACTCTAAAATCATTTGGGAAAACTTACTCGAATCATGAGCTTGTTAGGAAAATCTTGGAAAATCTACTAAAAGCATGGGAAAGCAAGGTAACTGTGAACCAAGTAACTAAAGATCTTAACATGCTCCAACTTGAAGAACTCATGGAATCATTGTAAACATACGAGATGAGATGCAAGGAAATAGAAGTGTTTGCAACAATAAAAGAGAGTATCACATTTAAATCCAATGAAATCTCTTCAAGTGAAAAGAGGAAGATGATGATAAAGGTCTAATTCATTTCATGAAGAAGTTCAAGACTTCATTAAAGAAGAGACAAGGTACCTCGAAGAATAAAACTCAAGAAAATGATAGCCACATCAAAGAACATGAAAAGGTAAACTTATGCATCATGGCCTATGAAGATGAGGTAAGTAGACCCATTTTTTATGATAAATATATAAGCTTAGAGAAATCACATAATTTTTTAGGATATTTTGATGTGTGTGCATGTATGTGCGCATTTTTTAAATAATGCTTTTAATTAAAAAAATTCTTAAAACAAAATGCATATTTTGAGGGGGAGCTATAATACTTATTATACTATGTGTTTGAAAGAGAAATATAGTTAAATGTAAATCAAGGTTTTATTATCTAAAATATAAATATTGATATACACATGAAGTGTGAAAATGAAGTACCGAGACTTCAAGCGACTAATCATAAAATCTTGGTCTTGGTTGGAAAAACTTCAAGGAGAAGCCTTGGAGCTTGGACACAAGCAAGGTATGCCAAAGCACGTAAAAATCATTATGTTAGATTCATCATCTCTCTAATCTCTTACTTTTTAAGTCCACATGATTAGTTAATATATATATATATATATATNAATCCCCAAATATATATATATATATATTTAATTTCATTGATTCCTTGCAATTATTATTGGCAATTATTCATTATTAAACACAAATCACAAAACAGACGCCTTGTAACGCCTCAATTCCTGATGGTTAAACATACTTGAAATTTCACAATTCAAAAATTCCCCCAATTCGATTAAACCCTAATTTGAGAAAATCCCCAAATTGAAAACCCTAATTTTAACGTTAAATAGCAGAAGCATAAAATTATTTTAAAATAATTTTAACTCATTAAACTGAAATAAATGATTCATTAAACTGTAATAAAGTGAAGCTTGAAAATCCATATGACATGAAAGGTTAAATATGAATATTCATAAATTTCTAAAATAATTGAAGTCAACTGAAGTCTTAATTAAACTTAGAAATCATAATCATACTTGATATGACAGTCCCTCACTCCTACTGCTCACCATCATCTACGACACAATCATCTATGGGGAAGTGAGTATTAAAAATACTCAGTAAGTAAATTCACATACTAATGAGTTTCACATGTCATAAATGTAAGCATATAACTCATGCAAATCTATTTTACACGTTCACAGGTCACATAAAATACTTGTAACAATACATCGATTTTATGATTAACATATAACTTGAACTTGTACTTATACAGCCAATATTTATACTTGCTTGATCATAATTCGCCTAGACATATCCCTCGATTAACAACCTAATCAGAACTGTTTCACAACTTGAACTTGAACTTGTAACATGAACGTGAACATGAAAGATTGGGTGTCCTGAAACTTGATGTCACTTAAGGTTACCTGAACCTCAAGGACGCTAACATGAACATGGTGACACCCAACTGTATAACTTGATAACATGACGTGAACAATCTGGTTACTTGATAACCAAGAGACATGACTAAGTCTACTTCTTGTTTACTTATCATATTTTACTTGAATTAATATTCATATTTCACGTTATCACATATACATAAGCAAACATATAACTTTTTCATGAACATAAACACATAGCTAATACATGTATAACTCAAAATATAATCATACATAACATGGTAAATAATTTCATCATAATATGGAAATCAAATAAAATACTTGATCATAAGATTGAACATAAAGAAATAATAAAAACAATTTCACATTATATATTCTACACTTATAACATATGAACCGGATTTTTATGTAAATCTACTTAGCTGGATTCACTACAAATTAAATTCAGCAACTAATGACCTGAAATCCAAGGATCCCAGATCACAACAAATTCATATAATAACTATAATTATTTAAATAACTAAGCGAGGTTGGGAACAGATGGAAACCACATCAGGTGAAATTATCAAATGGTTTAAAACGATTCAACAAGGTTCGGGTGGTCTGAATTGATTCGATTCTGCTGTTTTGGGATGGTTCGGTCTGGTCGGGTTGAACTGGTCTAGTCTGACCGAGTCGGTTCAGTCCGGTATGGTCTGACTGAATCGGTTTGGCCTGGTCTGATTTGAATGAACCAGTCTGGTCATATGGTCTGAATGAACCAGTCTGATTCAGGTGAACCGGTTCAAAAGAAAGGGGAAAAACATAAAAGGGAGACGAAGAAGAGGGGGGGGAGAGAGAAAAACGCAACAGGGGGGACGAAGGAGTGAGAGAGAGAAATAGAACAGAGAGGGGGAAAGAGGCGAAGAAGAGGGAGAGAGAGAAACAGAACAGAGAGGGGGAAAGAGACGAAGAAGAGGGAGAGAGAGATGCACAGAGATGGGGAAAGAAAGAGAGAGACAGAACAAAGTGGGGGAGAGAAAGAGACAGAACAGAGAGGGGGAAATGAAGGAGAGGGAGACAGAACAGAGAGGGGGAAATGAAGGAGAGGGAGACAGAACAGAGAGGGGGAAAGAGACGAAGAAGAGGGAGAGAGATGCACAGAGAGGAGGGAGAGAGATACAGAACAGAGAGGGGGAGAAAGAGAGAGAGACAGAACAGATAGGGCGGAAAGAGAGAGAGAGAGAGAGAGAGAGACAGAATAGAGAGGGGGGAGAGAGAGAGACGGAACAGAGAGGGGGAGACGAAGGAGAGAGAGACAGAACAGAAAAGGGGAAGGAGATGAAGAAGTGGGAGAGAGATACATAGAGAGGGGGAGAGAGAGACAGAACAGAGAGGGGGAGAGAGAGAGAGACAGAACATAGAGGGGAAAGGAGATGAAGAAGAGGGAGAGAGAGAGAGACAGAACAAGAAATCATTTACCTTGATTAATGGAGTATAATTGTTGAAGATGAAACTAGTTGAAGTAGCAAGCAAAAAGGGGTTTTCGTTGGGTGAAGAAAACTTCAAAAGAATTAGAGATGTTCAGTAAAATAAAAAGGGGAGAGAGAGAGTTATAGGTGGTTACAAGGATTAGCTTGAGATAACAAAAGAGAGATTTGAGGGAAAATGGTTAAGAGAGAACACAGAGGAAACAAATGGGTGGCTTAGGGTGTATGCGCATATATGGTGTGACTGAGTTCTAAATTACAAAAATATCCTTTATTAAATACTTGGGTATTACATTCTCCCCTCCTTAAGAAATTTCATCCCCGAAAGGATAATACCTTACAGAAATAACTCTGGATACTTGACACATATCTCAGCTTCTCATTCCCATGTTGCTTCCTTTATTCGATGATTTCTCCAAAGAATCATGACTAGTTGAACCGTTCTATTACGAAGAGTTTGTTTCCTGCGCTCTAGAACTCTGATTAGCTTCTCCTCATAAATGAGATCATCACGAACTTGTAGAGGTTCAAAATCAATGACATGCGTTGGGTCAGACACGTATTTGTGAAGCATCAAGACGTGAAACACATTATGAACACATGAAAAAGCTGATGGGAAAGCGAGTCGGTATGCTAAAGGTCCAATACGATCCAAAATCTCAAACGGGCCAATAAATCTGGGACTCCGCTTCCCCTTGCGACCAAAATGCATAACACCCTTCAATGGGGGCAACTTTGAGAAACACATGATCACCCACTTCAAATTTGAGATCCTTCCTCCTGACATCTGCGTAACTCTTTTGCCTATTCTGAGCGGACTTCATTCTATCTCTGATTTTTTGAATAGCTTCATTCATGGACTGAACCAAGTCTGGGCCCAAAAGCTTTCGTTCGCCAACTTCATTCCAATGAACTGGTGATCGACATTTTTTCCATAAAGTGCCTCAAACGAAGCCATACCAATTGTCTCCTGATAACTGTTATTATAAGCAAACTCCACGAGTGCCAAGTGTGCGTCCCAACTACCAGAGAAATCCAAGACACAAGCTCGAAGCATATCTTCTAATGTCTGGATTGTTCACTCAGATTGCGGATGAAAAGATGTACTGAAATTCAACTGTGTTCCCAAAGCTTTTTGTAGACTCCGCTAAAAGTTTGACGTGAACCGTGGATCCCGATCTGACACTATAGACACTGGAACCCCATGAAGTTGAACAATCTCGCGAACATATAACCGAGCCCAATCCTCAACTGAAAAAGTAGTCTTACCAGGCAAAAAGTGTGCAGACTTGGTAAGACGATCCACCACAACCCAAATGGAGTTAAAACCCTTTACCGTTCTTGGTAGCCCCGAAATGAAATCCATAGTTACATGTTCCTACTTCCATTCAAGAATACTTAAAGGTTGTAAAACCCCATATGGTCGCTGTCTTTGAGACTTGATCTGCTGACACACCAAACACTTACTAACGAACTCAACAATGTCACGCTTCATACCATTCCACCAATAATGTAACATTAAATCGTGATACAACTTAGTACTACCAGGGTGGATAGTGTATGGTGAACTATGAGCCTTCGTGAGCAATTCCTGCCTAATGAGTGCATGTTTAGGAACACAAAGTCTTCCATGAAAGTGAAGCGTTGAATCGTCACTAATTTCAAACCCTTGTCTTTTTTCTGAACCCACTTCACTACGAGTCAGAAGCAACTCCGAGTCTGAGTTCTGTGCATCATAATATGTTGTTGTAATGATGGTTGAACTGTGAGCTAGGCTAGTTGTGCTGTAGTATCCTTCAGTAACACTTGAATCTCAGCACGTTCCCAATCCTCCAAGATATGTCCTTGAGAAGTAATAAGAGCTGTTGAATGAGCTGATTTTTGACTTAAGGCATCAGCCACTACATTTTCCTTTCTTGGGTGACAAATGATCTCGCAGTCATAATCCTTCACCAATTCCAACCAACGGCGTTGCCTCATGTTAAGTTCTTTCTGAGTGAAAAGGGTACTTAAGGCTCTTATTATCTGTGTAAATCTGACACTTACAGCCATACAAATAATGTCTCCAGATCTTGAGGGAAAAAACAACTACAGCTAACACTAAATCATGAGAAGGATAATTCTGATCATAGGGCTTGAGCTGACGAGATGTATATGCTATGACATTTCCTTGTTGCATCAAAACACAACCCAAACCTTTTTTAGAAGCATCACTGTATATCAAAAAGTCATTCTTACCATCTGGAATGGTCAACACATGTGTTGTAACTAATTTTTGTTTAAGGCTCTGAAAACATTTCTCACACTCGACCGTCCAAGAAAAGGTGGCATTCTTCCTGGTCAACTAAGTAAGTAGGACAACAATCTTTGAAAAACCTTCAACAAACCTTCTGTAATATCCTGCTAAACCCAGAAAACTATGAACTTCCTCAACATTTGTCGATCAAGGCCAGTTAAGCACTGCTTCAATCTTAGACGGGTCAACCAAGATTCCATCTTGAGAAATCACATGACCAAGGAATGACACTTGCTGAAGCCAAAACTCACACTTCTGGAATTTGGCATGTAACTTATGTGTCCTTAATGTTTGCAAAACAATCCTGAGATGATTCATATGTTCGGCCTCCGATCTAGAGTACACCAGAATATCATCAATAAAGACAATCACAAAAGAATCCAGGTACTCCGTGAACACCCTGTTCATTAAATCCATAAATGTTGCTGGAGCGTTAGTTAATCCAAATGACATCACTACAAACTAGTAATGGCGTAACGAGTGCGAAACGTTGTCTTAGAATATCCTCATTTCAAATCCTGAGCTGATGGTATCCTGATCTTAAATCAATCTTAGAAAATACTGATGCTACCTGACGTTGATCAACCAAATCCTCAATGAGCGGTAACGGATACTTATTCTTGATAGTGACTTTATTCAATTCCGTGTAGTCAATGCATAGCCTCATTGATCCATCTTTCTTTTTAACAAATAACACTGGAGCACCCCAAGGTGAAATATTGAGTCTTATGAAACCCTTATCCAATAATTCTTGAAGTTGACCTTTAAGTTCTTTCAACTATGCAAGAGCCATACGATACGGAGCTTTAGATATAGGGGCAGTGCCTGGTACCAACTCAATAAGAAAATCCGCTCTCGAGGAGGAGGAAGTCCCAGCAAATCATCAGGAAAAACATCCAAGAATTCAGAAACGACCAGGACCAATCCTATATCAACATGTGTCTTAGTTGTATCCACAACAGAAGGTTAGTAACCCCAGATACCACGATCAAGTAGGTGTTGTGCCCGCAAAGCAGATATAACCTTTGGTATTGAGCATTGTTTGGATCCCCTAAAATTAAAGCTAGGCCTACCAGGAGGTAGGAATCGAACTTCTTTTCGATAACAATCAATGTTGGCATAATTTGCAACCAACCAATCCATCCCTAGGATTGCATCAAAATCATGCATCCCTAGGACTATAAGTCTAGCACACATAACATTATCTACAATCATCACTGAATAACTCTCTATCGCCTTATTAGCTAGGAGGGAAACTCCAGAAGGCATAAAAACACATAATTCAAAACCCAAAGGCAAAACAAGCAATGATGCATGAGTTACAAATGAAGTAGAAATAAAAGAATGCGTGGATCCAGAATCAATCAATGTGAAAGCTAAATGTCCTAATACAAGTAATGTACCTGCCACAACTGCATCCGATTGCTCAGCTTCTTGGCGAGTTAATGCAAAAATGTTTCCTTTACCTCTACCACCAACAACATCATTGGTCTGTCCATGAGCAAGCAGAGGGCACTGTCTGAGGTAATGTCTAGTCTTTCGACACTTAAAGCAAGCATTGATCGCCTTAAAACATTGACCAACATGATGTTTGTTACATGTAGCACATAAGGGATTTGATTTGATCATCTGTCTTTTTGCATTGTGAGGACCCTGATGGGAATTCTATGATTTTCTCTTTCCATGAAATGATTTCTCTGGCCGAGATGGTGCACGTGGTGGAAGATTCTGTTCCATCAGTAAAGCTGCCTCAACCACCGTTGTGTAGGTGGTATGCTTAAGAAGTGACATTGAACCCTTGATCTCTGGACGCAGTCCTCTTTCAAAAGTCCGAGCCTTTTTTATCTCGTTATCCACATAGTGCGTGGTGTACCAAGACAATTCTTCAAACTTCCGCTCGTATTCAGTTACACTCATAGCTCCTTGCGCAAGTCTGAGAAATTTGGCCTCCTTCTCTGTTCTGACCGTGATCGGAAAATATTTCTCAAGGAAAAGTTCCTTGAAACGATCCCATGCCACTGGATTACTGTCGATGTCATGAGTTCTCCATATGAGCTCCACCATTTTTTAGCCTCCAGTGTCAACATAAACGTTGCGCAAACAACCATCTGAATCTCAGAACATGGCATAAACTGGAAAATATGCTCCAGTCTTGAAATCCATTCATCAGCTAGCAGTTGATCGGATGAATGGCCATCAAATTCAGGTGGATTTAGCCTCCTGAAGGTCTGTATCAACTGTATGTCCACTGGTGTTTATTGTGATTGTTGTACTTGTTATGTCAGGCGAGCTATCGCCGTCTGCCTTAACAATTCCAAGAACTCTTGAAACATCTCAACCATAGTTGATGGAGGGTTAGTAGTGGGATTGACTAGTGCGTGACTTTTGTTGTTCCTTGTAGTGGGCGCCATCGTACTACTAACCATACAACCGAAGACTTACCAAAAGTTTAATTTTAACGCTCAAAATAACATAAATGTAATTGAACGTGTCATAATGAATCTAAAGCATATCAATTGATTCAATAGTTAAAACATATATATAACATGCGTACCTGACTAGTAAGATGATGGAGGAGCAGAATGAGAGACACGACATAGTTTTCACGTAGAAAAGTCTACAGAATCTAAAACCATGGCTCTGATACCAAATTGTAACATCTTGATTCCCGAGGGTTAAACATACTTAAAATTTCACAACACAAAAATTCCTCTAATTCGATTAAAACCCTAATTTGAGAAAATCCCCAAATTAAAAATCCTAATTTTACCCTAATTTTAACGTTAAATAACGGAAGCATAAAATTATTTTAAAATATTATTAACTCATTAAACTGAAATAAATGATTCATTAAACTTTAATAAAGTGAAGCACGAAAATTCATATGACATGAAATGTTAAATATGAATATTCATAAATTTTTTGAAATAACTGAAGTCAACTGAAGTCATAATTAAACTTAGAAATCATGATCATTCTTGATATGACAGTCCCTCACTCCTACTGCTCACCATCATCTGCAAAACAATCATCTATGAGGGGGGTGAGTATTATAAATACTTAGTAAGTAAATTCACATACTAATGAGTTTCACATGTCATAAATGTGAACATATAACTCGTCCAAACTATTTCACACGTTCACAGGTCATCATGAACTTGAACTTGTACTTATACATGCCAATATTTATACTTGCTTGATCATAATTCGCCTAGACATATCCCTCAATTAACAACCTAATCAGAACTGTTTCACAACTTGAACTGTGAACATGAAAGATTGGGTGTCCTGAAACTTGATGTCACTTAAGGTTACCTGAACCTCAAGGACGCTAACATGAACATGGTGACACCCAACGGTATAACTTGATAACATGACGTGAACAATCTGGTTACTTGATAACCAAGAGACATGACTAAGTCTACTTCTTGTTTACTTATCATATTTTACTTGAATTAATATTCATATTTCACGTTATCACATATATATAAGTAAACATATAACTTGTTCATGAACATAAACACATAACTAATACATGTATAACTCAAAATATAATCATACATAACATGGTAAATAATTTCATCATAATATGGAAATCAAATAAAATACTCGATCATAAGATTGAACATAAAGAAATAATAAAAATAATTTCACATTATATATTCTACACTTATAACTTATGAACCGGATTTTTATGTAAATCTACTTAGCTGGATTCACTACGAATTAAATTCAGCAACTAATGATCTGAAATCCAAGGATCCCAGATCACAACAAATTCATATAATAACTACAATTATTTAAATAACTAAGCGAGGTTGGGAACAGATGAAAACCACATCGGGTGAAATTATCAAATGGTTTAAAACGATTCAACAAGGTTCGGGTGGTCTGAATTAGTTCGGTTCTACTATTTTGGGCCAAATCGATCTGGCCGCGTTGAACTGATCTAGTCTTACCGAGTTAGTTTAGTCCGGTATTGTCTTACTAAACTGGTTCAGCCTGGTCTTGTCTGAATGAACATGTCAGGCATGGTCTGGTCTGAATGAACCGGTCTGATTCAGGTGAACCGGTTCAAAAGAAGGGGGAAAACAGAAAAGGGAGATGAAGAAGAAGGGGGAGAGAGAGAGACACAACAGGGGGAATGAAGGAGCGAGAGAAACAGAACAGAGAGGGGGGGAGGAGACGAAGAAGAGGGAGAGAAAGAGACGCACAGAGAGGGAGAGAGACAGAACAGAGAGGGAGAGAGAGAGACAGAATAGAGAGGGGGAGAGAGAGACAAAATAGAGAGGGGGAGATGAAGGAGGGAGAGACAGAATAGAAAGGGAGAAGGAGACAAAGGAGACGAAGGAGAGAGAGAGACGCACAGAGAGGGGGGAGAGAGAGAGACAGAACAGAGAGGGGGGAGAAATAGAACAAATAGGGGAAATAGAGAGAGAGACAGAACAGAGAGGGGGAGAGGGAGAGAGACAGAACAGAGAGGGGGAGATGAAAGAGAGAGAGAGAACATAGAGGGGGAAGGAGACGAAGAAGAGGGAGAGAGAGACGCACAGAGAGAGGGGGAGAAAGAGACAGAACAGAGAGGGGGGAGAGAGAGACATGACAAAGAGGGGGAGAGAGAGAGAGACAGAACAGAGAGGGGAAAGGAGACGAAGAAGAGGGAGAGAGAGAGAGATAGAACAAGAAATCATTTACCTTGATTAATGGAGGATAATTGTTGAAGAACAAACTAGTTGAAGTAGCAAGCAAAAAGGGGTTTTCGTTGGGTGAAGAAAACTGCAAAAGAATTAGAGATGTGCAGCAATATAAAAAGGGGAGAGAGAGTTATAGATGGTTAGAAGGATTAGCTTGAGATAACAAAAGAGAGATTTGAAGGAAAATGGTTAAGAGAGAACACAGAGGAAACAAATAGGGTGACTTAGGGTGTATGCGCATATATGGTGTGAGTGAGTTCTAAATTATAAAAATGTCATTTATTAAATACTTGGGTATTACACGTCTGCTGTTAGGGTGTCATAACGATCTAACAATTGATATCAGAGCTTGTTGGTCAAAAGTTCGACTCTCAGACTAATTATTGTGCGTATGGGAAGGTGTTGAGGGGGGATTGTTGGCAACAATTAATTAAATTCATAAGAAAAAATTTGGATAAATATTAGTTAAAAGTTATATATTATTGTTTCAAATAAGAAACTCATTGTTAATTACAAAGTCTATTTCAGTAAATGACAACAAAAAAATTAGGATCTCACATTTTTCAATTTGAAAAGTACATTGTTATTCATTACATGAAAATTTTTACAATACATTTAGGAGCAGTATGGTACGGCTAAGTAAGAATACTAAGAAATTTAAGTTGATAGGTAAGTTTAAATGAGTAATTTAGATGACAATGAAAGAATCGACGTAGTGGAAAATGTAAGATCTTGACTTATTCAAGAAACAATCTATTTATACATGAATTAGAAAAAATACATCTTGAAGCGCGACGATCAACAATCGAAACATCATAATTTTCTTTACTATTCTTTGAACCGTCAACCAAAACCACGAGCGGATAGATACTTGAATAAAGTTAAACAAAAAATTAACTTATCTTTTTTCACAAAACCAAAAAGTTTGGCCATGATTATCATTTTCTTCTGTTAAAATAAAAATTATTTCGTTTAAAGAAGTTATATAACTCAATAACAAAATAACCTACTATGAATGGGTTTCATACCCATTCAAAAAGACTACAACGGTTGGTGAGCGAATTTCATCACCAACCGTTTGTTGTTTTATTATTATTTTTTATTTTTTTCATAAATTTAATTAATTAAAATTAAATTAATTAATTTTAATTAACCTTTAGTCTTTTTAGATTTCAGACTGAGTCAGCTTTTAAATCACTTGGTTAGCTTTTAAATCACTTGGTTCATTATATTATATTCACGTTGAGTCACTTGTTTATCAAACAAGTATCATCACAACGTAACTTAAATTTGAAACTAGTAAGGGGATCATGAGGATAAAAGTACATTTGGCTACATAACTAATAAACTCTATCGATTAAACCCATAATCGAGTTTATCAATTATTAATTATAATTAACTCCACTATTAATTCGTAACTAAACTCCAAGTGTATTTTATATTACTAGACGTAACTATCAATGACCTATTATTCATTATGTAATACCCCTCCATAATATAGTACCATGTATAATTATGTTAATTACTACCGACCTAATATTTATACACATCTTGGTATCCTTAGGTTCCAAATTCATTCTACGGGTCAACTATGATAATTTTCATACTTGATGAGTCAAGTAAAATTATTAAATCTCTAGCACTCCACAAGAGATTCTAAGCGCTTAGACTATTATGACCACAAAAATGAACTAACTAAGAGGTACTATATCACTTAACTAAAAGTGTCTATGAATTCTACTGTTGAGAATCTATGAACTCACTATCTAATAACTCAGTCATCACCCTACGAAATATGTCGACTCACAGAGTCTCATTGTTAGTAAATCAAAATAACTAAGTTATTAAATATGAGTTCATAACTCTTTCAAGATTAAGAGTACTCATAAAATAATAGATAGTGAGTTCATGTAGTCACTACCAGAACCGTCCAGGTAGTCACAACCTGAACCGTCCAGGTAGTCACCACCGGAACCGTCCATGTAGTCACCACCGGAACCGTCCATGTAGTCACCAACGGAACCGTCCATGTAGTCACTACCTGTACCGTCCATGTAGTCACTACCTGAACCGTCCATGTACTCACTACCTGATCCGTCCATGTACTCACTACCAGCACCGTCCATGTAGTCACTACGAGAACCGTCGATGTAGTCACTACCTGAACCGTCCATGTAGTCCCTACCTTGAACCGTCCATGTAGTCACGACCTGGACCGTCCATGTAGTCACTACCTGGAACCGTCCATGGAGTCACGACCTGAACCGTCCATGTAGTCACCACCTGCACCGTCCATGTAGTCACGACCGGAACCGTCCCTGTAGTCACGACCGGAACCGTCCATGTGGTCACGACCTGGAACCGTCCATGTAGTCACCACCTGAACCGTCCATGTAGTCACCACCTGAACCGTCCATGTAGTCACGACCGGAACCGTCCCAGTAGTCACGACCGGAACCGTCCATGTAGTCACCACCGGAACCGTCCATGTAGTCACTACCTGAACCGTCCATGTACTCACTACCTGATCCGTCCATGTACTCACTACCAGCACCGTCCATGTAGTCACTACGAGAACCGTCGAAGTAGTCACTACCTGAACCATCCATGTAGTCACTACCTTGAACCGACCAT